>OZ023266.1:61077945-61677945 GCA_964006375.1 Tillus elongatus
AGAATTATCATTTTTGATTAGCTGCTTTATCGACACTAGTCATCCTAATTACCTAAATATCTACTAATTACGGTAAAGCCATAATGTTGAAGGCTTGCAGATTTATACGTATATATATATATATATATATATATATATATATATATATATATATATATATATATATATATATATATACATATATATATATATATATATATATATATATATATATATATATATATATATATATATATATATATATATATATAATACTTCACTGATTTGGAATTACCCTTATTTTGTCAATGGCTTGGATGAGTTCTTTCATCATATTTTAATGTCCAATTTTCCTTAACGAAAAAATTTAGAAAAAAATTTTTAAAGCGCAATATCTCTCAAATTGTTTAAGTAATTTAGACGAAAATTTAAAACTCAAAAGAAAATAAACAGACGTAGTTGTGTACAAATTTTCAAGTCTTTTGATCCAAGGAATATAAAGTTATACGAAATTAATATTAAAATAATCCTCCACATCACAAAATATTATGTAATGCAATATCTACAATGTTGGAGAAAGACAGATGACGTTACATATACTAATATGCTTTTTAAATAAATCGTAGATAAAAATCTAAACAATGGAAGTTACAATAATTGCAAGATGTCAGAATGTAGAACATTGTAATATGTACGACAAGGACCCCATATCGGTGTGGAACCAGGTAGTATGTCGTCACGACATCTCTAGTTAACACAATATGTTATAGATAGAGACTATGTACAACGAACTAACAATTTTGTCAATTGTCAGCCCTGGCTTATTTCTTTCCCAATACCGGGACAATGTTTGCGTCCAAAAGCGCTAGTATGCGACTACAAGCGGCTTGATAGCTGGTTAACGTTAGATGACACCGCTGATTTTTAAAAACAGCGAGTTGCTTGCAAGCTTGACAAGCACATTATTTCTACGCATCGTCGCTTGCGCTTGTTATGTAGCGTTTACAACTGACTTTTAACTAACCTAACATATTTAAAATATGGATATAAATATTAAGTATTGAAAATAAATATTGGACGATGGTTATAAATCAAAATTGTGTGTTAATGACTTATCAGCATTAGTATCAGCATTTTTTATAGTTTGTCTCCGTGCGGAAGACAATATTTGTTAGGTCGGTTGGGTCAAATTTAGTAATACGGGCGTCAACGTTCTTTGCAAGTCTCAAAACCTGCTTACAAAATGAAAAGGGTACTGATAGATAAGTTACTAAATCCATCATTTTTATCATCGATAATTTCGCAGGTTAGTTGGTCAATATGTTTTAATAAATAGCACTTTAAAGCGTATTTCTGTATTTATCATATTGTATGTCTCAAACAGGTACAGTCTCCTGCTTAAAATTAGACATGCCTACGTTTGTTAACCGTCCAAGCCCATCGAGCTTAATTTAGAAGCTGATTTTCTTGCGTTCGACCGGATTTCAGTGTATCCTTGCCCATCTTTACCCTATTTTTGCCGGTCCTAATTAAATAAAGTAATGCTTTATAACTTTTAATATAAGGCTAAATAACTATAATATGTTATTCTTATGAAAATTCACTACAATGACGTCCCGAACATTTTTAAAGTGTCAATTCGTTTTTCTTGAATTTATTGCGATTTATCAAAAAATTCATTACTAATCGCGTTTCATTCTTGATAATCAGAAAGCAAGCAAACACAGTTTCAGTGTCCTTTATGGACGGTATCAATTTTTAAAAAAACATTAAAAGGGTAGGTAAACGTTGAATATAAGGTATAAAGATAATGACAGTTACGAAATTGAAATAAGACCCGTTAAATTGCTTGCACGGGTGCTACATTTATTAACTTCAATCCTGTATTTATGTTTTTCATCGCATTGGCTTCTTTCGCTTATAAAGTGTTAATTTGATTAAGTGCATCTATTTTAATGGTAAACTTATAGATTAGCTTACGAAGACCTCTTAGCACTGTTTTTTCAGAAAGATGCTTAGAACCTCCCTTGGTTCCATAAACCACAAGAAAAATTTCTTACAAACCACCTCCACAAAAGTTACAGGATCAGGAGTGAAGAGGGGTGCTAGGCGGGGAAGAAGATAAAGAGGAAGTATAAACGAAAAGGCAAATTTGATTTGTCGAAAGTGATCTCAAACGTGTCTACACAAGTCCGACAGAAGTTATCGCAATTAATGTCGCAAGTTTACTTGCTAGTAGGCGTGGACCTTAAGGCTTTGTATAATAATATTGCATGCACCAGTAACAATACAGGAAACATCAAAGCACAATTTAAAAACGCATAGAATAAACAAAGATGTAATGCGTACATTATATAATAGAATACAATTAAGAAAAAAAATGTATATGGAACAAATTTAGAACCAATCAATTTTCTAATTCTCTTCAAAACACAAGATTTAGTATATAAAATCAAAATTTTCATCAGATCGCCAAAGCCTTCTCAAAATCACCAAATCTGATAAAATTTCACCAGGTCTGGCAATCCTACATTGTATAACGCCGCCGCGCTTCCTTTTATACCAGATGACAAATGCTCAAATAATTCCTAACCTATCCACAAATCTAATTTGTCATTGGCATAAGCTAAGTTACCGGGAAGTTAGAGGGCCGCCAGCTTTTATACAGTGGATATGGGCGTGGGTTAAAATAAGATCTTAATTAGGGGCGCCACTTGATTGTTTAACCTCCACTCCCGGATATTCTAATAAGATGTTCACTAATATGCTTCCTTGCCCAGATCCAACACAACCAAGAATTCTTGGATCACACTGGCCACTATAGCCAACCACAATCGAGCACAGGAAGCTACAAGGGAGTTCTAATTATGATAACACAAACTAAATTTCGGAACGGTATGGTCTCATAGACCCACAAGTAAAGATAACGGTAATGATCTAGTTATCAACAGCCCTGAAAAGAAAACACAAACACAAAACCAAAACACACCTAAAATATGATAAAATAAGAGCTTTTATTAAGCTTCTTTGGCATACAAGAATTTATTAAAAGTTGTTCTAAAATTCTGATCTAAAATAAAATAAAAATAAAAAGTCTCTATACTATAACTAAAATGGCTTACTACAACATAATCAAGATCTTTACTGAGTATAAATATGAATGTGCTCCAAACTATATTTGTTCTACGGGAAATCTCACTTTTCGTGCACGCAAAGTTCACAACTTATTTTCCCCAAATATTACTTAATTACACGTTAAGTACGGTAATTGGCCTGATTAAAGATTAAGTCCCAAAGAATAATCAATAAGCTTGACTAACGCTAACATTATATGATAACTAATGGTACTATCAAAAGTGAAGCAATTATATTAATAGTGGTCTTATAAAAATCTGTACCATATTTAGTGAAGTTAAAATAAAATAAATTCGGTTTGATCTTAGCAAATTTAACAAGGATGAATATTTAAAAATGTAGCTTATCAAAATTGTCTCTTATCACTTTATTCGTTATCACAAAACGGAAAATTCTTACTTGAATTCCTGAGCTCCTAGACCATAAAATTACCAATAATTTGTTCTTGACTAGCACATAAAAACTCCAATTACTCTAATAGCCATACTCCATTCGGTACATGAAAATTCACTATTCCATGCGAGACTTATTCCACCAAAATTGCGATACGTGAATTTGCCAACGGTACTGCCCAATACATAAATTGCTCAACACACATAACTTCCATACCTGATGCTAGGGATCTTCCATCCAGCACCAGGATTCGTCTATCCGGCACAAGAATTGCCCTACATAAGAATTTCGCTATCCAGCCGGTACGAGGATTGCCCTGCACCAGCAGTATCCTGCACAAGCAGTATCCGGTACAAGGAATTTTCCCTCCGGCACCAGGACCCTAAAAACAACAAGTAACGGAATGCTAAAGGTGTTATAGTTACGAGAGAGGATGATTTCTTACCTCCAGAGAGGGAAACGAAACTCCCACAACGGGACACGATAAATGTGGTCCTTAAATCCCCTCAAATGGGTATCTCCACAGCCTTCAGCACTATATCCGTACATTACGACATCACCAAAAAGACTGCAGATTAAGTTCTGAGAGCTATAAAATCCACAAAGGAGGATACTTAATATCCAAACTTGCTCCTCAGAACGAACCACGTGTTAACTCCAACAATTGCCAACGAAATCTCTCCCTCGAAACTTTCGGCGCATTCACATCTCCGACTTGAAAACAGGTGCTGCCACACCCTCGCTCTCTCTCGCATCACATACGTCCCCAGCCATCTATCCTTCTTAACATGCGGACCCTTCTCGAACTACCGGCAACGGCAACGCAAGCGTGTAAGCCGGCACGATATACCAGGGGTAGTACAAATAAACATGATTTAAAGAAAGATCTCAATTCTATTCCTTATACGAGGGATATCCAGAAGAAATAACCACGGTCGTCGCCAATAACTCTTTGTACAAAGCAGAGGAGGAACCCCAAATACGTCCAAACTAGCTTAGTTGTTTAGCTATCCAATTTATACCGTTACAATTGCCCGTTTAATTTATTAATTGTGTAGCACTTATAAGTCCAATTCACAAACGAGGTGTACGGTGGAATTTAAAAACATTAAACGTTTTGGCCGATGTTGCTTCCTGTAACAATACAAAATAAACACATTTCACCACTAAGGTAGTATCATCAATCAATTCGCTTGGACAGAGGTTATTTTGAAAACGGTTGACATTTCACCATGTGTTTGGCTTTTATTGGTTTTGCTCTCCTAAACATCTTCTCCAAATATTGAAAGTTCCTTTCTAATCACGAAATAATTTCAAAATCTACTATGCTAGGGTTAAGTTCTATGCGCTGTGGCTCGCATGTAATTAATTTTCTTCCACTTTAAGATATGACAAATAACTTCTAACTTCATAATTTTCCATTTTGGGTATTCTCAAGCCATAGTGTTTATGGAAGCGGAGGGTGAATTATCAGAATAAAAGATGTAAGAACGAAGCACATATGTTATGACATAGATAACGGTATATTGATAAGATATTAAAGCACAAAACTTAATAAACATAATAATATTAACAATATGATATATAAAAAATTGGATAATAGAACTTACTCAAGTATTATCATCTTTGACTATTAATTAATAACAGTGGTTTGTAGTATACCAATGAACAATATTTATAGTAATTCTATCTAGGTTCTAACCTTCATAAATGCTGGCTTCAGCAGATTGCGATACCTTGTACGTTCGCTATTTTGCGTTTGTTTATTTGTTGACAAAACAAATGCAGTAGTATCAATGCCAATGTTATTCAACAATATTGACCTACTTAGTTTAGATTGATTTCTTAATATTAATTTACTTGTGATTTTATTGATCTTACTAACTATGTTTCGTATGCTTCTTCTACTGCCCTTCTGCCATTGCCATCGTTCTCTGAACATCCTGCCGCGTCAAAAAATGGCGGTTTCTGCGTCCGTGGTGTCTTGTAACCTGCTTAACTCAGCCATTTCTATAGGTTGGACTTTGAGGTAGGTCTTCTCGACATCCGGGTTTCTATTCTTCGACTGGGCTGCTCTTTTCTTAACTTTCTTCTGAACGATACGTAGGGCGTAGATTGCTGCTAAAATTGCTATAGCTACTGTTGCTGCGGTAGCCAGGCTGGTTATAATGGAATGATGTGTGACCGTGCGCCATCGAATTTCTTGGAGATGGTCCTCCTCTTGTTCTTCCTCCTGAGCGATGTCCGTTAGATCATCAGATGGGCTGACAACTGCTTCTTGGGAAATTATTCCTGGACTAATCTGGGATTCGGAAAACGTCAAATTGGTTGGGACTGATTTCACGAACCCGCCTAGGATTGGTATTCCCTTGATTTGTTGGGGAGTTAGCACCATCGTTTTGGTCTTGATGATGCAGTCTTGGGATATGGACACGATGCCATACTGTTTCATAGTAACTTCTTCTCTTTGGCCGTTACAGATGATTGCGACCCTTGATTCTCGTGGGTTGATGAACATCCATGTGTTTTTAGTGTACAGCTGTTTCCAGATTGTCGCCTTGACTTTCTGGTGATGGATTGGGCATGGTACTTTGTTCTCCCTTTGGTATATTTCATCTATTATGCAGTTGTGGTTGCTCACCATGCTTTTTATCATGGCCGGAGAACATATATATAAATTCTCGGAGATAACTAGGCTGTTGCTGAGTTCCTTGTTTGCTATTTGGAAATATCGTTGCGTGTTGTAATCTATTCCTAGGATTTGGTTGGGTACTTCCATCGCCCAATAGGTTTCGTTTACAACCTTATATGGGATCGGGGTTACCTTTATCAGCATGAATTGTGTTACCTCTGTCATCGCAAAGTAACTGTACAGGTGGATATATTTCTCACTGTGACTAATTTCTGACTTAAGTATAGGGTATGGAATTATTTCCATATGTTGTGGTAGTTTTCTCGTTGCTGTATTTATGATGCGGTCTATGTGTGCTGGTGAAATAAAATCGTAAATGTTGGCTTGGTTCACATGTATGTTTAGCAAGCTTCTATAATGCTGAGTCAGTTCATCGAGATACCGCTCCGCTATTTGGTAAACACTTAATATGTGAATATTTAGGGAATTCTTGTCTACTGCTTTGTACCACGGCTTCATGTTGTTTATGGCTTCCAGACCTTGGTTCAGCTTGGACTCGAACTGCCTCAATGTGTGGTAGATTCTCTTCTCTGTGTCATTGAATCTGGATAATGATTGTAGCATTAGTCTTGTTTGATGATGTGATGCTGCAATTAGCTCCTGTTGGTTCTTGTCTAATTGATCTATATCCCTGTATACATCGTCATTGACTCCAAATACGTAAGTTAGGAGTTGCCCTAGGATTCCTCCATATCTAACCCTGCTTTTATCCATGATAGTTCGACTTGCTTGACCTTGATTTGTGTTATTAATAAGGCACAATCGATCGAGTCTGAAGAAATGATTTTGCTTTGTTTGCAATCTTCCAACTCCACAACGACTGACCTGGCTGCCTCCGTGTCGTTGGTGAGCTTTGCTTTCTCGAATCTCGTTTCAATCCTAAATGTTCCTCTTTCTATTTTTGCATGTGCTATATGCTCAATGTAGAACCCTGGCTGTGGGTACTCAATGTTATACAACTTTGTGGCTGTTGTTCTTCCTATCGCCATGTTGTCTTCTTTAATTGGGTAATCTGGACCTTGTAACCATGTTGGCCGTTGCCACCATAACGGTAGGTTTACAAAATTCCCTGGGTTTATGCCTATTCCAACTGGAGTGTTGTTATTGCTCTTTTCAGTAATTTCGCTAACAGATGTGCTGCATACAGTTCCAATCTTGGAAGCGTCATTTGTCATAGCTTTGTTCTGCTTTCGTTGCAAATGCTTACAAATTTAAATCATATAATTTACTAGATAAAAACTGCAATAAATTATTTTTCTGTTGTAGGAGGCAGAGCCATTGTATGGACACCGGTTATATAGTACAACTAAATATATGGTTCCTGGACTTTGCGTCTCATTGATTTTTCACTTGGCAGTGTTTTTAGCTGCTCTTAACTTAGTAGTAGATGGAGCCTCGCATTCGCTCTATAGGGAATATATAGCAGGTAAAGTGGTAAAGTGATAAAAAAATTGACAAACAACTATAAGGAATTGGAGAACCTTAATTTTTGTTTTTTCAATGATTTATCATTTTTGGCCGTTACACTAAATTGTCTGGTTTTTTTTAGACGGGTATTTATTAACTTGATCATCTATAATGGGTAAGTTCAACAGGTACAATTGCTAACAGTTTGTGAGTGTTTTACGTGTACATATTTTACCTATGCTTATGTACAAATTTTATATTGATAATGCCGTATTTATTTTGATAAAATATTGCCTTGTCATTTAGGGTGTCCTAATAAACTTGGAGACGCATTGGGTGACAGGTCCAAACTATAATCAAAGAACAATCTGAGTCAGGGTCAGCGCATAATACAGCTTACAATGTTCTCACAAGCTGGCTACTTTTATACGATTAGTTTAAATATATTTTTTATCTCTGGTCCATGCAGTATCAAATAAATAATACTAGAAAGGAACTGCGTGCTAGACTAGCTCAACCCACCGACAAACAAACCGCAAACAGATTCGTCAAACAAGTACGATCCGCTCGGCAAGAACTCCGCAACAGCCATTGGGAGTAACGCCTGCAAATTCTGTCCACCCAGGACAATTCCATCTGGCAAGTGGCAAAAGCTCTTTGCTCCCAAATACATTCAATCTCGCCAATTCATAGCCAAGACGGCATCGTTTACACGGATGCGGATAAAGCAAGTGCATTCGCCGATGACCTAAAGTTTCAATTTAGCCCGAATTACAACAACCTTAATCTGTCGCACGTTGCAAGAACGCACGGTTACGTCGTGAGTGCGCTTCACGCTGCCCTAGGCACAAACGTAGAGCTTCCTCCTTACGAAAAATCTTTCCAACTAATCAAGTCCCTAAAAAATAGAAAAGCTCCGGGATACGCTGAAATGATCAACATGGAAAACCTCCCGCGCAAAGCAGTAGTATTCACAGTTACGATTAGTTATGAATGCCATGCCAAGATTAAAACAGTTTCCATCCATGCGGAACCTGGGCGATATCATCAATAACCCAAAGTCCAGCAAAGACACGCTGTTCCCTTAAAAACTACAAGCCAATTAGCCTACTCCGCGCCATCGGAAAAATCGCCGAAATGGTAATTCAGGAGAGGCTAGCGAGAACCATATCCTTCCGGACAAGCAATTCGGATTCAGACACCAGCACTCCACTACAGACCAAGTCCTTCGAGCGGTAGAAGACATCATCGATGGATTCAACAGTATCCCTCTTTTGTATGATACATTTGTTGCAGACAGACCGACACCGCCCCTAAACGTGACACACGCATTTTACGCAGATCACACTACCATCCTCAGCAGCTACATGCTGCCGAGGATAATAATCCAACGTCTACCAACTGCAGTAGATGAGCTGCAAAACTGGTATAACATATCATGTCTAGCCATAAACTCCGACAAATGCTGCCCTATTCTCTAAGAAGAGAAGTGTCCAACATGCCCGACGAAAAGCTTCGATGTTCATATCGAAGTTGTTTCCAATTATTTACAGAAAATATAAATTTTCCATGAGATTAACTGCGCATGTCAGTCATTATCCATCCAGCCTTGACCTATGCATCTCCGGTATGGGCGAAGGCGGTCGATACAAACATCAAGATGCTTTAATTCGTCCAGAATAAAATTCTGAGAATGGTTATGGGAGCGCCATGGTTTGTCAGTTCACTTGATCTGAAAATGTCCTCAATACTTGAGTTCATAACTCAACTATCCACAACACAATTCACCAAAGCCGCTTCTCATCCAAATGATCTTCTGCGTAGTGCCACCGATTACGATGCGCAACTTCCACTAAGGCATAAGCGTCCAAAGCGTACCCTGACCCGTTAACGCCCCAGCGGCAAACAGAATGTAAACATTCAAAAACTAACGTCATGTGTGAAGTCATTCCGACAACGGTATGGACCAAGGTCCTGTAGACCAGAGTGTTTAGTGGGTGCATAACCCACACTACTTAAATTATTACATACCACGGTATGTAATTGAGCGTGTCTGTTAGAGATTCTTCACACCCGTATCAAAAAAAAACAATATTTTTGATTATTATTAATATAACGTACAAACTCATATCAGTGCCAAAACAGCCACTAATCACCTTAATTTCCCGGGGTATGAGCTCCTTACTTCTTTTAGATTGCATGGAGGCGTGTGCGCGTACGTCCGTAGCAATCTACCCTGCACCAGCCTCCCCAATTTGGAAGCTGGAAGAAACGACATACTATGGATAAAACTCGCTCTCAGGGCTGCAACTAATTTCATCTGTTGCATTTACCGGTCACCTTCTGACAACAACTTTGTCCAGATCTTTGACTACCTTTCTGAAAAAACCGACCATCTGATTTCTGAATATCCTTCCTCCGAGGTCACTATTCTTGGTAACTTCAATGTCCATAATAAGGAATGGCTAGGATTTTCAAAAACCGATCTACAAGGAAAAACAGCGGAGGCCTTTGCAGTCAGCAATTCTTTAGCCAATATGGTTCAGAACCTACTTACTTTCCTCGCATCCCAACACACAGCCCAAATTCCTTGGATCTCCTTCTTACTACAAATCCTGACTGCTATAAGATATCAGTCACCGCCCCCCTGGGTCGCTCAGACCACGGCATGGTCACTGGTCACTGCTCCTTGCAACATGCAACCCGAGGTCACACAGTCATCACACCCACGTATCGTTTGGCACTACAACTCCGCGAAGTGGGACGAAATGCGAGATTACTTTTCCTCATTTCCATGGGCGTCTGTCTTCTTCTCTCATCCTGACACCTCTGATATCTCACAAAACGTCATTGAAATTATCCAAGCTGGCATGGAATTATTTATTCCACGTACACAGAAAACCTCTGCATCCACTCAAAAGCCCTGGTTCTCTAAATCCTGTGACAAGGCCAGACATGAAAAGGTCAAAGCTCACAAAAAGCTTCTACACAATCCCAGTCAAGAAAACCGTCAAGCATTTAACGACGTAAGAAACCGCTATGTCCGCATTCTTTCTGAGACAAAAAACTCGTTTAATAACCACATCAAAAACAAAGTCCTCTTAAGCTCCAGCGGCAGCAAACCCTTCTGGACTCTATTGGGAATAATTTCTGCAAGAGCACGTTCCCACCTCTTGTCTCAGGGGATGAAATTGTTTCTACCGCCCTGGGCAAGGCTGAACTTTTTGCCTCGTTGTTCGCCGGCAATTCTACTCTCAACCCACCTCCAAATGTTCAACCACCAACAGTCCCCAATGTAGCGGACAAAATGACGGATATCATTTTCAAAACTAGAAAGATACGAAAGATGCTCTCTTCCTTTAATACCAGGAAAGCCCCCGGCCTTGACGAGATCCCAGCAATTGTTCTAAAAAAATGCACACCAGAACTTGCTCCTGTCCTGACTCGTCTGTTTCAGACATCTTACAATAGAGGCATATTCTCTAGTAATTTAAAAACTGCTCGAGTACAACCCGTCCCCAAGAAAGGATCGAAAGCTCTTCCTAGCAACTACAGGCCTATTTCTCTCCTTTCAGTCATCTCTAAAGTGATGGTAAAGTATATAAACACCGAATTACTACAATTTCTTAAAAAACACAGTCTAATCCACGACAGGCAGTATGGATTCCGTCAGCGCAGATCAACTGCCCACCTCCTTTCCTTTGTCACCCATTCTTGGAACAAGTCTATGGAACTACACGGTGAATCCCAGATTGTCGCTCTAGACATATCCAAAGCATTCGACCAGGTCTGGCACGCAGCGCTGCTTAATAAACTTCCAGCCTATGGCCTACCACCAAAACTCTGTACCTGGACAGCAAATTTCCTCTCCAACCGGAGCATTTCTGTTGTCGTGGATGGCCATTCCTCTAAACTGTATCCAATTAATGCAGGAGTGCCTCAAGGTTCAGTTTTAGCCCCTACTTTGTTTCTTCTCCACATCAATAACCTCCCCTCTAGCACATTCAACCCAGTTCACAGTTACGCGGACGACAGCACCCTCCACTCAAATATACAATATTCTAAGCCTGCCTCTTCAGCCCAATTAGATGAGGATCGCAGACTCGTGGAGGGTTCTATCTCCGTGGATCTCCAAAAAATATTAGACTGGGGAAGTAGAAATACTGTAAAATTCAACCCCACCAAATCACAGTCTTGCTTTCTTACTCATAAGAGATACACTAGCCCTAGACCCATCACAATAAACAACCAAGCTATTCAAAGTAATGAGTCCGTTTCACTTGTTGGCATCTCTGTGGATCGAAATCTCAATTGGCACCAACATGTCACATCAATTGCAGAAGCGGCTGCTAAGAAATTAAGTTTCCTCTTCCGGGCTCGCAAATACTTTTCACCAGCTAATCTCTATACTTTATATAGTTCACAAATAAGACCAAACCTCGAATACTGCTCCCACATCTGGGGTGCTGCTGCCGCTTCTACACTCGCTATCCTGGACTCCATTCAGAAGAGAGCTCTACGTCTCATCGGTGACCCTACCCTCACCCAAAGGCTGCCATCCTTTGCCCACCGACGTGCCGTTGGTGACCTCTCTCTCTTTTATAGATATCTGCACGGGCAGTGCTCAGAGGAGCTTTCTTCCATAGTTCCTCCACCTGCTGTCCTCAACAGATCTACCAGGGGAACAGAGCGAATGCACCCTTTTACTGTCCAGGTCACCAGACATAGAACATCTTGTTATGCCCGCTCTTTTGTCCCGAGGACTTCCAAGTTGTGGAACTCCTTGCCGGCACATGTTTTTCCTTCTCCCCCGAACCCCCAAACCTTCAAGTCTAGAATTATCAAGTTGTCTCTTTCCTCCTTGTCGACACCCACGGTACGATTGTATTTAGGCTGTAAGCCCTCGTGGTGTGTTGTTGAAATAAAAAAATTAAAAAATAAAAGCTGTATTGAAAGCGAAACCGGTATGCGCTTACAATGATGGTCAATTAGAGAAGGGATTAACAGGGCTGGCGATTTAAGTCGCTGGTTGGTTGTACACAGTCTGTATCTATAATATCTTGTGTTTATTAGAGGGGAGGCGCGACAAGATCTCACCAAATCTCATTTAAAGGGAAACTTTTTAATTCATAGAATATACATTATAACAGATAACTTCAGAAATTACAGGTCCCCGTTGTGGTGCATAAATGATTTGGTGTAAAAAAAATTAAACACCAAAGATGTGAATGTTACACTTCACAGAGTGTTTCATTATGTAAAAATCTAATAATACTAATAAATTGTAGGGAGACTTTTTTTTATAAAAAATTAAATTTACCATCAAAAAGGCCCCTATAGGTTTTTTAGTATCTTTCATCCTTTATATGGAATTTTTAATTTAAGTTACAAGAAACATTTTGGAGTTAATGAAAAAATATTTTGAATAAGTTTTAAATTCAAATTCCGAGCAAAATATTGAAGATACATATACTTTTTTTATAGGAAATTTAATTTTCTCTAAAAATTACTTATAAATTGTATCGTATCTCTCTATCCTTTACCCAAGATGTTGAAAATGGGGGCTATTCCCAGATGCTGTAACATTACTGCTGCCCATCTCTTTTGGTGAATTATCAAACTATCCATAACATATGCTGCAAGACTTGCGACATCTGTTTTGTAGCGTGTGAAACTGTAGAAACACATGATTCCTTCCATCTTTTAGCTTATAATTAGGCAAATAGCTTTTAATTAGGCAAACTGATGTCAGGGCAGGTCAGTCAGGATTCTGATTGAACTGCACTTCAGTCAGGTCTTTTTATGTCGTAACATGGCAAAAAAGTAAATAACATTAATGACCTTGGATTGTTTTTTTTTTGCCGTTTTGCGACATAACAAACCCGTCTGAGGTGCAGTTTAATCAGAATCCTGCCTGACCTAGCCCTCCTGGCCTGCCATCACATCAGTTTTCCTAATTAAAAAATAAGATAAGATAATTTATTTTCGCCTTCTTGCCATAATACATGGATAAATTCGTCACAGTAGATATAAATAGATAACACAATTATACTGTTTAGTTACACCAAAAAAAAAGATAAAAGTGCTCAATGTGAAAAAAACACAACGCTTAAAACAGTGAGATATAAACATCTGCATACACTTATATACACCGCATTATAATAAAAATATATATGTACATTATCAGACAACAAAACAATCAAGTACAAAATCATCAACAACAAAAATCCAATTAAATCGTTTGCCTCGCAGAGCACGAAACGAATTCATCGACCGCATAAAATGATCGCTCACGTAAATATTGATTTAAACCGGCTTTAAAAGTGTTTATATTTCCAGTGTATTTTATACTTTTCGGAAGCAAATTTACAAAACACTACCTGCATACACAGGGAATATCTTCTAGGTCATTCTTTGAAAATGGTTTCAATTAATGTTACTTCAGTACCTAGTGGAGTAAAAGTGACTGTCTGAACGTCTTGGCAACATATGTTTCTTATTATGAATGAAACATACTCCTTATAGAGGTACATTTCTGTCAAGGTCTCAATTTTCTTTTTCTTACAAAGTTCTTGATATGACTCGAAGTTGTGCATATCAAAAATTAACCTCAGTATTATCTACTAAAGCACAAAAACCCTGTTAACCGCTATGGACTGACCCAGAAAACAATGCCGTATGACAATAATGGATACACCTCTGAATAGTAGACAGAAAGCAAATGTGCGTCACTTGGAGAGTTCCTAAGGTAGGGAGACAAGTGCTGATCAACCGTGATCCCAAGAAACTTTCCCTCCGTAGCACTGCAGTGCATACCATCCTCAATCTAAAGAACAAGGTTTATGATTAGGTGATTTACTTTGCACCATTTACCACACTCTCTTATTAAAGTGTTTACCTTTTGATTTACCTCGTCGCCATCACGACCAGACACATCCACGATTGTGTCGTCCGCATACATGAACACCCTACCCACCTTTATGTAGTCTGGCAGGTCATTCACATACAAAACAAAAAGTAACGGACCCAAAATACTACCCTGTGGAGTGCCCAGTTTTATCTCATCTGAGTCCAAAAAAGTGTCCCCAATCGAAACCACCATCCGTGCATCAGTTAAAAACGATAAAACCCAGTCATTTACCGGTCCACGTTTACCCAGGCATCGCAATTTTTCGCATAACTCGGATTAAGCGTGTCAAACGCGCGCGACAGGTCTAACATGACAGTTATCACGTGCGAAATCCTCGTAAAGAGGTATAAAATCACTAGTAGCTGCCTCCGTAGATAAGCCACTTCGGAAGTCGTTTTGACACTTGGTAATTAAACTATGTTTTTGTAATAATATTTCCATTCTATCGGCCATCGCTTTCTCGATTATCTTAAAAAACAAGATCAATATGGCTATTTGCCTATAATTTAGGATATTAAAACTATCTCCCTTTTTAGCGACGGGACTTACTTTTGATTTCTTTAATTGCATTGTAAAACAGCCTAAAGTTATTGACAAATTCAAAATGTCACAGGTGTGGGATGCAATTTTTTTCAAATACTCCTTTATAACCGAGATGGGCACCTCGTCAACACCAGTAGACTTTTTGTTTGGCAAGTTTTTTCACAGTTTCGATCTCCAGAGAAGTAAACTGATACAAAAATAACGATTCCCCATTTACCAATGATGTTGTACAAGAATTGCTATTATAGTTGTTAAAATGCAATTGTACCTGGTTTTGGGCATCCAGTGAGAAAAAGTTACCAATTAGATTCCCCATAATTTCTTAATATTTGACTATTTCATCGTTTTGTTTAATTATGATTGACTGATTTTTGTTCGCTTTCTTCCCATATTTATAATTAACAGTTGACCAAAGCGTTCTTGTTTTGTTATCTGAAATTTGAATCAAGATATGATAGTGGTCCTATTTTGTATGGATGTTAATTGCACTTGTTGATATTAAATCCATACGTAAACATTTAATATAACTTTATTACTTCACTTGGTTAAACTTTATGATACATTTAACTATAATAAACTTTATGATATAATAACAATTACAACAGTACACGAGTACATAGCAGATAACCGACCGAGCGTGGGGGACGTGTGTTCACTGTAGCGGTTGGTAGAGAAGAGAAGGAGAGAGATCGCCTAGTGTGTCTTATAGTTGCCGTAGTTCTTGACAGCTGGCTGTTGCATAACGTAACTTTTAACTGTCAAGAGTATTAACGCAGAAACACAGAGTTGTGTTGGCGGAAACATTGCGGTCGGAAACACTGCGGTCGGAACCACCGCCACATACTCCCCTCTAAGTGGCAACACTACTAGTTCAAGTATCTTCGTGGAAATCGAACTCTACGTCCATGGCGTGTAGTTTGAACGGGAACGGGAACTTCACTGTCACTTTCAGTTTCACTAGGTGTTGGACTTTCACTGTCACTTTCAGTTTCACTAGGATGTCTCTGAGGCTGGAAAGTTGTCTGTTCGTTATCACAAAGAATGAATGCGGGTTTAAGACGGTCAACAGAAATTGTCTCTTCTCCGTGTGATTTCTTGATTTTGAAGACTTTGTCAGTTCGGGATAACACTTCAAAGGGGCCGTCATAAACTGGTTCGAGGGTTTTTCGCGGAATATCAATGCGAACAAAAACAAAAGGGGCTTCCATAAGCTTAGGATGGACAAATACCTTTTTTGCAGTATGATGTTTAAAAGGTACTGGTCGAAGTTTCCTTATGTCTTCTTTCAGCTGAGATATAAGTGGTGGAACATCATGAGCTTGTGTGCTGTTGACAAAGTCGGTGGGAAGTTTGATTGATTCTCCGTAGACTATTTTAGCGGGTGTTGAGCGATATTCTGGAATTATGTACGATCTGAGTCCTAGTAACACAATTGGCAATTTAGCGACACAGTTTTCGTCCATATGATCTTTCAAGGCTTGTTTCAGAACTCTATGCCATCTCTCGATTACACCATTTGCTGCTGGGTGGTAAGCTGTGGTCTTGATGTGGTCTGCACCTAGTGGTGATGTATTGCGGAACACCGAAACGAGAGATCCAGCGTGATAAAATAGTGTTCGCTACTGTTTCTGCTGTAATATCTGACAATGGAATTGCTTCGGGCCATCGAGAAAATATGTCTATTATTGTTAGCAGATAGTGTTGACCTTGTGATGGTGGTAATGGTCCCACAATGTCAACATTTATATGCGAGAATCTGCTCATGGCTGGGGTGTATTGTCCAATGGCACTGGAAGTGTGTCTCCATATCTTGACTTTCTGGCAGGGAATGCAAGTTTTAGACCAAAGAGATACATCGCGTTTCAATTTGGGCCAACAAAATCTATCCTGGACCAGATCGACTGAAGCTGATATGCCTAGGTGAGATAAATTGTGGATAGAATCGAAAATCTTTCGGCGAAATTTGAGCGGAAAGAATGGGCAAAGTTTCTTTGAAGAAGAATCGCAAATAAGATTCAATCCGTTGTCAAGAGGCATGTTTTGAAATTTGTATGAGGAAGATTTAGACTGCAGAAGGTGTTTGAGTTCCTCGCAAGATGACTGAGCTTGCGCAATTTCTTGGAGTGACACAGTGGAAGAAAGTGAAATTGTTTCAATGCGAGAACAATAGTCTACGGGAATGTTTGTAGGACCTGGTATGTAGCGAATGTCTGTGGTAAATTGACCTAGGAAGTCTAAATGTCGTAGTTGCCTTGGAGATGCTTTATCGACGCGTTGTTCAAAAGCGTATGTCAAAGGTTTGTGGTCCGTATAAATGGTGAAATGGCGACCTTCTAGGGTATATCTAAAGTATTTAACTGCCTGATAAGCAGCTAGAAGTTCGCGATCGTGGGTGCTGTAAGATTTTTGGGCTGAAGTAAGCTTTTTAGAGTAGAAACCTAGGGGTTCTAGTGTTTGATCACGTAGTTGTTGGAGAGAAGCACCTACGGCATAATCAGAAGCATCGACATGGAGAATCAGTGGTAGCGAAGAAGACGGATGAGCTATTAGTGTAGCGTTTTTTAGTGCCTCTTTTAAACGTTCGAATGCTTCTCGAGTCTGAGGAGTCCACTCAATTTTACGTTTGTCGCGTTTTTTGGGATTCTGGCAGAGGTCGAATAGTGGTTGCTGAATTTGCGCAGCACGTGGAAGAGAACGACGGTAGCAATTTATGAGACCTAGAAATCTTCTGAGTTTTTCAATGGTATCGGGAAGAGGTAGGTCGGTAATAGCTTTGATGCGTTCAGGAAGTGGAAATAATCCAGATTTATTTACACGAAAACCTAAAAATGAAATTTCGGCCACTCCGAATTCACATTTAGATGAATTGATACGGATGCCGTTGTCTTGAAGTGTCTGAAAAAGTTTTGCTAGATGCTCTTGATGTTCTTTTTCAGAGGCTGATGCAACGAGAATATCGTCAAGATAGGAGTAGGCAAAGTTAAGATGTCTTAAAATTGAATGTAAATATCTTTGAAATATTTGTGGTGAATTACGAAGGCCAAATGGGGTTTTAACAAATTCGAATAACCCAAATGGAGTTATAACTGCTGTTTTGGGAATATCTTGAGGTGCTACTGGGATGTGATAGAAAGCGCGAATGATATCCAATTTTGAAAAAATACGTTTGCCTTCTAACTGGACATTAAAATCCTGCAAATTTGGAATGGGATATTTGTCTGGGATTGTTTTAGCGTTTAGTGCTCGGTAATCCCCACATGGTCTCCATGAGCCATCTTTTTTTGCACCATGTGGAGGGAGCTTGACCATGGACTTTTGGAGGGTCTACAAATTCCCAAGTTTATCATGTGCTAGAATTCTAGCTTTGCTTGAGCTAGCTTTTCCGGGGGCAATCTTCTAGCTTTTGCAGTGACAGGTGGTCCTTCCGTACTTATAGTATGGAAGAACTCAACCTCTGAAAAGTTGCTAGAAGAAGTTTCCTTAAAAAGGTCAGGAAATTGTTGTAGCAATTTGTACTGATGTGTCGGGTCTACGAGATGAATTTTAGAATTAATTCCTGGTGGTGGGTTAGCATCGGCCTTAGAGAGGTTTGTCTTTGTATCGATTAAACGTCTATGTTTCATATCCACAAGTAAAGCAAACTCTGTTAGAAAATCAGCGCCTATAATTGGTTGCTTGATATCGGCAAGTGTGAAGGGCCAGCAGAACCTACGGCGTAAACCTAGATCCAAATCTAATAGTTGTTCGCCATAGGTATGAATAGGGGTCCCGTTTGCAGCATACAAGGTACGTTTCGATTGAAATTTCCGTTGGTTGTGAGTGGGTGGAATAACTGAAATATCCGCTCCAGAGTCGATTAGAAATTTCATATTGGAGCGTCTATCAAAAATAAAAACGCGGCGTGTTTGGTGGCTCTCGTCTCCTGCCGCGTGGAGGGAGTGCCTTATTAGTTTTCCGACACATGTTTTGCTTTAAAATCGCAAGGTTGGATGCAACGTTTGGCCTTGTTGCCAAATCGTTCATGATACCAACACGTGGAGGTTGAGGAATTTGTGGTTATGGAATTTCTAGAAAGCTTGGGTCTTTCTCGGGAGGTAGATCGGGAACGCGTTCGCAATTCGTTGACTGATGCTGTTAGCTTCTCTAACTGCGCTTCTAACTTGGCTAGCTTGTCGGGCTCGCGTGAATGAATTTCAGCCACGTTGTATTTATCTCCGGAATATTCCACGATTTTGTCTGCTATAACCGACAGATTTTCTAGAGAAACGTTGTTCGAAGCCAAAATTGAACGAACGTTGACTGGTAAGCGTTGTAGAAATAAAGTTTTAAGGAAATCTTCTTTAATCTAACTACCGGCTAAAAACTTCATTTCGCGTAAAAGTCGCGATGGTTTTCTGTCGCCTAATTCTAATTCTGTTAAAAGTTTATTTATTTTGCGACTTTCGGACTCCTCAAATTCTAATAAAAAACGTTTCATTAGATCTGAATAGGGGTTTGATGATAATGGTTGGGTTAAAAAATCTGAAATTGATTCTGCGACATCAGGATTGAGTATAGCGAGTACATGACTGAATTTTGTCTTTTCAGAACTGATCTGCGATATATCGAACTGGGCATCAACCTGCATTTGCCAGATTTTCACGTTACGTCTCCATATAGGAGGTAATTTTATTGCAACCCTTACCATGATATTGCTGCTTGAAGAATCTTCGGCCATTGTGAAAAAAAAAACAGATGATTTTTAAATTAGAAAGGACTGACCTGTTTAGATATTCGTTTCCTGTAGGCACGAGCACGTGCGTGGAAGTTAGGCGACGTCGGCTGGAACATCAGGCTCGGCATCTTCGGCTTACGGCACGGGGTCACCAATATGGATGTTAATTGCACTTGTTGATATGAAATCCATACGTAAACATTTAATATAACTTTATTACTTCACTTGGTTAAACTTTATGATACATTTAACTATAATAAACTTTATGATATAATAACAATTACAACAGTACACGAGTACATAGCAGATAACCGACCGAGCGTGGAGGACGTGTGTTCACTGTAGCGGTTGGTAGAGAAGAGAAGGAGAGAGATCGCCTAGTGTCTCTTATAGTTGCCGTAGTTCTTGACAGCTAGCTGTCGCATAACGTAACTTTTAACTGTCAACAGTATTAACGCAGAAACACAGAGTAGTGTTGGCGGAAACACTGCGGGCGGAAACACTGCGGGCGGAACCACAGCCACATTTTGCCTGCTGTATTTTATTGTTAAATTGTTTTTGTATTTTGTAAAAGCTATTTGCCTGATGAAAAGCTAAAAGAAGCAAGGAATAGACGGCAGCATTTAACGAGTCCTGAGAACCACAGGTCGGGCAACCCCGCTAGGACCTGTAGACAGGGTTCGACCAACGCGTGTGGTCACTAGGGCGGGCCGTTCGTATATGAGAAAAAAATTATTTCATTTGACCGTAAAAGAACTTAAAAGTTGCGTATTAACGAGCTAATATTGTAAAAAATAGTTTAAAGAATTCCTAATATTACTTTTATCTCTCTACTCAGAATACAAGTTTTCCAATTATATGAAGTAACTTTTACTTCCACATCGTCACAACGTGTGAACGTATGGCATCAGCGACAAATTTGTTTTTTCGCTTAACGTCGTAAAACGTGGCAAAACATATAGAAAACATGATTTAAGAACGATTTTTTTTGTCTGTCGATTTGTATGTCTCTCTGTTTGTAGCCAGGATAACTTTAGAACGCATTCAGATATCGTCTTCAAATTTGATATACAGCTATCAACCGGCAAACGAACGGTGTAAGGTGTTTTTGGGTAAAATCGCTCCAAGGGATAGACGATTCAAGAGGGGTGATTTTGTGTAAATTGACATTTTTTAGTTTAAGCTCTCGAATAATATAATGTTTAAGAAGGAATATGAATATTTTCTTTGTGATCAACTAATGAACTCTAAATTTATTTCATGAGAATGTCTTTCTGCGGGGGGAAAATTATCACAGCTATGTGTAAATTATGATCCAATTTGCAGCACTATTTTATGACAAATTATGTTGTAATCATTGTGAAAGAAATTTTGTGTAGTAAAAATCAAAGAGTACGTAGTACACAAATGATATATTTTTCAGAAATTAGGAACAACATATAAGTCAAGACATAATATAATAACTAGTTTTAAAAATCACTAAATCTTTTTTTTTTAATTTAGCGTCGGCCTATTTCCGCGACTATCGCCAATCACCGATGCCGGAGAGCAGTTTCACCTCACTATCCTGGAAATTTTGCCGAACCCTTGCCTTTCTGTGAGGGGGTAGGGATACTTAACGTGCCCAACATCGCATGAACATGAAACCGACGGCTTTACACCCCCTCAAAGAGCTGAACGTGCAGACATTCAACTTGCTCAAATACAATGCCAGCACCTCGGTTGATGTTAACTTATTACTTTTTATTTTTCGTATGGCACACATCACATAACAACATCGTGTAAGTCAATGGTACCGCATATAGCACAATGTAGAATATAAGAATATAACATAATTCACAATTGAATGTCCAAATTATTTATATAATCAATTGAGACTGGTGTCGCTGTCAGGAAATCACCCAGATGACCCCCAAATGCCCTCAGGTTGCAATGCTCCGTGATGTGGCGGATCGTCTGCCTTTCAGCGCCGCAAGCACACTGTGGGGAGGGTATTATGTTCCACTTGTAGAAGGCATCGGCACACCTACCGTGGTTGGTTCTAATCCGGTTAAGTGTTGTCCATGTCTTGCGTGGTAGTTCGAAGCCGGCTGGGGTAATTGTTATGCACGGAATGTTGTGAAGTTCCGGTTGGGCTGCCTCGGTGAAATTCCGCCTCCACTCGTCTATTGGATTGAAGTCATCCGCCACTAGATCTCCAGCTGTTCTGATTGGGGGTTTTCTTGAGCGTAGCCTATTCCTTCCTATGTCATCGTAATATGTGTTTATTGGTAGTTGTGGGTTTTGAAGAATCTTGTTGTACTCCCTGACAAGTGCAGTGGATCCCCGTATCGTTGGGGGTGGAATGTGGCTCACAACTGGTAACCAGTAACCTAGTGTAGATCTAATTGTGCCAGAGATTAAGCGGATCGTATGGTACAGTTGGACGTCGATCATTTTAACATGTGGGCTGTTTTGCCAGACCGGAGCACAATACTCCGCCGTAGAGTAAACGACCCCCAAGGCGGACCATCGAAGCGTGGCAGCGGAAGAACCCCATGAAGTGCCGCGTAGTTTTTTTATAATGTTATTTCTTGTTTTGAGTTTTGAGGCAGTCTTAATTAGGTGTTGTTTGAAGGATAAAGTTTTATCAAGAGTTACTCCTAAGTATTTAGGATATCGGTTATGGTGAAGCAGCCTGTCACTGAAGTACATGTTGAGTTATCTATTGCCCATGCTGTTGTTTACATGAAAGCATGCTACCTCCGTCTTGCCTGCACTAGGTTCGAGTCTCCAGTTGCGGAGGTATTTCCCTAGGGTGTCCAAGTCGTCAGTTAGCGTTTACTCCGTTTCTTCCATTGATTTGCTTTTGGTTGCTATTGCTGAGTCATCAGCATAACCAAATTTTCTGGCCCTTGTTGGGGACATATTGGCGAGCAGGTGTGGAGACAAAACTGAGCCCTGAGGAAGACCGTTATTAAGTTTCTTCCAATCTCTCAGAGCATTTCCCATGACGACACTAAACAATATATTGCTCAGCATGATATCGATTAGTCCCACAGTTGTTTTGCAGGGTATTTGGCAAAGGAGTTTGTAGAGCAGTCCTTATTTCCAAACAGTGTCATATGTTGCAGTTAGGGCTATGAATGAGACAGAGGTTTTTAGCTGCATCTGGTACCCGGCCTCTATATGGGTTGTAAGTGACAGGACCTGGTCGGTACAGCTTCGCCCCGGCCAGAACCCAGTCTGCTCAACTGGTATGCTTTCTAGGATTTTTGGACTTATTCTGCTGTACAAAAGCCGCTCTAATAATTTGTAACTAGCACTTAGGAGCGCGATGGGACGATAGCTCACCGACCTGTCGTTTGGCTTCCCTTGTTTTAGAATCGATATTATCTTTGTTTCAATAAGCGAGGAATAATTCTTGTATTTAGAATGTTAGTGAGTAGCTTAGCCAACCAGTCACGGGCATTTTTTCCTAGATTTTATAGAAACCCCGGGTGTATGCCACCGAATCCCGGAGCCTTACCCGGCTTAACATCCTCCAGTGCCTTTGTAATGTCCTCATGGGTGAAGTGCCGAGAGTATTCTGATTGTAAATCGGTGACGGCCTTCAGGCGCTTGAACTCCCTCTTAACTTGGGTAGTGTCTTCTCGGTCTCTGGAAGCCCTAGAAGTAGAGACAATATGTGAGGCAACAGCATTTGACGTTACGGCAGGGTTGTGACGGATCAGCACACTACCACGCCCCAGTTTACGTAGGAGGGACCATGCCTGCCTGCTGCATTATTTGAAGTCCATAGCCTCAACTGTTTCGGACCACTTTAGTCTGCGTGCAGCGTCCAGACTATGTAGGAGCTCGTCCGCTACTTCACCACTCTCAAGAAACTCTTGGTATAGGGTTTCGCTTGTATTACTCCAGCCAGGGATATATTCCTTTCGGTAGCCTCTAGGGATGGTCTTCTTGGCTGTGCTTGTTACCAAGCCTACAAATCGTTCGTAGTTTGCACTCGTTGGTGGGATAAATCTGAGGCATTTTTCAAGCTTTGTGATGAAGGCGGGTCAGTTTGTTTTGTTAAAGTTCCAGCGTGGTCGGGGAATAGACAACACCAAGGGAACTTGAGTACCAATCTCGATGAGGACGGGTCGATGCTGGCTGTGTGGAAAGTCAGGGAGCACCTTACGTGAAGTCACTAGTGGAAGGTTGTTTCTGTCTTTAGAGACAAAGCAGAGGTCGGGATTGTACTCCCTTTGCCAAGCAGCAGATTTAAATGTTACACGATCTTTCGCGTCGAATACTAAGTGTAAATTATGATCTTCGGCCCATCTGGTTAGAAGTTCGCCATTCATGTCGTTGCTTTGATACTTCCATTCCTGGTGATGGCTGTTAAAGTCGCCATTGTGTATTTGGGAGTTTGTAGACATTTGTTGCTGATACATCTCCTAACTGGGCAGTGATTAAGTGGATATTGTTGGTGGTGGATTCACCAATCAGTACTGCATTCTCAATTGTGTTTCGTATGTAGGTGGCAATACCGTATGCTCGGTCGTAAGTTGCTGCCAGAACTTCATAGCCCGCAATCATGCCTCTAGTGCGGAGCTCTGTTTCGTCTTTCAAATGAGTTTCCTGGACTACGACCAGGTCAATATCGTTATCTTGTAAAAGTTTGGATAAGTATTGGCATTTGGCTCTGCTTATGCGTTCAAATGTTTAACTGGCAAATTCGGACTGAGGGTCAAATATTTCTGGTCTTTTGGTTCTGAGAAGAACCGTGGGTTTCTGTATAGTTAGCATTGTGATGTACAGTAGCCAGGAGATCAAGAGGTGATAGTCTGGCTGCCAATTTATGCTAGTTCATTTAGCGTTAACCAGGGTGCCCGTGTAGTATTCTACTACGCACGCGAACTATCTTTACACCCCACTTATTACAGTATGTACTTAAAAGGTGGAAGGGATAACCTGGAAATCGAATCCAGTACCATTCGGTTTAGAGGCACACGTTCTTAACCCTTGTCTCGAAAGAGGGCGTTTCTGATCTGGAATTTATTCCGTATTACACCACCATTTGACGCTTCTCCGACTACTAATAGGTCAGCTTCTGTAACCATTTTCACAGAGCGCTCTGCTGTGTGAGTGTGACAGGGAAAAGGCGAAATGTCCACTTGATATTCATCGATTCCAACGATCAAACAACGCAAACAATAGATATTCTCAGTATCCAAACCGTTGATTGGCACAAAATTTGTAATAGCCTGAGATATGGCTTAACCTGTCGCAGTAGGCGGCGAAACATGGCCCAAGTAAAAAAAATCTGATTCCGAAAGGATTTAAATATTGTCACATCCGTCTCTATGGGAATTCTATAGTCACAGGCAGCTTGTAAAGTGTATTACTAACAGCGAATACTCTAGAATTATATCTCGAGGATGAACCAGAAATGCCAGATATGGAACAATGTAGAAAGATCTAGAAGTACTCTATGGACGGTATAAATAAAAGATGGGCAGCTAGAGCAGTCAGTCGGTAGTAAGTTAGCGTTGATGTATAATAAGCGTTCATAGAAGGCGTATAGTGGAATATAGTTCTATGGACATTTAGTAATGGAGAAAAATATTAAATTTCTGAAATATCTGGAAGATGTGTCAGAAGTATCCTGTAACTGGTGGTATTTTTGGGGACGGAAGAAACTGTGTACCAGCTTTAAGTACGCTTATGCCTAAGACAATGCACAACAGCCAATATGGACACCCAACTGTTGGAAATGATTAAAAGAATGGACGAAGAAGCTAAAAAGAGAGATGAATTTGCACGAGAAGAAGCAGGAAAAAGAGATAAAGCAGCAAAAGAAAAAATGAAAGAAAGAGTCCCAGAAGCGAAAGAAAAGCTGAGAAAAAGAGACGAAGGGGCAAGAGAGGAACTGAGAAAAAAGATGAAGAAGCAAAGGAAGAAATAATGAAAAGGGACGAAGAAGTCAGAAAAAGAAATGAAAATGTCCGAAAAGATATGAATACGCAAAGGAAAATGAAAATTCTGCAAGGACAAGCGAGCAGAATTGAGAACATAACTTCATGTGTGAACGAACGTATGAAGCAGGTAAAAGACGACATCTTCCAACAAGTATAAAATCGAGTAAGAGATATCAGCGACGATGTACTTGACAAGTTGAGGAGTGTACAAGAGGTACAAGCGGGGGTACAGGGGAAAATGAAGTAACTAGAAACGAAGTATGAAACCCCAGCCAAGGGAAACATCAGACTCAAAGATAGCCCGGTCGTAAGAATTAAGGTCCCCACATTTGATGGCTCAGTCTCATGTGGTATTTACCTACGCCAGTTCGAAGCCGCTGCTACATCAAATGGTTGGGGCAAGAGAGAGAAGGCGACCTCGTTAATTGTAGCTCTCAGAGGAGGTGCCCTAGATGTACTTCAAGGTATTCCCAGAGAAAAACAGGACAATTTCGACAGCATTAGATACCTAGAAATGAGATTTGACGACCAGAATTTACAACACCTATATCAAACTCAGCTGAAAAGTCGCTGTGAAAAATCGGGCAAAAGTCTGCAACAATTCGAAGCCGATGTTGCGAGACTAACACGATCAGCTTACCCCACAGCTCCGGTGGAATTTTTGAGCCAGCTGTCGCTGCAAACTTCTATTGATGGCATCAGCGATACCGACACACGACAGGCGCTGAGGATGGCGAGACATAAATACTTGAACGATGCTTTGGCACATTCGCTAGAATTTGAAGCTACCTCAAAAGTCAATGTAAGAGTTTGCAGTCTCCAAGTCCCAGAGGAAGAAAATAAAGCGATTCATCCGACGTCTTGCAGCTGCTAAAGACATTAGTAGAACAAATTAAGCACACGCCTCATGAGGAGCCAGCGCAAGGTCATCATGCAAGTGTTATACGCTATTGGAACTGTGGCAAGATGGAGTACATAAGAAGTGATTTACCAGTTCCAAGAGCAGCATCAACCGACGTACAGGAAAACTAAATGCAGCTAGCTTTATGGGGCAAGAGCGCGCTGCCCACCACAATGCCCCGAAGTCAACAACTGTTTCACTGGTCAACTATTCTGGCACCACGCTCGTCGTAGACGGGTACATCAGCGACAAGAAGGCTTAAATGGTTGGAGACACCGGTGCATCTATAACGATTATCCGTCGTGATATGGTACCAAGAGGACCGGTAAGAGAGCCACAAAGAATCTACAAAGTGACTGCAGCTGGTGGCGAACAGATTCATATATTTGGTGAGGCTGACTTCAAGCTACAAATTGAAGTTTGGAAGACCAAACAGCGAGTTATTGTTGCCGCCATATCAGACCCTATTATGCTTGGTTTAGATTTTCTGCAAGGTAACGGTGCCAAGTTAGATCTCGAGAACAATGTTTTGAATATCAGTGGTGAGAAAGTAGTTATGTCGACTGTCAATAATGTTGCAGTTCGAAAAGTCACAGTCAAAAAAGATGTCATTGTGAGACCCCAGAGTGAGAGTATTGTCTCAGTGAAGATAATTGGAGATATTTCGGACTAGTGGCGGGCATTATAGAACCAGAAGACAACGATCGTTTTAAGAAAGCTCTACTAGTCGGTAAAACTCTTGTTCAAGCAAAAGAACTGGCTGCTGTCAGAATAACCAATCTTAAAAGCTTTGATCAGAAGATTCCCAAAGGCTCCAAAATCGGAACATTCTCGTCGGTAACCATCATACAGCGTTGCCACGACCAAGAAGAAAGAGCCTCGTCCATCCCGCCTGAACCACTACTTAGCAGAAGCCAGTGGAAATGTTAACCGCAGTGGCTACACTGCTGTCCAAATATCGCAACCTCGTCGTAACTGATAATAACGATTTGGGGGGAAGAGGCCTAGGGCGCCATCGCTTTGAGACTGGGACATTTGTACCAATCAAGCAACCACCGAGAAGGGTACCATTGGTAAAACAGCAAACTCTTGCATAAACTGGCGGAAGAAAAGACACCCTTCATTTGGACCAATGATTATGAACGAGCATTCGAGACACTAAAACAGGCTTTCTGTTGATTCCCGATTCTGACATCCCCCTGTCACCGGTTTATTGTGGACACAGACGCGAGCAATTTTAGAATTGGAGGCGAAGAGAAAGTTAAATCGTATTTTAGCCCTGTTGAAAGCGGAAAACTATTGCGTAACGAGGAAATAACTTCTAGCCATTATCGAGATGTTTGAGCATTATCACAAACATCTATATGGTCGATAATTTCTCATGAGAACCGACCACGCTTCCCTACGCTGGTTTCTTCAGCTTAAAAAGCCAGAGGGACAGATGGGGGGGGGGGGGTGGCTTGAACGCCTTCAAGAGTAAAAGTTCACCATCGGTCACCATCCTGGATGACAGCACGGAAATGCAGACGTCCTATCTAGGAGAACTTGCCCACCAAAATGCAAGCATTTCATCTCTAGCGAAAATGAAGAAGGGTTGAATCTCCAAGTGTGGAGAACAACGGTGCAACCAATTAACCGATGGGTCCCGCAGAGGATAATGGAGGGCCAAAAAGAAGACCCTGATATCCAACCAGGCTACAGATGGAAATAGACTTGCCACGAAAGATCCGCTTGGTCCGAAGTTAGTGACAACAGCGTTGCTACCAAAAGTAACTGGGCCCAATGGGACTCTATTTAAATCAAAAATGGTGTCCTGGTCAGGAATTGGGAGTCGGAGGATGGAACCCGCATACTGAAGCAAATAGTCCCTCCGCGGCCAAGAATTATAGAGGTAATCTTGGAGATCCATAGCAGAGCAGGCGGAGTCCACCTAGTTGTAAAGAAAACTTTGTAGAAGGTCAGATAACGTTTTTATTGGTCAAAATCTAGAGCTGATGTGAAGGAATCGTGCAAAATGTGCCAAGTGTGTGAATCAGTAAGGGGCTGAAATCAAAACCAGGGTGCGAATGAAGCAGTACAACGTGGAGGCGCCATTCGAAAGATGTGCATTCGACATAGCTGGTCCTTTCCCTAGAACAAACACAGGAAAACGCTATATGCTTGTAGCCATGAATTACTTTAGCAAGGACGCAACTTCGAATCGGCTGTGTTTCAAAAGGTTTGCGAGCTGATGGGAATCAGAAAAACGAGAACTACACCCATGCACCCTTAATCTGACGAAATCCCGTTTGATAATATTTGTCAACGAACACGAAACGGACTGGGACAGGCACATTCCACTATTTCCCCTGGCATAGCGCTCGTCCGTACATGAGACTACCGAATATTCCCCAGCTAGCGTGGTTTTTGGGCAAGGCTTAAGACTTCCTCCTGATCTCATATTTCGAAAACCTAGAGATGCTCCACGTTCAACTGATGAATACATCAGAGATTTTGAAAGAAGAATCGAAGCCATCCATTCTGCTGCCAGAATACATATACGAGTAGAAATCGACCGTATGAAGGCCCGTTATGACCTGCGAGCTAATTCTGGTTTAAAAAAAGGTGATCGAGTGTGGTTCGACAATCCAGTACGACGCAAGGGACGGTCACCGAAACTACAGAAATTATGGGAAGGTCCAAGGTGGTCAAAAGGATCAATGACGTTGTCTATTGCATTCAAAGGAGCCCAAAGAGCAAAATGAAGGTGGTCCATATGCACAGGCTTACGCCCTTCCATGAAATGGATTATACTTCAAATGCAAGTAGAGTGCTGAAAGTTCTATCAAAGAATTTTTAAACTATTTTTAACGCCATTAGCTAGTAAATTCACAACTTTTGACTGCTATTACAACAAAAAACAAGAACTTTAGGCCTAGCCTAGTGGTCACCCGTCGACCTGAGGAGCTGCTGAGCGCTGTGAACGATACGCTAGAATTGATGCACGTGGAGGATGTAGATGCGTCTAATGACTGTCTTCTTATACTACCAAAAGACATGGACGTCATGTGTCCAACCAGTATAATAGAGAAAGCCAATGAATTCCCATGGAGTGAGTGAAGAATTAGGGAAAGTGATGTCGCAGCCTATTTTTACTTTTACTAAATTTAAACTCGTTATAGTGCACTTAAATGTTGTATCATTTTTCTCCTCTTATTTCACAGAAAAATTGTAGTATATTTATATTCAAATTTTGTGAGCATATAGTAGGCTTAATTCTAAAGCAAAAAAAAATACAAAAAACGGTACACTAAGTGAAGATTGAAACCTGTGATGAGTACTGATAAGCACAGTTGGAGAACCCAAATCACCACAACACATTTAAAAAAACTGACGGTCGTTTCACTAACCAAGTTAGCGTCATCCGAGAATGAATAATTCTCAGAATTATTCATCCTCTGTTCAGTTTCGAGAATGTGGATTATGTGACTATATTTTCGACAGAGAAGTAAATTTTCCAGCAAATGTAAACGAAGAAGTATCTACTCGAAGCTATTACTAGACATCCAACTACTAGTGTCCGTCAAATTAGCAGGCAACTTGGAGTACCACGGTTGACAGTTTGGTAAACGTTGAAACGTGAAGGTCAGATACATATCATTGTAAGAAGCGGCAAGGTTTGCTTGAGGCAGACTTTGATTGTCGTCTAGTTTTTTCTACCTAGATTCTATGACAGACAAAGATAAACTTAAATTTCTGCCGATTAGTTCTTTGCACAAATGAAGCTTCAGTTACCAGACGCGCTATCATTTATCTGAGAAACCTGCATCGGTGGGCACTAGAAAATCCCAAAGCAATACGTGTGTCTAGCTCCCAGCATGAATTTTCTGTAAACGATGATCCTGGCTTATTCGATGAATTGCTAGGTGATCTTTCATTCCTTCTATAAGATGAAATGTCACCAATTACTTTGTTTCTTATGGAATAATTGCCACCCTTTTTAAAAGATCATAAGAAGAGACATGTGAATTAAAATGATAGGGCACCAGCAGATTTCGGAATTGAGGTCCGGAACTTTATGAACAACAAGTTTCCACAATGGATTGGTCGGGAAGCACCTTTTGCATGGGCGCCTAGATTCGCTAATCATAATCCTTTAGCCTTGGGTTATTATTTTTGGAGACAAATCAAAGATTTTATATACGGACAAGAGAAGAATTATTGAAGCATATTCAGCAACCTTTACTATAAATAAGAGAAAACCAGCGTGAATTAAGAATTGTCACTTGCTCCATTGGCATACGAGCACAAGGTTGTATTCGGAAAGGACGTAGGTAAAATTTAAATCTTGTAATAGTTTCTTAGGCTTGTGACTTCGGAAGGAATAAATACGACTTTTATGGTTTTTTTTGCCTTAGAATTAAGCCTACTATATTCTCACAAAATTTGCGTATAGCGATAGGGGACACCTGTATAGAAGACATCAGTATTAACGCTTTTAGGTATTTTTAGTGGTATGAAACAAACACATGAACATATCAAATAAATTCAATTATTTAAAAATTATAGGGTAAATTTCACGTGAGGGGGGTTCCCCAACACATCTTACCCACTCTCATCAAGGGTAATGGAGGTCAAAATTTAAAAAAGAAACACCTCACGTAATTAATGGATACAGTTCTCGTGACATCATGTTACCTAGTTATGCACGAGATGGCGAGTCTGTCGTACAGCTCATAAGATTTCATTTAGATCTCCCTTGTAGAATTATATTTTTTGCATACATAAAATCTACGCTTAGCACCTCGGTGCTTCAGAGGTGAGAATGTATACCTCTGGACTGAAGGGTTCAGTTCCCAGTGTCAAATTATTTTCCAGTATTAACATCGACCAAAGTTGTGGCATTGTGTTGCAGCAAGATGAACGTCTGCACCTTCCACCTTTCGGTGGGGCGTTCAGCTGTCTATCATGTATAACATGGGATGTTAAGCACGTTGAAAATCCCTATCCTTCTCGCATAAAGAAAGGTTTTACATTTACATTTCCAGGATAGTGGGGTGAAACGAAACTGCTCCCTGGCATCGGTGTTTGGTCAAAGTCGCGAAAATAACAAACTGACGTTAAAGAAAACATAAAGTATACTTTTTCCTATAGTTACTTAATCATCCTATCACTTTTTCAGGTGCTATGTTCATAGAGATAGCAATGGCATCCTTGGTGACACACTATGTGGTGCTATTAACTCAAGCCACATTGTTCCTTATAGTTTTATATTATCGCGTTTTGTATCCGATCGAAAGCAGAATTGGTCACTTTTATGCTCTGATAGCGTCACAGATTAGTTGCGGATGTTGCATGGGTATGAGGTGAATCACTTCTGGTAGAGATGTGCTTACAGATAAAAAAGCACTGGTGCAATATATGCGTTATGGTAACGAATATTAAAATGTTTCCAGAAAATTGTTAGTTAAGGAATTAATAAAAGTTTAGAAAAAAATAGGACACTTAATGTAGCACTGTGTATAAAATTGTCGTAGCCAAAAAGGGAAAAAGTTTGTACGCGGTCAGTGGGTATTTATCATTATTATTTTTATTTGATTTGCCTAGACATTTTTCTCTGTTCGCCACGGACCTTGGATTACAATATAATATGTCCAAATATATGATATATTGAGTATACACAACACAATTACCATTTTTAGCACCCCCTTTACAAAAATGCGCAACGTTAATAGATACCTACCGTATTGTAGATTGTTGGTCGTTTAATGAGTCGTATAGACTTTTGGCCTCTCAGCACCGCGACGCTAATGGCTTTTTGTGCATGACTTTATTTTCTAATAGTTGGCCAAAATGTTCAGACTTTTCATGTAGTCCACTATCTTCTTGGGGGCTATTTTACCTATTTCCTGGGGTGTTAGAGTCACTCCAGCAAGGTATTTGAGCCCTTTGCAAAACTGAGCCATGCAGTCGCATAGCAAATGTTCTGTTGTTTCTCCTGATTCAGTGCAGTATCTGCAGTTGTCACTATCCTCCTTGCCAATCTTTATAAGGTGATACCTCACTGGGGAATGTCCTGTGAAAAGTCATGTGATTATTCTCAAGTTGTTCCTATTCAATTCAAGAAACAGTTCAGATTTATCTGTCAATATGGTGATGAACCGTTTTTCGTGCCTTAAGCCTAGCATGTTCCTTCAGTATGACAGCATTTGGTTCTTCTCCCACGTATCAAATTCATTTATTACATAGTTTTTCCGAGTAATGACTTAAAAGATAAAAAATTCTTTTGTATCTGGGACCAACAATTTCTGTTCAAAAAAACAATGTGTACCCAAAAATAATGAATAATGAAATTTTAGTGTTTATAAAAAGTATATTGGTTACCAAAAGTTTTATTTTTAGGTGACTAGACAATAAGGTTATTTCAAATTTAATAACTTTTTGAAAATTCGGTACCGTACTACATTTGCTGCGTCCAGATTTTTTAAAGTTATTCGCGAATACGTATTTCTCCCAAGAGAATAACGCCTTTTTGTAAACTGATTTCACTTAAAATCTTATCAGGTCTTAGAAATGAGTCAAAGCTTTTTAATGACCACTTTTTGAGTGGTATAGATTTTCTTTAGATTTAAGAGTTTTCTTTCGTTCTACGAAAAATTTGCTAAAGAGATCTGTGAAATGGGCCGATTTGTATGAAATTTGGCAGGTCCCCTTCTTTTGTAAGTTCTTTGGACAAGTTCGTTAGCCAGGAAAATTGGACCAGTTTTTCCGGGAAAATTTTGGATTTCGTTTCGGAAAATGTTTGTGTCTCCGAAAATAACAAATATATAATAAACAAATTTGGTATACAGGTTGATGTCATAAAAAGTATACTATACAACAAAATTTATATCTCCAAGTTAAAAGAAAAAAGTTATAGGCAAGGTCAAGAAATTCCAGAAATATTAGTTTGAAAATCTTATAGCTTGTCTTCTTAAAACGTCAAAGTCGCGTTTTGAAACGTCAAAATTTTCAATTTTTGGTGGAGCCTGAAATTTCTTTTACAAAGCCTTAAGTTTCAGCTTCAACCATCATTGTCCTTCATTTTCCTAAAATTAATTTCAAATAGACCCTTTCTCTGATGATTTAGCAGTAGTTTCAGTTATAGAATTTGTGGTTTAATAGTCTATAATTTTTAGCGAAAAACATTCATTATTATAAAGACGGCGACTTTTGAATTTTGAAAAGATTTCTTCAAATGATCGCGAACTAGGCACCCTAGAACAAATATCCGGGGACAATTTCAGTTTTACAGGTTTAAATATATACATAGTGGCGCATTTCTACTGTAAAGCTCAATATATTCGTTATTGTAGAAGATACGAAAAAAAATTATATAAGTTAATGATAGGGTAGTTTGAGTGAGATACATCTTATAAAATTATTTTGCGAACCACAGAATGGCCCATAAATCGTCGGTGATAGAAAGTTTCTTTTTTTTTTTAAGGAACGCACCTTATATTTTTGCCTTTTCCAATGATGCATACTTGCAAGAAAGAAAATATCGTTCATGGTTTTCGAGTTATTTCAATTGTTTTGCAGCTTTTCACGTTTTTGGCACATTTTAAAAATTGTGAGACGGCGGTTTTACCAATAGATACAGACTTGGAAACTACTTCTCTGGCTTCACTGTGAGGTCAGAGAAGTAGTCTCCAAGTCTGTATGTAGTATGGACAAGTTTCACTAAGTAAGGGCAACAACAATCAATGAATTTACCAATAGAAATCGGTGTCCCATGAAAATGACGTATTCAGGGAGGTTTTTTTTATTATTCTCCCAAATAAGTCGAAATAGCATATACAGGGCGCTCTCAAATGATGGATGAATTTGAAAAAATCAAACTGTCGTAACTCAATTTTTTCAAATGGAATAGCCTGTATTTTATGTTTCGGAAGTGACTATGTGAAAACTGGAACCTGTGATGAGCACTAATAAGTACACTTTGAGAAAACCCAAATCACCACAACACTTATTTCAGAGATCTTACGATCGTTTCGTTGACAATGTCAACATCTTCAGAGGAAGATAAATTCTAACTTAAACAACTAGCTACATGTATTTATATCGCGTCAAGGTAAACGAACTAGTCCGAAGTAAAATTGTCGTCCAGGAACGATCGTTTATTTATTGTGTGGTGAAAGTACGAGGTCGAAGACCTGCTTTTTAATCTTCTGATCAACATATTTATGAGCCCTTATCTAATATACGGATAATAGCTTTAAAGGAACCGAGGTATTTGAAGAATCTGCACGTTCCCTTTCGATTTAGAAATTTACTATGTGGATATTGGAACAAGCCGACAAACATCTGGCTAGATAAACAACATCAACTCCGCTCATCTTTTTTAAATAGAAAAACTAATACCGGGTGTTGATTCAACATGTTAACACTCTAACAAAAGATAAATAATTCAACTAAAATACTACATACAAACTGTATTTATATTGATTCTAATTCTTCGTGATAGTATTTATATTAAATTCATAGATACAAACAAAACAAACAGATCTTTAAGTCGAGACAAACGTATAGATTAGTATATGTATAAACCGGCCGAGTTATTGACATAATTTATTATTCTACAGACAAATTCGGAAACTTGTCAAAAATGTTAGACATCAAACTATGCTTGATTCATTAGTAAGTATTTTTATATTGAGGTCTATTAAGAATCAAACTTCATTGAATCGTGCGGCACCTTTAATTTCTAGTCCTTTATTTTCACTTTGCATTTGACCGCTTAAACACTCCGAATTTGTCTGTAGAATAATAAATTATGTCAATAACTCGGCCGGTTTATACATATACTAATCTATACGTTTGTCTCGACTTAAAGATCTGTTTGTTTTGTTTGTATCTATGAATTTAATATAAATACTATCACGAAGAATTAGCATCAATATAAATACAGTTTGTATGTAGTATTTTAGTTGAATTATTTATCTTTTGTTAGAGTGTTAACATGTTGAGCCAAACACCCGGTATTAGTTTTTCTATTTAAAAAAGATGAGCGGAGTTGATGTTGTTTATCTAGTCAGATGTTTGTCGGCTTGTTCAAATATCCACATAGTAAATTTCTACATCGAAAGGGAACGTGCAGATTCGTCAAATACTTCGGTTCCTTTAGAGCTATTATACGTATATTAGATAAGTGCTCATAAATATGTCGACCAGAAGATTAAAAAGCAGGTTTTCGACCACGTAGTTTCACCACACAATAAACAAACGATCGTTCCTAGACGACAATTTTACTTCGGACTAGTTCGTTTACCTTGACGTGATATAAATACATGTAGCTAGTTGTTTAAGTTAGAATTTATCTTCCTCTGAAGATGTTCACTTTATCAACGAAACGATCGTAAGGTCTCTCAAATAAGTGTTGTGGTGATTTGGGTTTTCTCAAAGTGTACTTATTGTTTCAGAAGTGAATATAATGTCCTCTGCTTCAACTTTTGTATAACATTCCCTATACTTTACAACCATAGTTTTGTGAATATTTGCATTTATAATAGCATAGAATTATTCATGTAGGGTCAGTTAAACGAGGTTTTTTTTTTAGTTTTTTATTTAATTTTAATAATCGATCAGATTATGGGATTGTTTAGTAAATTTTTGAAATAAAATTTTAAAATATTTAAACTAACTTTGGTACAAAAAATGTAAGAAATAATTAATTTTATGGAATCATCTATACGTATTTACATTTGCATAATATATACAGTGTGTCCCAAACTGGATGGGAATGTATTGCTATCTCCGTTATTATTAGAAATAGGGAGCAATGTTTTGTAGAATTTCATGCTCGTTCCAAATATGACTTGTATCTTGCCCTGCCTTTTTTAGTTTTCGAGTTATTTTGAAAAAACCAAAATTTGTCGATTTTTTTTCTTCAATATCTAAGTAGGTGTTGATCCGACATGTCTTAGACTTGCACATTATCAGCACACTTTTTACAGAGTAATCTTATTGTGCTATTCTCAACTTTGGATTGTCATTTGTTTTTGAGCTGCAGGTATCAACGTTGTTTTTATTATGGCAGCCATACTGGATTTTTTGCTCATGTGATAGCCTGTGCGAAAAGCTTTCCAATGATGTACAACAGGCTTGATAAATCTTGTAATTGCACTGATTTTGAGAAAAACCGTTTTGAGGATAGTAGGCTATGAGATCCAATTCCAGAAAACAAATGAGAAAAAAAAGTGTTCAAAATGCAGTAGGCCATGGAGTCTAACAAAAGACTTCTACTTTTAACATAATTTTCCGTAATGATACACGATAAAAAAATATTGTGATTTAATTTACAATACTTAATTCGGTAATAATGCTACGTAATATTATGTGAAACAGTTTAATAACGAAACCCGGCAATTACAAATAGAAACATAAACTCCACAAAACAACACAATTAGAAACGGAACTCAACAAATAATAAAATATAAACTTAAAAATACACTACATAGAAAATTGTTCAATATGGCCACCGTTTTGTTCAATGCACTGTATACACCTTTTTTAAACATTCCTGTAAACTGTGCTGAGGGTGTTTTGGTTAATATGATTTATAGCTTCCGTGATTCTGTTTCGTAACTCATTGATATTTTGTGGTGGATCGAATTTATACACATCATTCGTCATAGTACCCCAAAAATAAAAATCCATGGGTGTTATATCAATATGGCCACCGGTTTGTTCAATGCACTTTATACACCTTTTTTAAACATTCCTGTAAACTCTGCTGAGGGTGTTTTGGTTAATATGATTTATAGCTTCCGTGATTCTGTTTCGTAATTCATTGATATATTGTGGTGGATCGAATTTGTACACATCATTCGTCATAGTACCCCAAAAATAAAAATCCATGGGTGTTATATCAGGACTTCGAGCACACCAATGAACCGTTACAAATGACACGATTATTAAAATTTTGGTACAAAATTTTTTTGACGATCCTAGCATTGTGAGCTGGACAACCGTCTTGTTGGTACCAAATCTCGTCTAAATTATCATGAACTCTTCTAATTGTTGGTAAGATATCATTTCTCAAAAGATTAAGATACCTTTCCCCAGTTAAATTATTTTCAAAAAAGAGCGGACCAACAATGCAGTTACCTGAAATTATTTTAAATTAACTGTCTAATCTACAAATAAAAATAACAGTTTTTTACCTAATAAGCCGCACCAAACATTAATACCAAATCTGCCTTGCAATCGTCTTTCTTCCTTTAGATGGGGATTTTCATTTGCCCAATAATGCCTGTTATGGCGATTATACACACCACAATTTGTAAATTTGGATTCATCAGTCCATATTATTTTCAAATGAAAATTTTCATCTTGCTGACATTGTCCTTGTGCAGAATTGAAGTCGCTTAGGATAATCTTCAACGTTTAAGGCTTGTACGATTGTAGGTTTGTGTGGATGGTAATGAATTTGTTTTATTACACGGTGTACCGTACTTTTGGAACGTCAATTTCTTCACCATAAAACCGAACAGATTGCGGAGGGTTTTCGTTTGAAACCTGTACGACGACATTATTTCTTTCTTCATTTCTAGGCATTGGTAGTTTCTTTGCGTGTCGTTCAATAGATTGGTCACTATCCTGCGAAATATTTTGGTGTTTGGTTGTCGTCTTTCTGGGTAGTTGTTTTGATATGAATTTGCAGCTGCCTCAGTATTTCGGTTAGAACGAATATAACATTAAAACATGTCAAGATATTCTTCATTACTGAACATATTGTTGAATAATATGTAAAATAAACAGGAAACAAACTATTTAGTACAAAATCTTAAGCAACGTGTTAAATACCCTTGAAATTGGTCATTGATAATTAAGAATGACAGTATTCTTAATTGTCGCGATAGCGTTATATCCATAGCAACCTTTCTTCTGTTGTTTTTCAGTTGACTTGCATTTAAAAATCAAACAATTTTCAAAGACGTCTTCGTAAATCATTAATCTGCTTTTTATTGAGTTCTGATAGTAATTTAGTTATTTACCTACTAGCTTTACCTACTTAATTAAATTATAACAATTTTTTAGGTTAATGTTGTAATCTAAAATAGCATTTGTAATAATGGGCTGATTCATTGGTGTGCTCAACGTTCCTATTTTTTTATCATGAATCATTAGGGAAAATTATGTTAAAAGTAGAAGTCTATTGTTAGACTCCATGGCCTACTGCTTTTTGAACACCTTTTTTTGTCATTTGTTTTCTGGTATTGGATTTCATAGCCTACTATCCTCAAAACGGTTTTTCTCAAAATTGTCAGTGCAATTACAAGATTTCTCAAGCATGTTGTACATCATTGGAAAGGTCTTTTCACAGAGTATCACATGAGCGAAAAATCCAATATGGCTGCCATAATAAAAACAAACGTTGATACATGTGGCTCAAATACAAATGACAATCCAAAGTTGAGAATAGCACAAAAAGATTACTCTGTAAAAAGTGTCCTAATAATGTGGAAGTCTAAGACATGTCAGATCAACACCTACTTAGATATTGAAGGAAAAAAATCGACAAATTTTGGTTTTTTCAGAATAACTCAAAAACGAAAAGAGTCCGGGCAAAATGCAAGTCATATTTGGAACGAGTATGAAATTCTACAAAATACTGCTAATTTAACCGTCTCTCTATCACTAATAATAACGGATATAGCAATACATTCCCATCCAGTTTGGGACACACACACACACACACACACACACACACACACACACACACACACACACACACACACACACACACACACACACACACACACACACACACACACACACACACACACACACACACACACACACACACACACACACACACACACACACACACACACACACACACACACACACACACACACACACACACACACACACACACACACACACACACACACACACACACACACACACACACACACACACACACACACACACACACACACACACACACACACACACACACACACACACACACACACACACACACACACACACACACACACACACACACACACACACACACACACACACACACACACACACACACACACACACACACACACACACACACACACACACACACACACACACACACACACACACACACACACACACACACACACACACACACACACACACACACACACACACACACACACACACACACACACACACACACACACACACACACACACACACACACACACACACACACACACACACACACACACACACACACACACACACACACACACACACACACACACACACACACACACACACACACACACACACACACACACACACACACACACACACACACACACACACACACACACACACACACACACACACACACACACACACACACACACACACACACACACACACACACACACACACACACACACACACACACACACACACACACACACACACACACACACACACACACACACACACACACACACACACACACACACACACACACACACACACACACACACACACACACACACACACACACACACACACACACACACACACACACACACACACACACACACACACACACACACACACACACACACACACACACACACACACACACACACACACACACACACACACACACACACACACACACACACACACACACACACACACACACACACACACACACACACACACACACACACACACACACACACACACACACACACACACACACACACACACACACACACACACACACACACACACACACACACACACACACACACACACACACACACACACACACACACACACACACACACACACACACACACACACACACACACACACACACACACACACACACACACACACACACACACACACACACACACACACACACACACACACACACACACACACACACACACACACACACACACACACACACACACACACACACACACACACACACACACACACACACACACACACACACACACACACACACACACACACACACACACACACACACACACACACACACACACACACACACACACACACACACACACACACACACACACACACACACACACACACACACACACACACACACACACACACACACACACACACACACACACACACACACACACACACACACACACACACACACACACACATATATATATATATATATATATATATATATATATATATATATATATATATATATATATATATATATATATATATATATATATATATAAATCTATATAAATAAAAGTTAAATGCTGTTCGTTGATAAACGCATCACTTGAGAACGGCTGAACCGATTTGGCTAATTTTATTTTTAAAATGTTCGTAATAGTCCGAATAAGGTTTTTGGAGGGAAAAAATTGAAAATTTGCCAGGAAAATTCGGGAAAAACTGGAAGTGTTTTTTTTTCTCCGGTTCATTCCGCTACGTACGCAAATGTCGTTTGACAGTGAAATTTGGACAGAATAACGTCAGTCGCGTCAGCTAGAGTCAAATGAAACTTTAAGTTACAAAATTAAATAGCGTTCTTATTTCTAACCGCTGATTCCACTGGTTCAATTTTTTTCACTCTTAATTAAAGATTAGGTATATAATTTGAATATCATGTATTTTTTTAGCCAACTTTCCTATGAAAAATTATTTTTTTTTAGATGCGAAATCGCGTAAAAAATGTTTTATAACTTAAAAACTTGTTTAGAAAACCCTTTTTTAATTTTTGTAATAAGGTGTTTATATCATTTTTGTGTAAGATTACTTAGCCACTCTTTGTAAAAAAAATGACGAATTGTCGTGAAACAAATTGTTTTCCAATGTTCATATAAATATATATATATATATATATATATATATATATATATATATATATATATATATATATATATATATATATATATATATATATATATATTTTAATTTATGTCAAAATCTTTCTTGTGAATAATTATGTCATGGTTGATGTAGTTTTTTTGTGAATTGCTTGGATAGGTTCGTTAGCTAGGAAAGTCAGACTAGTTTCTTCGGGAAATTTTTAAATTTATGCTCGGGAAAGGTTTGTACTATTTCTAACAAAAAGCTATTTTGATGAACTGTCGTACATTAGTGTCTACTACAAAGGTTATACTATCTACTAAATTTGATGTCTCCTAAAAATAACATTGGTATGGAACATTAAAATACTTCTATCAAAATTCGCTACCATAACGCACTTGCCGCGTCCAGACTTTTTTGTTATTTGGGTATCTTAATGAAATCATATTAATAAATAGTTAACTTGAAATTTAAGAAGCCTTATTAAGATGAACAAAATTTTGATGTAACCCGATAAAAGCAATCATAGCACATCTCTACCTTTTAGATGTCCATATGCCACGAAATACTTTTATAATAAGATCTATTATTTTCAGGATTTCTTATTTCGGTGTTCTTCGAAAATGCAGTAGCACTTACGATATTAGTAATCATAATGTTTACAGTCAGCTTTATAACGGCAGGTAATTATGATCAGATATAATTAATTAAACTAACATAAAATAAGTACTATCTTCATTAATAATTGTTGTTGTCCTTACTTGGGAAACCGTTCCGTGCTAAATACAGATATAACTTTTTCACTTACTGACTGCTCTACCTGCCGCTCGCTTATTTATATAGTCTGTCTCAAACACAAAAGCAGTTACGTCATAAATCGACAACTAATCAAAGACAATTATTTAGAAACGTCTACCAATTTGTGAGTGTTTGCGTCAAAGACAGAAGTTATAAAATCCGTCTTCCAAATCAACAACATGCGTGCCGTTTTTAACGCAATGTGTTACAAAGAGAAAACTATTGAAAATAATTATTGGCTTGTGCTATAAATTTAGTTCAGTGGCGTCAAACGGCGTTGTCACTACTTTTGTCTCGAGTTTTGTTGTATTGTATTAGTATAGTATTTTACTCAAGTTACTTAGGAATATATGCTGTAATATTATTATTATATGGTGTTCATGTTATTGGTATAATTTTTTGTCGTTTTAGTCAGTTTACCCCCCACAGAACCGATATTCGCCCCAAGTCCAAGATAGTGAGTCTTGAGAAATGTTCCGAATAAATTTTTCATGTTGTTTATGCATCGAGGGATGGTAGTACGCATGCAGAAAAGTAAGGAAAACCACCCACTGATGAAAGCGTTTGGGAGAGGGGTGTCCGCTGCTTCGTCTTCCTTCTGCATGCCTACAACTACCGCTCTATACATACATAAACATGAGAAATATCTTCGAAACAACTCCAAAGAAAGTTACAGGACTTGAGACGAATAGGGGTGCTGTAGGGGGTAAGATGGAGGGAGGTGTGTCTGCAAAATACCAAAACGGCAGCTTTTCTCCTGTCAAAGTGTCGACTGTGAAGATTGGTCCAACGATGTGATCATCAAAAATACCCTCCCAAACATTAATTTTTGGTAGAGTTTGAGTGTGGACTTCATAGAAAACACGAGGGCTTTCATTTGACCAGAACCGGCAATTATGACGATTTACAGTGCCATTTCGAAAGAAAGAACTTTCGTCAGAAAAACAAGTGTTAAAAAGAAATTGCCTGTTGTCAATTATTCTTTGAGAAATGTTTTCGTAAAATTCCAAGCGCCGGTCATAATCATGTTCATTTAATTTCTGAACTAGCTAGATTTTACATGCATGAGACTTAATTTTTTTCAGAATTCATAGAAGTTGCCCAAAATTTCCTCCTTCTGCTATAATACATGCTTCACAACGGCGGACTAAAAAGTTTTTACCCGATATAAAATATCTGGACGATTTCTTATTTCAGCAGCAGCCATATCTATTGTGTCTAATAAATTTTCTATCGTGTTAATTGTCTCTTGGTACACAATTTGTTTCATATGACCGCATAAAAGGAAATGCAAATGACTTAAGTCGGGCGATCGCCGTGTCCATGAAATAGGACCAGCATTACCAATCCAATTGTTTTCAAAATGTTCGTTTAACCACCTGACAACTACTGCTCCACTATGAGGTGGGACACCATCGTTCTGGTACCACGTATTTTGAATTAAGTTAAGTGGTATATCCTCAAGTCAATCAAAAAGTGTATTGTCCAAAAAATGTTTGTAAGGATCTACGTTTAGGCGCTTATCAAGTAGATGCAAGTCTAGTAAATTGTTAAAAATTCCACCTAAAATGTTGACGCTGAAACGTTGCTCAAACCTCCTTGGCTTAATCACATGCGCATTCTGTACTGCCCAGACATGTTGATTATGGAAATTATTTATGCCATCTCGAGTCAAATACGATGTACCAGACCAGATAGCATTTAAAATAAAATCATTAACCAATCAATAACCAGTGACAAAATCCTAGTCAACATCTTCTGGATATAGAGCTTGAACAGACTGTAGAGCTTGAACAGACTGTATAGCTTGAACAGGCTGCAGATGATAGGGATGAAAGACTTCGCAGTTCAGTACATTATATTTGAATTACATGTAGATTACGTCCTTTTCTTCGGGTACTGATTGAAGGATTGTCAATGACAGAATTAATTACAGCTTTTTCGTGGTTTACATTAACTTCATGCGGCCGAATAGTTTTTGCTAGAACAGGATTACCTGGTTCGCGCAGTCTTTTGAAAGAATCGACAAAAACTGAATAATATGATACATGGCGATGTGGATATCTTTCTTGATATTCTCTTACTGATTGCCGAGAATTTCCATTGCAAAAACCATATACGTAAATTATATCAGCATACCCTTCAGTGCTATTAAGCATACATTTTACGATTTTCTGATATTTAACAAACCTAACAGAAAACTGACATGTTTATTTGCATTTGTTGTTCTGGCCACTTTGTTTTGTTTACAGGTAAATCAATGTTATAAATGAATATTATTAAATTGGCTATGAAGTTTCATTTTCTTAAAATGACCTCGCCTATAAGTTGTCGCAAAGCTTTTATATTTTAATCGAGGAAACAATATGTTTAAGCTTATGTTCTGCCTAAAAATATTGGAGATAAAAGCTACAAGTGGTTTAAAATATATTTTCAAACCTGAGAGACTTGAAATTCAAGAAGATCGTTTTGGCAAATGGAACACCCTGTATATTTTTGTTGTGTTAAAGAGAATCAGAAACTTCACAATCTTTCTTAAGTTGGTCCTATACCCATATCTTATTGTGTTTTTCATTCTTTCTGTTTTATTCAGTACGTTAATGATATTTCTTGTTATTACTCGTAGCAGCCATGAAATTTGAAAATAAGAGAGGCAAGAGGTTGTAATAAATAGTAAATGTTATCAAATACTGGCAGGGATACAAATTACAACATCAACAGAAAATATAGGTTATAATAGGAACTTGCTATAAAATAAACGAGTTAAACTTTTTTTTATTCAATATCCTAATGATATTTTTTGTTATTATTCGTAGTAACCATAAAAACAATTGTTAACATTAAAACTTGATGAACTGTCATTACAAGTTATAACTATTGTTGCGTTACGTTACATTAAGTTTGTTAAAAAGGTTGGTATGTTTATTAATTAAATAATGGATTACTCTGAAAATATATTATTTGATATGGTTTGCGTGTTAGGTGAAGCCCAAAAAAGTGTCTTCTTTTCCAAAGGTTATATAAAATGAAATATCCTGATCGACGCCCACCCACTCGCATCGCTTTGAAAATTGTATGGAAATATTCGATACTACTGGGAATGTTTACTATGCAAAACGCAAAATGGAAAATAGCGATGTTACTAATCAAGAAAGAGGATCTGAGATTTTGGTTCATACTGGAGAAAACCCGCGTTTCAGTAGTCGTCACATCGTCACATATAAGTATCATCCTTACCATATGAAATTACATCAAGAGTTACATAATGCTGACTTTGAAAGGCGTGGAAGCTTTTGCCAATGGATAAATTCTCCACTTGAGGTTAATCCAAAGTTTGTATGTTATGTCATGTTTCCTGACGAGGCCACGTTCAAAAGTAGCGGTGCTGTAAGTCGACATAACATGCACTGTACGCATTAGAAAATCCATTTTGGATCATCTAGGCAGAATCAGAAGCAGTGATCTATAAATATTTGGTGTGTTATTCTTCACAACGGAATTATTTGACCGTATTTTTTAATAATCCCCCAACTGTTCGTAATTACCTCAAATTGCGTACAGGTGCCCGGTCTCCTTTAACAGCTTGGTGATGATCAACGACAGAATATGTGGCTGCAACATGACGGTTTCCCTCCGCACTACCATTACTGAGTAAGTACGCGAATTTTCAGATGAAAATTATCCTGATAATGGATTGGGCGTGGAGGTTTCTTTCAGTGATCCCAAGGTCGTACAACCTTACCCCATGATGTTTTATCTTATTGGGTTATATTAAAGGACGGATATATGTTACATTGCTCACTACAAGGGGAAATAGGTAGGCAAAATAGGATGAGAGACTTGCAGAACCATTACACCGAAGATGCTAGAAATCGCGAGACAAAACAATTAAAAATTGATGTATGTGTTATGGACCAAGACAATAATCCGGCCAGTGACGAAGATCGCCGGAAAACGAATGAATTTTTGTTTATTTTATAGCAAATTCTTATTATAACGTATTAAAATATAAAAATCATATTAACTCAGATAAAATGAGATATAAGTATAGGATATGCTTAACCTTTGATTAGGCGCGCTTCTTGGCGTAATGCGATTAGTCGCGCTAGGTCCGTCGGACCTAAAGCTCAGAATAACACTGTTTGCCGATGTATTCTGGCGAGAAATCTAAATCTTTTTTTCGACATTGCCATTCAATATATATCTATACCGAGCACATGGGTTGGCCAAAAATCAGCAAGATGTTGATGGCGGCCCCGAAAAACTATAAAAAAGCCTGGACGCAGCAAGTGCGTTATGGTAGTGAATTTTCATAAAAATATTTTAATGCAGATATGTCTTTTTTTATGAGAGCAGGCATCAAGTTTGGTTACCAATATATAGTAAAAACAATGCGCCATGTTTCATCAAAATAACTTTATTGTTTGAAGGTCTACAAAAATTTCTGCAAGTAAGCTTAAAGTGTTTCCGAAAAAACTCGTTTCTTGGTCTCAACTTATAGGTTAATAGCAAATTGAGCTATTCAAATTTATTTTTTAATTTAATCAAAATTCGCTACCATAACGACTTGCTGCGTCCCGAATTTCTTTTCTCATAAACATGCATTCTATTTCGATGGAAAATTCAAAAATGCAATAACATAAGGCGTGTTCGACTAAAAAAAGGAAATTTCTATCACCAACGACTTATGAGCCACCCTGTGATTGCAGAAATATTTTTTAAGATGAAGCTCAAGATACCCTATACGTATGTATACATTATTTTCATATGTTGTATAATAACGGATATATTGAATTTTATTGATTTTTTACGAAAATTCGACAAAAATTATATACCATTAAACGATAAACTCTATAGCTAAGACTACTGCCAAAACATCAGAGAAATGGTCTATTTGAAATGAATTTTCTGAAAATATTTTAGTAAATTGAAGGACAACGACGGTTCAAGCTAAGATTACAGGGTTTGTAAAACATTCTTCTTGAGACATTTTCTTTCCACAGCCCGTATTAGTTTCAGGTTTTTGCCTAAATGTTGCTAATTTTCACGTTTTAAATCGCGACTTTGACGTTTTGAGGAAAACCACAATTTATTTTTCTTTAAATGCCTATAACTTTTTTATCTATTCAACTACGGAGCTAAATTTTGATACCTATAACGATGTAAACCCTCGTACGACATTTGGTTGCCCTTACTTTGTTATTTCGGGAGATATAATTTTTTTTCGAAAGCAAACACAAAAATTTTCCGGGAAAACCTGCGCCGATTTTTATGGCTAACGATCTTATCCAATCCACTTGCAAAAGGAAGGTATTCACCAAATTTTATCAAAATCGGCCCAATATTTTTTGAGTTATCGGTGTTATACATATATATATATATATATATATATATATATATATATATATATATATATATATATATATGTAAACATATAAAAATTGAAACTGACCCCAGATATGTGTTGTTCTAGGGGGCCTAATTAGCGCTGTCATTTCTGTTGGTTCTCACCTAATCATAGTTCATTTGAAGAAATTTTTTCAAAATTCAAAAGTCGGGATCTCCTCATTAGTGAATTTTTTAAAGAAAATTCACAAATAAAAATGCCGCTATTTCTACTATATATGTCGGAGGTCTCGTGTACGAGGAAACTTTAATGTTATGATATTCACCTAAACATTTGTTTTCTCAACTAGCAAAGTCAACATTCTGAGGTTAAGGAATAGTAACCAAGAATCTACTTCATTCTTGCCATTTTTTGCTGTTTAGATAACAACCTCTGGAAATTTTACCAATATATTATGAGGGAGTTTCGCCATTCGGTACCATTTCGTGCTATAACAAGAGGAAAATACTTAATTTAGTTTAATGCTTTTTGTATATAAGCACTTTCTTGAGTTATGTGCAATATTTATACAACTAGGAGATAATTTGCAGGAACATCACTACATTTTCAAAGAAGAATGTAAGAGTAAATAAACATGTGTAGCAGAAAACAAATACATAAATTTTAATCTTGATCCAGCGCAGTAAAATTGTTACTTTCTTCGTCCTCCTCGACTTCTACGTCTCCTCGATTTATTCATAATCCGTTTCCGAATCAGCAGATATGGTTTCCACGTTATCCTATGTTTATGATTCGTCCGACTCTTCGATTTTTTCTTTGGGTATGGCATTTTTATCCAAATGATCTTCGAAAGCAAAACGATTGAGCTCTTTAACATCTTGAGGTTTATCCAAATTGTAAACCGTTTTACTCATATTTGCACGATTGTTTAAAGCAATACAATAGGAAACCATTGTTTTACTATGATCAGATAGTCACAAAAATTATACTTATTATCCAATTATAAGAATTAACACCAACAATATTCACTAGAAAAAAATAACACTGCAGCAGATAACAAGGAAACACTGAAACGAAAAACACAGACTCTAGTGGGCGCGCTAGGTCCAACAGACCTAAGCAATGTCTCGTCAAGTTCCTTTGTCAATTGCCGGAAACCTACTAGAGCTATCAGCATCCGGCTTTTGGAAACGATTGTAATTAGACTCTTCTGAGATGTTGTAAACGTACATTGCCATATGTTAGTGCGCGCTTAACGAAAAGTTACCAAAAGTTGTGAAGTTTTTTATTCTCTTTACCATAGCGTAAAAAGATACAGGTCTTCCATTTGAAAAAAGTTATATTTTTAAATTTCGAGTTTCCCAGGTTTGAACAGATATTTTAAGCATCATGTAGCTTTTATCCCAAGTATTAGTTACGCTGAGCATAAACGTAAATTTAGTCTTCCTTCGATCAAAACATAAACTAAGTCTTGCTTTCTTTCTCACAAGAGATACACCTAGACCCATCACAATGAACAACCAAGCTATTCAAAGTAATGAGTCAGTTTCTCTTGTTGGCATTTCTGTGGACCGAAATCTTAATTGGAACCAACATGTCACATCAATTGCAGAAGCGGCTGCTAAGAAATTAGGTTTCCTCTTCCGGGCTCGCAAATACTTTTCACCAGCTAATCTCTATACCTTATGTACTTCACAAATAAGGCCAAACCTCGAATACTGCTCCCACATCTGGGGTGCCGCTGCCGCTTCTACACTCGCTATCCTGGACTCCATTCAAAAGAGAGCTATACGTCTCATCGGTGACCCTACCGTCACACAAAGGCTGCCATCCCTTGCCCAACGACGTGCCGTTGGTGACCTCTCTCTCTCTTTTATAGATATCTGCACGGGCACTGCTCAGAGGTGCTTTCCTCCATAGTTCCTCCAACTGCTGGTTGGAGGTTTGGAGGTTCGGAGGAGAAGGAAAAACATGTGCCGGCAAGTAATTCCACAACTTGGAAGTCCTTGGGATAAAAGATCGGGCATAACAATATGTTCTAAGTCTGGTGACCTGGACAGTAAAAGGGTGCATTCGCTCTGTTCCCCTGGTAAATCTCTTAGGGGCAGCAGGTGTAGTTGCTTTCCTAACAGACCTTCCGTCGATATTTGTAAACGCTTCAGTAACAGCGTCTCTAAGTTTATTAGTGAATTTTCTTTTAAAAAAATCACTAATGAGGAGATCTCGACTTTTGAATTTGGAAAAAATTTCTTCAAATGAGCGCTAACTAGGCCTCCCAGAACACATATCCGGGGTCAGTTTCAATTTATATATATATATATATATATATATATATATATATATATATATATATATATATATATATATATATATATATATATATATCACCGATAACTCAAAAAATAATGGGCCGATTTTGATTAAATTTGGTGAATACCTTCCTTTTGCAAATGGCTTGGATAAGTTCGTTATCCAAAAAAATCGGTTCAGGTTTTCCCAGAAAATTCTGTGTTTTCTTTTGCAAATGGCTTGGATAAGTTCGTTATCCAAAAAAATCGGTTCAGGTTTTCCCAGAAAATTCTGTGTTTTCTTTCGAAAAAAATTATATCTCCGGAATTAACAAAGTAAGGGCAACCAAATTTGGTACGCGGGTTTATATTATATTTAAGTTAGTTATAATTAAGTTACCTACCAAAATTTAGCTCCATAGGTCGAAAGACAAAGAAGTTATAGGTATTTAAAGAAATATAAATTGGGGTTTTCCTCAAAACGTCAAAGTTGCGATTTGAAACGCCTAAAATGGAAACAATTGGGCAAAGAACTTGAATCTAATACGGGCTATGGAAATAAAATGTCTCAAGAAGAATGTTTTACAGACCCTGAAGTCTTCGTTTCAACCGTCATTGTCCTTCATTTTACTAAAATATTTCCAGAAAATTCATTTCAAATAGACCCTTTCTCTGATGCTTGGCAGTAGCCTTAGCTATGGAGTTTATGGTTTAATGGTACATAATTTTTGTCGAATTTTCGTAGAAGATCAATAAAGCTCAATATATCAGTTATTATACAAGATATGAAAAAAAATTGTGTATAATAATTATAGGGGGTCCTGAGGTACATTTTAAAAAATTATTTCTGCAATCACAGGCTGGCCCATAAGTCGTTGGTAATACAAATTTTTTTTTTTAATCAAACACGCCTTATGTTGTTGCATTTTTTGCATTTTCCATCGAAATATAATGCATGTTTGTAAGAAAAGAAATTCTGGACACAGCAAGTGCGTTAAGGTAGCGAATTTTGATCAAGTGCTTCATATTTGAATAGCTCGATTTGCTACTAACCTATAAGGTTGACCAAGATATCAGTTTTTTCGGGAACACTTTAAGTTTACTTTCGAAAATTTGTATACATTTTCAAACAATAAAGTTATTTTGATAAAACATGGCACATTGTTTCTACTATATAGGTTATACTGGTAACCAAATTTGATGCCTTCGTTCTTAAAAAAACACACATATTTGCTATTAAAAACATTTTAATGAAAATTCACTACCATAACGCACTTGCTGCGTCCAGACGTTTTAATATTTAAATACGTTCTTTATACACTGAATTTTTTACGGATCCCCAAAAAATTTAATTGTGTTGTGTTGTTTAATTTGACCAACTTTGCATCTTTTATATATATATATATATATATATATATATATATATATATATATATATATATATATATATATATATATATATATATATATATATATATATATATATATATATATATAACATATAAGAATTGAAACTGACCAGTTATGGGTTTTAGAGGGCCTGTTTCGAGCTCATTTGAAGAGATATTTTCAAAATTCAAAAGTCTAGATCTCTGTATTAGTGAATGTTTTCTACGAAAATTCACTCAAAAAACATACTGAGCTCAACAAAAATTTGAAAATTTAAAATTCGCAATCTCTTTTTAACTAATTTTTGGCTTCACAATTGCTTGTTTTGTTATCTGTAACTAGTTCGATCATTTTATGGCGAAACCGGTTACAGAGAAGAAACCAAGCTAATGTGAAGTTAGAGAAGAAGTCTCTACATCTGTATTTAGTATGCAACGATTTCACTAAGTAAGGACAACAATAATTAATGAATAGATTATTAGTTATAATCCATACATAAACACGTCATAAACAAACTTAAAAAAATAAACCGACTTCAAAATAAGCATTAAAAAGCGAAAAATAACTAGATTACAGGTTTAAATCAAGACAAAATAGTGCTGCAAATTGACTCATAACTTCCATATAGCTGTAATAATCTACTCTCCCCAGAAAGACCATCTCATGGAATTAATTTAAGGCCCATGACATGACCACAAAGAAAATATTTTTATTCCTGTACCCATACACTTTTGTAACGTTAAATTACTCGAGTTTTATTGAAAAAATGGTAATTTTCACCAAATCACCCCTTATTTATCCTCTACCCCCTAAAGCGATCTTACCTGAATACAATTCGAAACGTTCCTTTTTCGGGTGCGAACTGGATACCAAATTTGAAGATGATATCTCAATTTGTTCGAAAGTTATTTTATATATTAACAGACAGACGTACACGTCGACAGACCAACCGACCGACTGACAGACGTACAGACAAAATAATGTTCTTTCCAGAATCAGGTTTTCTATATGTTTTGAGACTTTTTACGCCGTTTTAGCAACAAAAACTTCGAAATTTTTGTCAACAATATTCCACCCCCACAAATTCAAACCCTAATTGAATTTCAGCACAGAATATTAGATGTTTGATGAAATTTTAAAGGTTTTTTAATAAGTATACCCTAAAACGTTATATTACTCGAGTTTGAATGAAATAATGTCAATTTTCACCAAATCACCGCCCATTCATCCCTTATCCCCTGAAGCGATTTTACCCAAAAACAATCCGAACCGTTCGTTTGTCGAGTGCTAACTGCATACCAAATTTGAAGACATCTCGATTCGTTCCAAAGTTATCGTTGCTACAAACAGACATACAGACCGACAGACTTACAGACCGACAGACCGACAACCGACAGACTGACAGACAAAAAAATATTCGTTCGCATGTCATGTTTCATATATGTTTTGATACTTTTTGCGACGTTTAAACGAAAAAAATTGTTTGAAATTTTTGTCGCCGATGCAATAGTTCCACATGTGACGATGTGGAAGTAAAATAATTTGAATGAAATATTATTATATGCGCTACCGAAGGTTTATAGATTAGATAGGTCGTCTGATAACTATTAGAGGGGAGAGACGCGAGAGGAGGGTAATACATCAGATGTGGATATTTCCTATAGTTTGAGATTGCGTTTTGGTGTTTTAAATAAAATGTATTAAAAATTTGTGTAACTTTTATGTGTTTGCTAAAAAAATTCGATCAGTTACAGATTTATTTTATTGTTTATTTTGGATGAAATATCAGTTAAATCGAAACTATTGTGTTAAAGACAATATTTTACTTTTTGAGGTGTTGTGTTGTAAACATAACTGCACAGTGAATTAACGGCATTACAAACTGGACGTTATTTATTCAAGAGTATTTTTATATTCAACAATTAAATCGGACAATCTTTTTTTTAACTTCAACAACACACCACGAGGGCTTACAGCCTAAATACTATCGTACCGTGAGTGTCGACAAGGAGGAAATAGGCAACTTGTTAATTCTGGACTTGAAGGTTTGGAGGTTCGGCGGAGAAGGAAAAACATGTGCCGGCAAGAAATTCCACAACTTGGAAGTCCTCGGGACTAAAGAGCGGGCATAACAAGATGTTCCATGTCTGGTGACCTGGAAAAGGGGTGCATTCGCTGTGTTCCCTGGTAGATCTGTTGGGGGCAGCAGGTGGAGGAACTATGGAAGAAAGCTCCTCCGATCAGTGCCCGTGCAGATATCTATAAAAGATAGAGTGGTCACCAACGGCACGTCAGTGGGCAAGGGATGGCAGATTTTGGGTGAGGGTAGGGTCACCGATGAGACGTATAGCTCTCTTCTGAATGGAGTCCAGGATAGCGAGTGCAGAAGCGGCAGCAGCACCGCAGATGTGGGTGCAGTATTCGAAGTTTGGTCTTATTTGTGAAATATATAAGGTATTGAGATTAGCTGGTGAAAAGTATTTGCGAGCCTGGAAGAGGAAACCTAATTTCTTAGCAGTCGCTTCTGCAATTGATGTGACATGTTGGTGCCAATTGAGATTTCGATCCACAAAAATGCCAACAAGTGTAAAGGACTCATTACTTTGAATAACTTGGTTGTTTATTGTGATGGGTCTAAGACTGGTGTATCTCTTATGAGAAAGAAAGCAAGACTGTGATTTGGTGGGGTTGAATTGTACAAAATGTCTACTTCCTCAGTTTAATATTTTTTGGAGATCCACGGAGACAGAACCCTCCATGCGTCTGCGATCCTCATCTAATTGGGCTAAAGATACAGGCTTAGAATATTGAATATTTGAGTGGAGGGTTCTGTCGTTCGCGTAACTGTGAACTAGGTTGGATGTGCTAGAGAGGAAGTAGGAGCTAAAGCTGAACCTTGAGGAACTCCTGCATTAATTGGATACAGTTTAGAGGAATGGCCATCCACGACAACAGAAATGCTCCGGTTGGAGAGGAAATTTGCTGTCCACTTACAGAGTTTTGGTGGTAGGCCATAGGCCGGTAGTTTATTAAGCAGCGCTGCGTGCCAGACCTGATCGAATGCTTTGGATATGTCTAGAGCGACAATCTCTGATTCACCGTGTAATTCCATAGACTTGTTCCAAGAATGGGTGACAAAGGAAAGGAGGTCGGCAGTTGATCTGCGCTGACGGAATCCATACTACCTGTCGTGGATTAGACTGTGTTTTTTAAGAAATTTTAGTAATTTGGTGTTTATATACGTTTCCATCATTTTAGAGACGACTGAAAGGAGAGAAATAGGCCTGTAGTTGCTAGAAAGCGCTTTGGATCCTTTCTTGGGGACGGCTTATACTCGAGCAGTTTTCCAGTTACTAGGGAATATGCCTCTATTGTAAGATGTCTGAAACAGATGAGTCAGGACAGGAGCAAGTTCTGGTGCGCATTTTTTAAAAGCAATTGCTGGGATCTCGTCAATGCCAGAGGCTTTCCGGGTATTAAGAGAATATAGCATCTTTCGTACCTGTTTAAAGTGATATCCGTCCTTTTGGGCGCGACATTGGCGACTGTTGGTGGTTGAACATTTGAAGGTGGTTTGAGAGTAGAATTGCCGGCGAACAACGAGGCAAAAAGTTCAGCCTTGCACAGGGCGGTAGAAACAATTTCTTCCCCTGAGACAATAGGTGGGAACGTGCTCTTGCAGAAATTATTCCCAATAGATTTAGCAAGAGTCCAGAAGGGTTTTTTGCCGCTGGAGCTTAAGAGGACGTTGTTTTTGATGTGGTTATTAAACGAGTTTTTTGCCTCAGAAAGAATGCGGACATAGCGGTTTCTTGCGTCGTTAAATGCTTGACGGTTTTCTTGACTGGGATTGTGTAGAAGCTTTTTGTGAGCTTTGACCTCTTCAAGTCTGGCCTTGTCACAGGATTTAGAGAACCAGGGATTTTGAGTGGTTGCAGAGGTTTTCTGTGTACGTGGAATAAATAATTCCATGCCAGCTTGGATAATTTCGGTGACGTTTTGTGAGATATCAGATGGGTCAGGATGAGAGAAGCAGACAGACACCCATGGAAATGAGGAAAAGTAATCTCGCATTTCGTCCTAGTTCGCGGAGTTGTAGTGCGAAACGATACGTGGGTGTGATGACTGTGTAACCTCGGGTTGCATTGCACAGGAAGCAGTGACCATGCCGTGGTCTGAGCGACCCAGGGGGGGGGGCGGTGACTGATATCTTATAGCAATCAAGAGTTATAGTAAGAAGAAGATATAAGAGATTTGAGCTGTGTGTTGAGATGAGAGGAAAGTAAGTAGGTTGCTGAAACATATTGGCTAAAGAATTGCTGACTGCAAAGGCCTCCGCTGCTCTTCCTTGCAGCGAAGACCTTTGCAGTCAGCAATTCTTTAGCCAATATGGTGAATATGTGGATATTTCCTTTAGTTTTAGATTGCGTTTTAGTGTTTTAAATAACATTTATTAAAAATTTGAGTAACTTTTGATGTGTTTGCTAAAAAAATTCGATCAGTTACAGATTTATTTTAATGTATATTTTGGATGAAATATCAGTTAAATCGAAACTATTGTGTTAAAGACAATATTTTACTTTTTGAGGTGTTGGGTTGTAAATATAACAGTGAATTAACGGCATTACAAATTGGAGGTTATTTATTCAAGATTATTTTTATGTTCAACAATTAAATCGGTCAATCTTTCATAAAGGTAGATAAATATGTGTTTAATATAGAAGAATTCAACAAATATAAGTTAACCTAAATATCTGTTTTGATGCCTGCTGATGGTGTTGTTTATTGTGGATTAACTTGCAAAAATAATTCTAAAAAGGCAATGGAAAGTGGAAATAAACTTTCCTTCTTTTCTTTTCCAAAAGAAGTAAAAATAAAGTATCAGGTAAATTTGCAGGTGAGCTCACAGAGGGCTTTTAGAAAAAAAATCAGAAACATACTTAGCACACCCCGTGGATGCATAAACCACAAGACAAATTTCGTGCAAACAACCCACAAGAAAGTTACGGTACCAGGAGTGAATAGAGGTGCTTGGCGAAGAAGAAGATAAAAAGGAAGTATAAACAAAAATGCGGAAAAAAAACTTAGCCGGACCTTATAAGCTGCCTTCATCCCCTTTTGCAGCTACACCTACTTAAGATCCTGTTTATTACACACAGAACTCCTATTAGCTATAGGTCTGGTAATTTTCTTGGGGCTTGTTCCCAAGAATTTTTTCTTGTGATTTATGCATTGGGGGTGGTTATAGGTATGTAGAAAGCGAAGGAGAACCCTCCGTGTTTTGGTGGTGTCAGCTGGCATGGGACATGGGGAGGGGTGCTTGTACTTGGGGTTTTCCTTCCCCTTTTGCATGCCATCGCCCACTCTCACTGTGTAAACTACAAGAAAAATTATTGTTTTGGACTTGCACAAACCTCAAACAGATAAGTAGGTAGCGCATATATTATTTCACTTAAATTAATTTTTGTCTTTTGAATTAAACCTGTAATCCAGTTACTTTCGCTTGTCAGTGCCTATTTTGAAGTCGGTTTTATTTTTTTAAGTTTGTTTATTTTTTCCATTTTTTGTGTAAATATAAAATACCTACTTAGTGGTTACGGTATTAGAATACTGCTATAATATAACCAAAGTGCCGCATTACAGTAGAATGTTAAGTTACATAGATTACAAGAGGGTTTCCCTTGATTTCACTGAGATCCCATCATCAGATCCTGACTTGGTGAAAATGATGGCAGCACCTCAGTAGTATACGCTTTCAAACAATTTTTTTCTTTTTCAAATTCGTCCACAATTGACGAAAATATCGGTGAACATACAAAGAAAAATAATTTTTGAGGATATCCCTCGATTTCCCTGAGATCCCATCATGAGATCCTGACTTGGTGAAAATGGCACCTCCTCAGGAGTATACGCTTTCAAACAAAAATTTTTTTAAAAATTGGTCCAGAATTGACGAAAATTTTGGTGAACACACATTAAAAAAATACATACAGACGAACATAGAACCTCCTCCTCTTTTAAAGTCGGTTACAAATATAACTTAGAAGTAAATAAATGTTTATATGAAAAAAGTCCTCCCTATAAGCGAATTTCTTAAATAAAATCCCGGAGAAAAATAATAAAAGCGTTTGTCAGTTTACAGCCCGTGTAATTTGTTTCTAGGTGTCGTTTGGCCTTTGGATTATCTTCCACACAACATGGTACAAGCAATATACTGCATAAATCCGATAAGTTTAACTGCTCATTGTTTGCGGGCCGCAGCAAGGGATAGACCAGTCGATAGGAACATGTTTTTAATAGCTGTCCTACTGCCTGTTGCTTTTGGATTGTTCTTCCTCATCCTATTTTCTATTATAAAAAGCCAATACAAGCGGTAATTTTATATATGTATAAGATTTTCTTGAATATAATTTATAACTAGAACAGTTTATTTTATTTAACATTAACTTTTCAAGCAACTTGGTAAAACCAAACATTTTACCTTAGGCCTTGCATAAAGGGAACTTGGTAAAACCAAACATTTTACCTTAGGCCTTGCATGAAGGGAATTTAGGAAAGCAAAAGAAGTATAGATGCAAGAAATTTAAAAAAAATCGAACATAACATGAAGAAAGGATAGTCGGATATAACTATAGAATCTTTAGTTTCTGGTATATAGGGTTAGTCACAGTGGACGACCTTTTAGACGTTTATGGAAAATTACTGAACCTAAAGACCTGAAATTTTGGTAGCTTATGTAGCGAATAGGATATCTCTATTTAAAATGTTTTTAATGACGCGACTCATAGCTGATACCAACTTTGTGTTTTCAAGTAGAACACTTGTTATATTATAACATTTCCATGTAACAGATGCTATACCTATCATCAACCGTTTCGGATATAACGAAAGATTTATAAGAAACTTGGCAACAAACATCTCGGAGCGAGAATGTTGTTTTTTTCATAACCAGCGAAGTAGACGCCTAAATTTTTAAATACGGTTCCTTTTCAGTACGCTTTATTTTATTCATGCGCGGAGAAAGTTTTCGCATACAGGGCATTTTAAAAATAATGTGCATATAAAAGTGCATGTTATGTGAGAATTTTAAATAAAACACCCCATATTTTATGGTGCCACGCAGTGGCGGCTGGTACCAGGGGGACAAGAGCCCCTGTCCTCTACTGAAATTCCCTTAACAATACAATAACTTTGTTAAAATAATAATTTGACAAAGTTAGAATCAGTATCTTAAATGTTTCGCGGGCCCGTACTGCCAATATTTGTTTGTGAAGCTCCTAGCCCGACAAACCGAAGTAGCCAATATGTACTCACTTTTACCACTGGTACACATGTAAGATGAGATCGTCACTGTGGCGAGAACAATGCGGTAGTTTTTTTTTCTTTTTTTTTTAATTTCAACAACACACCACGAGGGCTTACAGCCTAAATACTATCGTACCGTGGGTGTTGACAGGGAGGAAAGAGGCAACTTGTTAATTCTGGGCTTGAAGGTTTGGAGGCTCGGAGGAGAAGGAAACACATGTGCCGGCAAGGAATTCCACAACTTAGAAGTCCTCGGGACAAAAGAGCGGGCATAACAAGAAGTTCTATGTCTGGTGACCTGGACAGTAAAAGGGTGCATTCGCTCTGTTCCCCTGGTAGATCTGTTGGGGGCAGCAGGTGGGGGAACTATGGAGGAAAGCTCCTCTGAGCAGTGCCCGTGCAGATATCTATAAAATAGAGAGAGGTCACCAACGGAACGTCGGTGGGTAAGGGATGACAGCCTTTGCGTGAAGGTAGGGTCACCGATGAGACGTATAGCTCTCTTTTGAATGGAGTCCAGGATAGCGAGTGTAGAAGCGGCAGCTGCACCCCAGATGTGGGAGCAGTATTCGAGGTTTGGCATTATTTGTGAAGTATATAAGGTATAGAGATTAACTGGTGAAAAGTATTTGCGAGCCCGGAAGAGGAAACCTAATTTCTTAGCAGCCGCTTCTGCAATTGATGTGACATGTTGGTGCCAATTAAGATTTCGATCCACAGAAATGCCAACAAGAGAAAAGGACTCATTACTTTGAATAACTTGGTTGTTCATTGTGATGGGGCTAGTGCTGGTGTATCTCTTATGAGAAAGAAAGCAAGACTGAGATTTGGTGGGGTTGAATTGTACGAGATTTCTATTTCCCCAGTCTATTATTTTTTTGGGATCCACGGAGAGAGAACTCTCCATGAGTCTGCGATCCTCATCTAATTGGGCTAAAGAGACAGGCTTAGAATATTGTATATTTGAGTGGAGGGTGCTGTCGTCCGCGTAACTGTGAAGTGGGTTGGATGTGCTAGAGAGGAGGTCATTGATGTGGAGAAGAAACAAAGTAGGGGCTCAAGCTGAACCTTGAGGAACTCCTGCATTAATTGGATACAGTTTAGAGTAATGGCCATCCACAACAACAGAAATGCTCCTGTTGGAGAGAAAATTTGCTGTCCAGGTGCAAAGTTTTGGTGGTAGGCCATAGGCCGGAAGTTTATTAAGCAGCGCAGCGTGCCAGACCTGGTCGAATGCTTTGAATATGTCTAGAGCGACAATCTGGGATTCACCGTGTAGTTCCATAGACTTGTTCCAAGAATGGGTGACAAAAGAAAGGAGGTCGGTAGTCGATCTGCGCTGACGGAATCCATACTGCCTGTCGTGGATTAGACTGTGTTTTTCCAGAAATTTTAGTAATTCGGTGTTTATATACTTTTCCATCACTTTAGAGATGATTGAAAGGAGAGAGATAGGCCTGTAGTTGCTAGGAAGCGCTTTGGATCGTTTCTTGGGGATGGGTTGTACTCGAGCAGTTTTCCAGTTACTAGGGAATATTATTTTATTGTAAGATATCTGAAATAGACGAGTCACGACAGGAGCAAGTTCTGGTGCGCATTTTTTGAGAATTTCTGGGATCTCGTCAAGGCCAGAGGCTTTCCTGGTATTAAGAGAAGAGAGCATCTTTCGTACCTTTTTAGTTTTGAAAATGATATCCCTCATTTTATGCGCGACATTGGGGACTGTTGGTTGTTGAACATTTGGAGGTGGGTTGAGAGTAGAATTGCTGGCGAATAACGAAGCAAAAAGTTCAGCCTTGCCCAGGGCGGTAGCAACAATTTCATCCCCTGAGACAAGAGGTGAGAACGTACTTTTATAGAAATTATTCCCAATAGATTTAGCAAGAGTCCGAAAGGGTTTGCCGCCGTTGGAGCTTAATAGGACTTTGTTTTTGATGTGGTTATTAAACGAGTTTTTTGCCTCAGAAAGAATGCCGACATAGCGGTTTCTTGCGTCGTTAAATGCTTGACGGTTTTCTTGACTGGGATTGTGTAGAAGCGTTTTGTGAGCTTTGACCTTTTCAAGTCTGGCCTTGTCACAGGATTTAGAGAACCAGGGCTTTTGAGTGGCTGAAGATGTTTTCTGTGTACGTGGAATAAATAACTCCATGCCAGCTTGGATAATTTCGGTGACGTTTTGTGAGATATCAGAGGGGTCAGGATGAGAGAAGCAGACAGACGCCCATGGAAATGAGGAAAAGTAATCCCGCATTTCGTCCCAGTTTGCGGAGTTGTAGTACCAAACGACACGTGGATGTGATGACTGTGTGACCTCGGGTTGCATTGCGCAGGAAGCAGTGACCATGCCGTGGTCTGAGCGGCCAAGGTGAGTGGTGACTAATATCTTATAGCAGTCAGGATTTGTAGTAAGAAGGAGATCCAAGGGGTTTGAGCTGTGTGTTGGGATACGAGGAAAGTAAGTAGGTTGCTGAACCATATTGGCTAAAGAATTGCTGACTGCAAAGGCCTCTGCTGCTCTCCCTTGTGGATCGGTTTTTGAAGATCCTAGCCATTCCTTATTATGGACATTGAAGTCACCAAGAATAGTGACCTCGGAGGAAGGATATTCTGAAATCACAAAGGTAGTCAAAGAGCTGTACAAAGTTGTTGTCAGAAGGTGACCGGTAAATGCAACAGATGAATTTAGTTGCAGCCCTGAGAGAGAGTTTTATCCATAGTATGTATTTTCTTCCAGCTTCTAAACTGGGGAGTCTGGTGCAGGGTAGATTGCTACGGACGTATGCGCACACGCCTCCATGCAATCTAAAGGAAGTAATGAGCTCATACCCCGGGAAATTAAGGTGATTAATGGCTGTTTTGGCACTGATTTGGGTTTCGGTGAGGAAGAGGAGTTGGGGCCTGTTAGCCTGGAGGAAATGGTGGACGGAGTTTAGGTTAGAATTTAGGCCACATATATTTGAAAAGGATATGTTAAATCTTGATGTTGGCGCCCCCTGTACACCCCTCTCCCGGAGATCCGAATGGAGGGGTATTTTGCCTCCGGAATCTTTTGTACAAGGAGGAGCCATTATCATTTTTGCTTATAGGGGAAACCGACTCATACACCAGAACCGGAAACGTCCGTTGGGACTTCACCGGTCCCTTGATGTATGGGGTGGAGTATATTCGATAAACCATTTGCCGTTGATGCATATCCCACTACTTGTATCTGGCCGCGGCGCAACTTTGGATGTCTACTTTGCAGCATTCGAGACCACTTTCTGAAGTAATTCCCAATCCTGACTAATCCAAAGAAAGCCAGCTAGTTCTTATTGAATTAAAAATTTAGAATTTATTTGTCGAAATTGTGAACCTTAAGACTAAGGTTTTTTACAAGTGGCTTCTTCTAGTATCTATATCACATCAGGTGTTCACAGACAATAAGGTTAAAATTAACAGATTAAGAAGGTTATTTAAGAATGATACTTACCTTATTTGAGGAACAATCTTGACTAAGAGCTCATATTTGTCAGACCTCCAGTACAAAAATTTTATTGCTGGCTAACGGTAGTCGTTAGTTTAGATATCTAGATAACGTTAGGCCTACTGTTGTTAAGAATGGAAACGGAAAAGGTTGGGAAAACTATTTTAGTAACCAGCAACAATTAAAATAGTACAATTGTCTTTATCAATTATATCAAAAGCACAGACAATAATAAAAAGATATTGACCAAATCATAAATGGTTAAATCAGCAGACATCTCTCACATTATAAGTGAAAAATTCTTAAAAATAATCTTAAATAAATTTTCGATCTGGCCAGATAGTTTTAATTAATTTTCAATATATGCTCAAGTGTAAACAACAGGATTTGGAGCTGAAGGCTCTTCACTCACCATTAATTAAAAATTTACAAGCCAACAAAATTACATACTGGATTTTCTAAGGTAAAATAATGTAATGTAACAAATGTATTAGTGTGAACCTGTAATTAAATTTTGCAAGAAAAATCTTAGAAAATATTAATAAAAATTGTTTGAAGAGCAGAACTCTAAAACGGACAGCATTCCTTGGTTTACTAATATTTACAGATAAAGGTTACTTGGCATTTGAAAACTGTACACATAATTATTAATGATTGAACTCTAGCAAAAATCATAATCTGAGATTAAATCTTATTGTTCATGCAAGAACTATGAGCAAAGTCACATCAAAGCGGTTATGATGAAACACAACAGATAGAAATTAGTTCAAAATATGTGTAGTATGAATGGCCTTCTTGACTGACTCGTTCCAGTCTAGAACATTTCTAGATGAGAAGGGAGTTAATAAACTTTCAGTAATTGGTATAGAGAAACTCACTTGTCTTTCGTATTGGATTACCATGTCTCATTGATAATCAAACCTGAGCTTCACCTTACTTTCCGTCCAAATGCTAACTAGTAGGACACATCAAACAAACCAATGGTGCGAAACAACAGCTTGATTCTGCCGTATGGCAAACACCTGGTGGGCAATCAATCCATCAGCAGGTCAATAAAACACCACAACTTCGGTCCAATAAGATTTTAAAGTCAGAGCTACAGTTAAGGTCAGAACTCAGGATGAAGACGAGAATTAAAGTCAAAGACTAAGGAATCGGAAGTCACTGACCAGTGCTCTATGGTAAGCTGAATTCATCTGTAGGGAATGGGATCTGTCCACACAACACAATTAATTCAGCCGAAAACACTGTTATGAAAACTTCAACCAAAAACACATCACCACTATTTTAATTTTTCTTGTACCGAGAAAGCAATTTCACTTTGCAGTCATTAGCGAATCTCTAATTTACCCCTTTGGGTTGGTGGCGAACCTTTCTGATGTTTTAGCTAGTGCGGACTCTCCTTCTCTCGATCTAGCGACCTCGGAGTAAGCGTTAGTTCCTTAAGTACCGAAATTCGTTTTACGTGGAGGCTACAACAGTATCGCCTGCCAATAGTTCTCTGCTTTACTCAAAACTCTTTACGCTCTTTATGTTGAAGGGAGTATGCACTCATTTTCTGTCTGATCACTTGGCTTGCCGAAAGTCTCGCTCGTCAGTTATCTGTCATAGTACTTTATGATCTTTGCCTATCGGAACCCTTTGTCGGTATTCAATGATGTAATTCTGACCATAAAATCAACTGGTTTATGTGTTTTTCTCTCTATGGCTAATTCTTATTTACAAATATTCTACTTTAACGAAAGAAACATGATCTCATATTTTGCGCCGTTAGATATTATTCAAACGATTTTATTTTCAGCGGGAAGTCAGTAGTGTGTTTGCCAAATAATAATGTGGCGAAGTTTCACAGTTTTATTTGTCGATAGCTTATTCGCCATTTATTGTCTATAAAAATGCAACAATCATTGAGAATTCCTTAGACAATTGGTAGGACAAATAAAATGGTACGACGGCTTAAAAAGTCAATCGTAACAACTTCTATAACAGTCTGATTGTCGCTAATATTTTGTGCGTCATGCCCATATGCGTCTGACCATTTCACTTTAATAACGTGACATATAATCTATTTAAAAAGGAATTCATCAGTGTCCTTTATTTTAGAAAATAGACCATTAAATTATTAGTATAAAATAGCTATAAAAAGACTCGGCAGTGCTACCCCAGCGTTGGATATTAAAAAATCGACTGCAGGAAAGGTGAGGGAATTTATTATATATTTTATTATAAACGTGTATCACCAGTTTACGTGGTTGTGTGGGCGTCCCGAGAGGATTAAACTGTTGTGTTTCGATTGTGTTTTCAGCAATCGTTTTTTTTTTACTATTTTCAAAACAAAATTTACCAGAAAAAAGTAAATGATCTTGAACTTGTCTGCGTACGGATTTTCCAGAACTTGTCCTTTAGAGTTGCGCCCCCAATTTTTTTATATAACTAGCCGCCACTGATGCCAGGTAAAAGTTCAAAAAGTTCTCCATCTAAAAGTACTAAGCTATCAGTATACTTATTACAGGCGGATTTGGAATTATGAGCGAAAAATCAAATTTAATGCAATAAAACAAGCGTAAGGGTTTACTTTAGCAGTAGTAGGTTATGGCCGGTGATGATGACATCTTTTTTCCATAAACTTCTCATGTGTTAATTTGACATTTCTCACTGCAGTTTGAACGTGTTTTGATCATTCAAGTAATAAGCTAAGTTGCGAGAAAGATGACCTTTCATTCGAACACCGATATTTTGAATTTATTCCACATTCACGGCGAATGCCACAGAATTGTTTCGAGAACGTTATGACTCCACCAGAAGAAGTGCTTTCCAAACCTGTAACAAACTCAAAAGTCGGTCGTTTTGGCATATTTTCACGCATATGCGCATGCGTTCATTTCGAACGCATCAATTATCTTAAACGAGTTTTCACGGGAAGGTATTTTTCACGGAAAGCACAATTATTTTTGGGCCCTAGGAAATCCTAAATCACTACGAGAAAATAGATTTAGTTTCAAAATTTTTTATTTGTTGATGAATAATAAAATAGGTTATTGCATTTATAATGAGAATGTGAATGTGACTGGAGAAAAATATTTAGCGATATAACGCACAACAGTCACAGATTTCGTAAATGATTTGACATTAGATTTATACCGCAGCTTTTGGTACCAATTGGTAGTGCCCCAGCTCATTGCACAAATAGAGTAAGTGAAGAACTTCCAATAATATTCTAAGGCCATTGGATAAGGCCAATGGGTCCGTGGAATTGGCCACCGTGTTCACCAGACATTACACCACTCAATGCCTATCTTTGGGGTTCTATCAAAGAAAAGTGTATTTCGTTTTAACTCCAGTTATCATCATAGAGAATTTGAAGGACCGTGTGAGAGGGTCTTTTCTACAACTTGATCCCAACGAAAGTCAGAGGGCTACGATTTACAACGTTATGGAGTCAATTTATCTAGGAGGATAGAAGAGTAGGGAGGCAACCAATCTTGCATAAAGTAAGCCGCCCGGTCGCCATGTTTGTACGCACCAGTGTTGTATCTTTTAGGTTTTCTGTGTTGTTTTGCAACTTTTTATATTATCCAGCGAGTTATATGTGAATTTTAAGTAATTGATAATGGTCCGATGTTCTGTATTTGGATGTTTTTCTATAAAGATATTTTTCTGACAGTGCAAGAACATTCATTTAATCAGTCACCGCTAGAAAACCATATAATTCTTAACTTGAGGCCATGTCAACTAAAAACGTTAACATTAGGTTACACTATAAACCAAAAAAAAAAAGCTATAGACCAATCTTAGTACAAACGACATATATTTAATAATTTAATTTTACTTAGTGGCAAGTAAAATGTTTTGTGTTTTCATTTATCTGCTGTGTATATCATAATTCATAATAGTGGCTTATTTATTAAAGACCATTATAATTTAGCTGTGTAATAATAAATAAATGTTTAAGAAATATAACATGTGCTGTTATTTTGTTTGTGTATATCCATGTTCTTAAGTGGTGCATTCCTACATACTAAAAGCTTGAAAATTCTTTATCATGAAATAATTATGAAGCATACTTATTTATTTTTGTGCTAAAAACAAAAAGGGATTTTTAGGATGCTGTAATCTCCTTACACTACGAAATCTGGACGCAGCATAAAACTGTACGTTTAGTGTGGGTAAAAGGACAAAATTTCAGGAAACGAACTAATTGACTCCGCAGAACGGAACGCAACTACAGATGGAGTAGATTTTCAAATAATGATGTCTGATGACTTGGTAAATGAAGCAAAAGTTATATCAAAAAGAATGTTCGAATCTTACTGGTACAAAATTAAATCAAATGCTACCAATCACTTTAACAGTATATATCCTTTCTCGACCACCGCATAAACAGACAGTCCTACCCCGACATATATCAACTCCGCTAAACCGTTTGATATTTAGGCACGGCACTTTTCCGAAACATATGTTTAAGTTAGGATTGAAAAACAGCCTCGACTGCGATTGCGACGGGGCAAGTATCGGGGACTTGGAACATTTAATATTCTCTTGCAAATTCCACAATCAACAAAGAGAGGAGCTTTTTTGGAATATGCTCACCGAAAATATTTGTTTGCCATTAAATGCGACCTCCCTTTTATATTTGACTTTCAGAAATAAAAGAATATTACTGTTCCTAAACGTCAAATTCATCACCCAAAGATAAAAGAATATTGTTTGCAATAATCAAATTTATTAAAAATGCAAAACTGTTTAACTACCTGTAAATTTATTCTCTACTCCTAACAAGTTTTTTTAGTAGTAGGTAGAGTAAGTAGATTAAGAAAAATCCTACTGTCTTTCCATGTGTTAATACCCATATTTCCCGCGGTCTGTGTGTGGTGTCTTTAAGTCGTCATAATAGACCCTATGACGTGAAGAGTGTCCCCGTTGCTATCCTTAGGCAAATAATATTTTATAGTAGGGATAAAATGATAATATCATATATTTTAAATGCTCATTTTGCAACATGTAATATAATGTTTAATATGTTTTACTTTATATATGCCTGTGTGCATGTATTTACATATGCTTTGATTCTATATATATATATATATATATATATATATATATATATATATATATATATATATATATATATATATATATATATATATATTTGTATGCAAACATCTTCATCCGGAAGATATGAGCGCTCACTTATATGTGCAGCGGTATAAATTGAGTATTAATGTACTACTGTGCCTGAGTTGTTTTAGAATCTGCTGTTACAAAAGGGCCGTGGCTATATGAACTGGCTTACCAGTCCGAAGCCAAACACACAAACAAACAAAAACAAAACAATATGCTGTAATATAAGTTATAGTTAGTTGGGGAACCAAATCACTAAAATATAGGTGAAGAAAAGGTAAGTATAATGAATTTTAAAAATCAAGCTCAATTATTCTATTTAACTGAAATCGAAGAATAACAATTTAAACGTATTTTTGCCAAAAAAAATTCCGTTCGTAGAAAAAATGTCTGGCACAATGGAAGACTATGAATTTTTGTACAAATTCGCCGACAATAGGCATGGATGCAAAATGATAATGTCTTGTATCCTCCTACTATGTCGAAGAGCATAACTATTGGACAATTGATAGCCCCTTTATTAATCTTACTTTTAAAGGGGTAGACATTGATCCAATCCAATCCATAGCAGGTGGTAGTGGAATTTTCCTTTACGTAATAGTAAAGGATTTTTTCACGCCTGATGAGGTACGTCCCAACGGACGTTTCCGGTTCTGGTGTATGAGTCGGTTTCCCTTATAAACAAAAATGATGATGGCTCCTCCTTGTATAAAATATTCCGGAGGCAAAATACCCCTCCATTCGGATCTCCGGGAGAGGGGTGTACAGGGGGCGCCAACATCAAGATTTAACATATCCTTTTCGAATATATGTGGCCTAAACTCTCACCTGAACTCCGTCCACCATTTCCTCCAGGCTAACAGGCCCCAACTCCTCTTCCTCACCGAAGCCCAAATCAGTGCCAAAACAGCCACTAATCACCCTAATTTCCCGGGGTATGAGCTCCTTACTTCCTTTAGATTGCATGGAGGCGTGTGCGCATACGTCCGTAGCAATCTACCCTGCACCAGACTCCCCAATTTAGAAGCTGGAAGAAAAGACATACTTTGGATAAAACTCCCTCTCAGGGCTGCAACTAAATTCATCTGTTGCATTTACCGGTCACCTTCTGATAACAAATTTGTCCAGCTCTTTGACTACCTTTCTGAAAAAACCGACTATCTGATTTCTGAATATCCTTCCTCCGAGGTCACTATTCTTGGTGACTTCAATGTCCATAATAAGGAATGGCTAGGATCTTCAAAAACCGATCCACAAGGGAGAGCAATGGAGGCCTTTGCAGTCAGCAATTCTTTAGCCAATATGGTTCAGCAACCTACTTACTTTCCTCGTATCCCAACACACAGCTCAAATCCCTTGGATCTCCTTCTTACTACACAACCTAAATGCTATAAGATATCAGTCACCGCCCGCCCTTGGGCGCTCAGACCACGGCATGGTCACTGCTTCTTGCGCAATGCAACCCGAGGTCACACAGTCATCACACCCACGTATCATTTGGCACTACAACTCCGCAAACTGGGACGAAATGCGGGATTACTTTTCCTTATTTCCATGGGCGTCTGTCTGCTTCTCTCATCCTGACCCCTGTGATATCTCATAAAACGTCACCGAAATTATCCAAGCTGGCATGGAATTATTTATCCCACGTACACAGAAAACCTCTTGAGCCACTCAAAAGCCCTGGTTCTCTAAATCCTGTGACAAGGCCAGACTTTAAAAGGTCAAAGCTCACAAAACGCTTCTACACAATCCCAGTCAAGAAAATCGTCAAGCATTTAACGACGCAAGAAACCGCTATGTCCGCATTCTTTCTGAGGAAAAAAACTCGTTTAATAACTACATCAAAAACAAAGTCCTCTTAAGCTCCAACGGCGGCAAACCCTTCTGGACTCTTGCTAAATCTATTGGGAATAATTTATGCAAAAGCACGTTCCCACCTCTTGTCTCAGGGGATTAAATTGTTTCTACCGCCCTGGGCAAGGCTGAACTTTTTGCTTCGTTGATCGCCGGCAATTCTACTCTCAACCCACCTCCAAATGTTCAACCACCAACAGTCCCCAATGTCGCGCATAAAATGACGGATATCATTTTCAAAACTAAAAAGGTACGAAAGATGCTCTCTTCTCTTAATACCAGGAAAGCCTCTGGCCTTGACGAGATCCCAGCAATTGTTCTCAAAAAATGCGCACCAGAGCTTGCTCCTGTCCTGACTCGTCTGTTTCAGATATCTTATAATAAAGGCATATTCCCTAGTAACTGGAAAACTGCTCGAGTACAACCCATCACCAAGAAAGGATCCAAAGCGCTTCCCAGCAACTACAGGCCCATTTCTCTCCTTTCAGTCGTCTCTAAAGTGATGGAAAAGTATATAAACACCGAATTACTAAAATTTCTTGAAAAACACAGTCTAATTCACGACAGGCAGTATGGATTCCGTCAGCGCAGATCGACTGCCGACCTCCTTTCCTTTGTCACCCATTCTTGGAACAAGTCTATGGAACAACACGGTGAATCCCAGATTGTTGCTCTAGACATATCCAAAGCATTCGACCAGGTCTGGCACGCAGCGCTGCTTAATAAACTTCCGGCCTATGGCCTACCACCAAAACTCTGTATGTGGACAGAAAATTTCCTCTCCAACAGGAGCATATCTGTTGTTGTGGATGGCCATTCCTCTAAACTGTATCCAATTAATGCAGGAGTTCCTCAAGGTTCAGCTTTAGCCCCTACTTTGTTTCTCCTCCACATCAATGACCTCCTCTCGAGCACATCCAACCCAGTTCACAGCTACGCGGACGACAGCATCCTCCATTCAAATATACAATATTCTAAGCCTGTCTCTTTAGCCCAATTAGATGAGGATCGCAGACTCATGGAGGGTTCTGTCTCCGTGGATCTCCAAAAAATATTAGACTGGGGAAGTAGAAATCTTGTACAATTCAACCCCACCAAAACTAAGTCTTGCTTTCTTTCTCACAAGAGATACACCAGCACTAGACCCATCACAATGAACAACCAAGTTATTCAAAGTAATGAGTCCTTTTCTCTTGTTGGCATTTCTGTGGATCGAAATCTTAATTGGCACCAACATGTCACATCAATTGCAGAAGCGGCTGCCAAGAAATTAGGTTTCCTCTTCCGGGCTCGCAAATACTTTTCACCAGCTAATCTCTATACCTTATATACTTCACAAATAAGGCCAAACCTCGAATACTGCTCCCACATCTGGGGTGCTGCTGCCGCTTCTACACTCGCTATCCTGGACTCCATTCAAAAGAGAGCTATACGTCTCATCGGTGACCCTATTCTCACCCAAAGGCTGCCGTCCCTTGCCCACCGACGTGCCGTTGGTGACCTCTCTCTCTTTAATAGATATCTGCACGGGCACTGCTCAGAGGAGCTTTCCTCCATAGTTCCCCCACCTGCTGACCCCAACAGATCCACCAGGGGAACAGAGCGAATGCACCCTTTTACTGTCCAGGTCACCAGACATAGAACATCTTGTTATGCCCGCTCTTTTGTCCCGAGGACTTCCAAGTTGTAGAATTCCTTGTCGGCACATGTTTTTCCTTCTCCTCCGAACCTCCAAACCTTCAAGTCCAGAATTAACAAGCCGCCTCTTTCCTCCTTGTCAACACCCACGGTACGATAGTATTTAGACTGTAAGCCCTCGTGGTGTGTTGTTGAAATTTAAAAAAAAATGCGATTTAATATTTGACAATTTTTCTTATTACCTAATTTCTCCTACTATTTCGATGTAACTTGCTAAAATTTTAATCATTGGAAAAGGTAAGTAAAATAAATTTAAAAAAAAACAAGCTCAATTATATTTAACTGAAATCGAAGAATAACAATTTAAACTATTTTTTTTAATTTATCCGTTCGTAGAAGAAATGTCTGGCACAATAGAAGATTATGAATTTTTGTACAATTTAGGCGATTCAATAATTGACAATTTTCTTATTACTTAATTTCTCATACTATTTCGATGTAACTTCCTAAAATTTTAATTATTGGACATAATGTGTCCTAAACATACACAAATTGGCCTGAACTACTATTGAAAGCGCATTATTATTTCAATTATTTTGCCTTGTTTGCTAAATCTTCATATACGTACTGAAAAAAATGGTGCCTACTTTGCGGGTTACATACCCACAGGTTATTTTTGCGTACCCCCTCCCCCAAGGGCTTCAATTTACCGCATCCACGAACTGTCTTATGTTATCTCCCTGCTCTTCTATCCTCCTAGCAATTTATAGATGTCTGGTCTGAGAGTACATGGGCGACATTTTGACCGCAATATGTAGTTGTAGCTATGTATAGCTGGCTGTTTCCAATCATTTATTTCTCTACAATAATGTTTCACATTTGTAATTATAGTGTCTTTTAATATTACATTTGATTTTTCTAATGCATTAAACTGGATTTTTTGCTCATAACTCTGAATCCGCTCAAAATAAATATACCATGGATTAGTACTTTTAGATGGAGAATGCACTTTTACGTGCCATCATAAAATAAAGGGTATTCTGTTTAGGATTCTCACATATCATGCATTTTTTGCTTCAGAATACACATTACTTAAGCGGCCTGTATGCTGGTTACGAACATAAGAAAAATCTCGGTAAATGTTTACTTTCGGGGCGCGTGTTCGATTTTTATAAAATTTTGTATGTAGATTTAGGGTGTAAATGACGTAAAATCACAATAAAAATGAGGGCAAAGGCCAACTTTTTTATTATTTGGTCATTTTTGTAGGAAAAGCGTAAGTTGTAATCACTTTTGCGGCATGTTTTTGTCATATTTTGCACATTTTCGAGGGTCGTTCGTTTTATATCAAGCTAAAGAAGCGTGTATTCCATTATTCTAATTCATTTTCACATAGTTAGTGCACCCCCTTAACTGTTTATGTGCCTCTGAAAATTACCCTTCTTTTCATCGTATAAGTTGAAATTGACATCTGACATTAAGTTGGGTTTATATGTCAAATGTCAATTTCAACTTATATGATGAAAAGAAGGGTAATTTTCAGAGACACATAAACAGTTAAGGGGGTGCACTAACTATATGAAAATGAATTAGGATAGTGGAATACACCCTTCTTTAGCTTGATATAAAACGAACGATCCCCGAAAATGTGTAAAACATGCCGCAAAAGTGAGTACAACTTACGTTTTTCCTACAAAAAGAAGTCCAAGTAACTGCAAAAGTTGGCTTCTGCCCTCATTTTTATTGTGATTTTCGTCATCTACACCCTAAAACACCATTTACAAAATTTCATAAAAATCGAACACGCGCCCCGAAAGTAAACCTTTACCAAAATCTCATTCAGAGAAGTTTGTTGCCAAATTTCTTATAAATCTTTATCTATCTCTGAAACGGCTGAGGATAGGTATGACATAATATGTTACATGAAAACGTTTTCAAATATATCATAGAATCTGAAAATGTTCTAAATTACCCTCTTGTATCATAATAAGATAAAGCGTACTGAAAAGGAACATAAACCAAAAATTCAGACCTCTGCCTATGCTGGTTACGAAGAAAAGAAAGTTCTCATACAGAGAAGTTGGTTGCCAAATTTCTTATAAATCTTTCTCTATCTCTGAAACGGCTGAGGATAGATATGACATAATATGTTACATGAAAACGTTTTCAAATATACCATAGAATCTGAAAATGTTTAATATAATATACCTAATGTTCCATTTGAAAAAATCAAGTTGGTATCAGCTACGAGTCGATCTGCCAATGCCGCATCATCAAAAGCATTTTATATGGAGAGATTGGATTTTATAATGTAGGAAGACATTAAATTTACGATTTACTACATCTACAATTAAAAAGAAGTAAATTTTATGTTTTATCGAATTACAATTTGTTATTAACAATAACTACATAATACATTCGACTTATAGAAGGAGTGTTAAAATTAATAACCAGCATTTCTTATTACATTAAGCTGATCAGTATAGATGTTCAAAGTGACGCGCATTACTTCTCAACCACATGTCCGCATTTTTTATTACTCTTTGAATATTCTGTAACATTGTTGCATTAATTTTGTTACATGCCTCACGTATTTTCAAAACTAAATCGTCCAAGTCTGGATGTAGATACTGTTTTATAAACGTTGTCTTTAATAAACCCCATATGGAGATGTCCGTAAGAGTGATATTCGGTGACGCAAGGACAGTTTATATGTCCATTGTTGCCAATTCAATAATTAAACTTGAATTGTTTAAAAAATCGAACACAGCGGCGATGGCGATGTGCTGGAGCCCCATCTTGTTGGAAATAAACCAAATTCCTGGGCACGTCGAGTGGCAGATCGTCTAACAAATGATGTAAAGTATTTATTAGAAACCTTACATACATTGTACCTGTCAAATGTCCGTCGAAAAAGAAAGGACGTACTACTTTTGAATCTAGTATTCCAAGCCAAACATTAATGCCGGACCTTTCTTGGAATGTTGTTTCGCAATTAATGTGTTGATTGCCCTGCGTCCAACGATAATGAGGATTCCTGTCAAACCAGCAATTATTGCAAAATCTGCTCACGTCAGTTCATAAAATTCTTCTGCAAATATCAGGATCCTACTGTCTCCGTCTCAAAATCCACTGACCAAATATCCTCCTTCGTTGGTAATCTGTCAGTCGTAAATATTGAACCTTTCGACAGCGATAAGGTCCAAATTTATTATGCCGCAAAATCCTTCTTGCGGGTGTTTTTGACACTCCTACTTCTCTTAAAGAAACATCTCCATTAATATTATTTTTATAACCAGTATATGCTAAAATCAATATTATATTATGGATTGTAAAAAAAGCATTCTAACTCCATTAGAATATTGTAATAGCTAACTACCTAATACACTTATTTCCCCTTCACCATCGGTTAGTGTAGCAGTTGTATTTCTTTTTTAGCTTTGTTACCTGCTAGTCCAAAGGGTGGAGTGGTCGGTCGAAAAAATGCCAATACAAAAGTCTCGAGCTAAAAATACGGGTACAGACGGTTTAGGGAGAAAGTGGAAGCCCTAAATAAATAACGCCGGAATTACGGAGACGGACCACCTTGTGGATGCAGGATACCTGGGTAGGATTCAGTGAAGAAGGTTGCTGTCCAGGGGTCGGAATTGCTTTAGGTTCAGGGGAAACTTACACTAGTGAGTAAAAGCTGAATGTACAAAAATACAGATTTATTAAAATAAGAAATATGTTTAGGATTCTACATAAAATATATAAAAAGAATTATTACAAAATTATATGAATATTTTAAAAGTTCTCGCCAGGGTTGCAAGATTTAAAACAAGGTAAATAGAACTGAGCGTTTACCCCTCTCGTTTTCGCCCTTGCCCAAGTAGGGGATGATTCGTCACGGAATTATTCTGGTTCCAGCAGCTCCATACCCTAATGGGCTATGGTTAATTTATTTAATGAAAACGGCGCTACCTTACGATATCCCACCCCTCGCTGACCACCTAGCGGATCAAGTTGGAACATGAAATATCGTAACCTATATGTAGACCTTCAAGCCCCAAATTCAATCCTCTGGAATAGCCACCTAGCGGGCATGAGAGGTTCGAAAGCTTGAAGTCCCTCGGTTAAATAAAAAACAGTTTAGCTAGATGTAAAGAAACTATAGCTGGAACGAGAGATAATATACATAAATTAAAAGAAATGTTTCGGTTAATTGAGCTTGGGTAAGTTATGGAAACAAGCGCACCGGTTAAAATATAAAAAAATAACTCTGCAAATTTCCCTTATATGGGGAAAACGAGTTAACGAAAATGGCCGGGCAAGAAAATCATGGAACAGGCAATTATGGTTCGAAAACAGATGAGCTTGGAGAACGCTGGAACAGACGAAATCCAAATGTAAAGGTAAAAAAATCTCGGGACGCAGCAAGTGCGTTATGGTAGTGAATTTTCATTAAAATGTTTTTATTGCAAATATGTGTTTTCTTTTTAAGAAAGCAGACATCAATTTTGGTTACCAGTATAACTTATATAGAAAAAGCAGGCATCAAATTTGATTACCAGTATAACATATATAGTAAAAACAATGTGCCATGTTTCATCAAAATAACTTGATTGTTTGAAAACGTACAGAAATTTCCAAAAGTAAACCAAAAGTGTTACTAAAAAAATCCGTTTCTTGGTCAACCTTATAGGTTAATAGCAAATTGAGCTTTTCAAATATGAAGCATTTAATCAAAATTCGTAACCACAACGCACTTGCTGCCTCCAGAATTTCTTAACTTACAAACATGCATTATATTTCGATGGAAAATGCAAATAAATAAGGCGTTTTCGACAAAAAAAATTTATTTGTATCACCAACGACTTATGGGCCAGCCTTTGATTGTCGCAATAATTTTTTAAGATGTAGCTCAAAACACCGTATAATTAATGTATACAATATTTTTTCATATCTTGTATAATAACGAATATATTGAGCTTTATTGATTTTTTACGAAAATTCGACAAAAATTATATACCATTAAACAATAAACTCTATAGCTAAGGCTACTGCCAAGCATCAGAGAAAGGGTCTATTAGAAATGAATTTTCTGGAAATATTTTAGTAAAATGAAGGACAATGACGGTTGAAACTAAGAGTTCGGTGTATGTAAAACATTCTTCTTGAGACATTTTCTTTCCATAGCCCGTATTAGATTCAAGTTATTTGCCTAAATGTTGCGAATTTTGACGTTTTCAATTGTCACTTTGACGTTTTGAGGAAACCCCCAATTTATTTTTCTTTAAATGCCCATAACTTTTTTGTCTTTTGACCTACAAAGCTAAATTTTCGTAGGTGGCACACCTATAACGATATAAACCAGCTTACCAAATTTGGTTGCCCTTACTTTGTTAATTTTGGAGATATAAATATTTTGCGAAAGAAAACACAATTTTTTCCGGGAAAACCTTGGCGGATTTTCCTGGCTAACAAAATTATCCAAGCGACTTGCGAAAGGAATGTACTCACCAATTTTGACGTTTAAAATCGCAATTTTGACGTTTTGAGAAAAATCCAAATTTATTTTTCTTTGAATGCCTGTAACTTTTTTATCCTTTAACCTACGAAGCTAAATTTTGGTAGGTGACTTGCCTATAATGATATTAATCCGCAATTTGGTTGCCCTTACTTTGTTAATTCCGGAGATATAATTTTTTTTCGAAAGAAAACACAAAATTTTCCGGAAAAACCTGGACCGATTTTCTTGGCTAACGAACTTATCCAAGCCATTTGCAAAAGGAATTTATTCACCAAATTTAATTAAAATCGGCCCATTATTTTTTGAGTTATCGGTGTGATACATATATATATATATATATATATATATATATATATATATATATATATATATATATATATATATATATATATATATATATATATATATATATATGAAGAACAAAAATAAATGAAAAGTAGAATATCTCTTGAAAACAATCTGTGAGTGTGAAAAGAACCGGTTGCGATGTTTTTAACATTGTTTGGAATCCCAAGATAAGATAAGATGCCCATAAGAAACGCAGTATTATTCTTTTGTTTTAAAATGTTTCCAGGACAACGAATGTCAAACATTCATTCAGTGTCAACAGTTTTGAAACATTAGTAATTTAGTGTCAACAGTTTTTGTGCAAAATGGCAAGTTTAAGTGAAACCGAACGTATCGAAATTTTAATGATGATAGGGTACGGTGATAGAACACGAAGTTTTGCTCAAGTGGTGATTATGTTCAATGAGTTGCATCCTGAGCGGGAATCGATCTCCAAATCCACAGTTTCGAAAACTTTGCATCGTTTTCACGAAACTGGCGGTATCAAGGATAAACCTAGAACTGGAAGGCCAGTAACCGTTACAAATGAAGAAAATTCTTTGAATGTAATATTGGATGTGGTGGAAAATCCGAAAACTTCGGCACAGCAATTGGCTTTAAATCACAATATGAGTCAATATTCAATTCAAAAGATTACGAAGCGGGAAAAGTTCCGTCCATATAAAATTCATTTATTGCAAGAACTGAGTGAAGACGATTTTGATCGCAGAATCGAGTTCTGTGAACTTATTATGGAGAAGTTACGCCAAAATTTTAACTTTGCCAACCAAATTTTGTTTTCCGACGAATCTACATTTTGTTTGAATGGACAAGTCAACCGACACAACTGTAGGTACTGGTCAGACGAAAACCCACATTGGATGGAACAAATTCACACCCAAAGACCGCAAAAAGTAAATGTTTGGTGTGCTATTATTGGTGGACATATCATAGGACCTTATTTTATACACGGTAATTTGAACTCTGCTCGATATTTGACACTTTTGCAAGAATCAATTGTTCCAGACGTTAGTCGATTATTTCCGAACAATAACGACCCAAATCTACCAGCGGAAGAAATATGGTTTCAGCAGGATGGGGCACCCCCTCATTTTGGAATTGAGGTACGGGAATATCTGAATCAAACCTTTCCTGGCAGATGGATAGGGCGCAGGGGAACTATTGAATGGCCAGCTAGGTCTCCCGACATGACGCCGCTTGACTTTTTTGTGGGGTCATGTAAAAAATTTAATTTACCAAAATAGACCGCAGAATATTGAAGAGTTGCAAGCAAGGATTGTGCATGAAATTAATAACATTCCTCAAAACGCTCTTGTAAATGCAGTGCAATGTTTTGTTAAGCGAATTCATTATTGTCAGGAGGTCAATGGAGAACACTTTGAACATCTTATAAAATAGGATTTCAAACAATGTTAAAAACATCGCAACCGGTTCTTTTCACACTCACAGATTGTTTTCAAGAGATATTCTACTTTTCATTTATTTTTGTTCTTCATCCAATAGATTTTAAAAACAATAGCGTTTATTTTTATTTATTTTTTTACCCGGAAACGATTGAGTTTATGTACATCATGCTTCTGATAAATGTTGCTCAAAATTAAGAGAAGGATTGAAATATCGAATAATATATAGGGTGTTCCATTAAAAAAAAAATTAATATTGGTGTGCCACGCCTGTATGACCAACCCTGTATAAATAAAATTATCACCGCCTAGTAGACATTGAAGAACCCAAAACCTTTTGTATAAAACTTTTTTCGACACCTTGTATATTTTCCCGGATAATCGACCGTTTCCAGACTTATCAGCGACCCTATATATATATATATATATATATATATATATATATATATATATATATATATATATATATATAAACATATAAAAATTTAAACCGAACCCGGATATGTGTTCTGGGGGGCCTAATTAGCGCTCATTTGAAGTAATTTTTTCAAAATTCAAAAGTCGGGATCTCCTCATTAATGAATTTTTTTTAAGAAAATTCACTAATAGCAAAATAATTTGAAAAAATAACAAAAATATTGTCAGTAAAATATTTCTCACCATTCCAGACTACGGGTTGGCGGTTTTGCTGCAGTGTGAAAATTTGGGGGTTTTGTTGACGGTGACTTTTATTATGTACTGGGGGGACAACTTGTGTTATGACGTAATTATAAAATTTTGCTGTGAAGGCTCTACTTAAACAAGAGATTCAAACGGCGGAACTGAACTGATTTTACCAGGTAGGCGAAGCGCCTTATATATTGGAAGCTATATGCATCTTTTGCTAATTCTAGAAGCTTTGGTGAATTTACGAAGTTTGGGTATTATTTACCCAAACTTCGTTAATTCACAAAAATAAGAGAAACAGAGACATCGGTAGATAACATTCCAACATTCCAATATTGATTTAATCTGGGTAGGCCAGTATTTTGTGCAGCTTTTTGCTTTTTGCTTATATACATGTGATTTAAAATAAGTATACGGCAGAATTCTTTGGAAATAAATATTTTCAGAATTTAATTATAAACTATGAGCTGCAATTACAGTAGCGAAATGCAATTTTCGTTACAACTTTAAAAGAAACATAATCTCGCAAGTTTCCATTAGCCGCAAAAAGATTGTCGCATTTGGAACTCTTCTTTCAGGGTACAACTTATGATAACTTTCAATAGCATTGTTAGCATTTCCGGAGTGTCCTTGCATAAGCAAATAACATATCTGCATTAGTAAATTTATTTTAACCAAATTTTAACTTAAAAAAGACGAGTCACAATTCAAATCAACTATGCTTACTTTTCATGGAATAAATCTGACAGTATCCGACTCAATTTGACAAGTAAACAACTTAAGTTCCTCGACTGTTTTCCAAGTCACTATTGTTTCACTAGCAAAGTTAGCGTCATCAGATGATGAAAAATTCTAACTACATTCTACTAAAACACCACCTTTTATACCGAGTCTTAGGTAAGAACGATACCGCGAGGGAGATTAAATCGCATTACATTTTCTGTATATTGTATTTTAATTGCAGGGCGAAGTTTTGAACTTCCTTTATCACTTTCCATGACAGGTTTCGGAATGTTTATCAGCTTCAACGACAGAGGACAACCAGAGGATTGTAAACCAGTGGTGGATTTCGATTTATGGAACTTTTGTTTTTTATTGCCCTGGAAATATAAATACTTTCGAGCGCATCGAGGTTCGCCGGCTGTCTAATACTTTTGATAAGTTTCAGATTTTCTTTATCAGTGTGGTGGTTATTATCCCAACTATGTTGTGCCACGCATGACTTGTCTACACTACCGTATCTCAAATGTGCCACATGTTCACGAAGTCTAGTCTCAATGATAATCTTCCCAACAAATTTAAGATTAGAATCTTTACAACTTATCTCATAGATACCCGACATTTTAGTGGCTTTATATTTATCTTGCGTATTACCTAACAAAATTATTTTTTGTCGAAAAAGTTAGCTGAAAATCGGATTTCTTAAAATGGTCTCTAGAACCCTTCTGACACGCGGTTCAAAAGGGAGGCAAATATATATATATATATATATATATATATATATATATATATATATATATATATATATATATATATATATATATATATATATATATATATATATATATATATATTTTTTTTTCTATTTCATCTTTCGTTAATATGTCGTGCATTCTACTAACATTTTCTTTGTAGTGTGTCTATTAATTAATTTTTCCACTAAACAATCCGATCATATTTTGTCACGTTTTAGTGAATTTTTATATGAAATAAAAGTGTACGCAAATAAATACAGTTTATTACAATCTTTTACAAAACAAAAATAATAATACAGAACATTTTGATGTGTTAATATTTATTTAAAGATCTTTTACGATAATGACATATTTATGGTTCAGCTTTATATTTCTCGTCGTCAGCAAACCAGTCGGCATAACCATTTAACTTATTTGCCCAATACCTACTAAGATCTTTTAACTCACCATCATTACCTCCATATTCTTTGGGTAAAATATCTTTGGGAACAACCTCATGAACACTATCTAAATTACTAAAATGCACTCTAACTCTACCTTTTAACTTTTCAGACATATAGCTCTTAAATATGTTCAAAACAACATTTACATAAACCGGTGCATTTATAAATTCCAGTCTCTTTGGTCTGCAGTGATAATTCTGCCAAGCATACACAGCATTTTTTATTATACCAGGTGACAACTGTCTAGCATGACCCAAACTTATACCATTCATATCGAATATAGCAGTCACCCCATAAATTTGAGCATTTTCATTTTCTTCACAAGCAACATCCAAAATCATTTTACCAGCCTTAAATACGTCATTCAGTTGGTGACGTTTCGGATCATGGGCAGCTACACGAATAATAACGACCAGCTGATTGTCCGGATTCGTTTGAAGCAAAGGCACGAAAACACCAAGTCTCACAAGCTCTTGAATCTCTGCTAATAAAGGATTCCTGTTGGTAAACCATTCTGTTCTGTCTCGTTTCATGAGATAAAAGTTGCTCAACTTCTCTTTCGTTTTTTCCAAATTAAATTTGCAACCTCGCAAAAAAGGTAATACAGATTTTTCGTCTGGTTTCACATGTAGTTTCGGATTTTCTTTTACCCATTCGTTAATTTCTTCGAATGCCGTTTGCCGAGATTCTTCCGTTTCATTAAGATATTCCTCGGTGTATCTTTTAGCATTATCATCTAAAGTAAACACATACTTTTCTAGTTTTAAATCCATGGCGTCTTATCTCTGTAATACAGTAAACACAAGTTAATCACAAACTCACTTAACGTTCACTAAAGCAAGCTAGGTCTTATTAATATAATTGATCCTGATGAATGATTGATCAGAAACGCTAATAGACAACAATTAGCGGCAAAAATGTGTGGTATAAGTTCTTTTGTCTTATTATCGTTTATAAATAGTAAATTAGGCAAATAAAGGAGATATGAGATGTGGGACAGGAAAAAATAACAAAACAAATACGTATTTCAAGTTACAAACCATACAAGTGGTCCAAATAGGCGAGATTATTCTGTTAGGTTTATGTAAAGCACTTATTTTTTACATACCTATTATTTATTTTAAAATGTTAACAAAGAAATTATTTGCACTTATACATAATGTTTCATTTGTTCTGCGCCATTCACCTTGATTGTTACACCCTATACAAGTGTTTCCTAAGTAACGTGTAAACTTGAAAATGGCATGACACAATAATTTCAAAGATGGGCTTACATGTCATGCAAACGACTGTAATTCCATGTAATAGAAACTCCAAAGAGGTAGGCATGGGTTGCCTGGATATTATGAACTTAAAAACTCTAGACGCAACTAATGCGTTATGGTAGCGAAATTTCATTAAAAGGTTTTTAACGCCAGGTCTAAATATATAGTGATATAGTGATATTAATTGTTACTAATTTTACAGCACATCATTTGGCAAATAAGTTTTATACTTGTTCTTGCCCAAGATGTAATTTTGACGTACCAAATTACTAAGTGTTATTTTTCTATTCACCGACTACATATATATATATATATATATATATATATATATATATATATATATATATATATATATATATATATATATATATATATATATATATATATATATATACACACAGCTGTCCCTTCGATGTTAGGACGGAAGATAGCTCCTCACTGAGGCTATAATTTAAACTTCGATTTTCTCGAGGAGATAGATATTCCACGAGTGCACACTTTAAAATTATTTCCATTCATACAGAGTATTAATATACAGAGTGTTGCACCACACTTTTTTTAATAGAACAGCCTGTATATTATGTCATTTTTGAAAAGCCACGTGGATGCTGATCAAACTGATACCATATTGTTTTGGGTTATTTTCAACCGTTCTCCAACTACAGGGAGTTATATGTAAAAAAGTGGTCTACTTCAGTTTGTATCCATCGACTCGTTTGAGATATTAGTATCATAATAATTGTTTTTTTTGCATAGATTGCGTTTATGTACGGTAATAATACCTGTTTATTTTTTAATATGCAGGTTATTTATTTTTCGCGAAATTTTGAAATACTTTTTTAAATGGGACACCCTATATATTTTGATTTTGGTGAATGCATAATTTCATAAGCTTTCGTATGATACCATACTTGTATAAGTTGGATTAAATACAAAAGGAGGTACAGCTGTTCAAAGTTCTTATTATTATTGGAATGTGTTTAATATCAGTACCCATTATTACCTAAATCACGGTAGCCTTGAAGAGAAGTTGAAACTTAGATATCAGAATAAAATAGATATTAGATAGGCATTTTACACGTCGCGTCGTGCCGTTGTCGTTTTGCAAATAATACTTTTGTTAGCTAATTTGTGTATTGTTTTGGTGTGTATCGTTAATAGTTTATCGTTGTTTGTTTATTACCGGTTGTTTATTGTTCTTTGTTTATTGTTATCTGTTTATTTACTTAATGTTACGTTCGACAATTCCTTTTACTGATGAAGAGTTAGTAAACATATTGCACGCTTTCGGAGAGGCTCATAGAAATTGTCTACTGCGTCCAAAATTTATAGGCAAAACTATCCTTTAGCCCGACATCCAAGACCAGAGGCGTTTGAGAGTGCAAGAACACGCTTTGAGAAAAATAATAGCCCTAAATACAAAGCAAAAAATGAAGATGCAGTATTCCAGGTTTTGTTAGTGATTGAAGAGAATCCGCAGGCAAGTAGGTACATAACAAATTAAATGTATTCAGGGTATAAGCAAATCCTCAGTTAACAGGATAATTTAAAAAAATTCGGGACGCAGCAAGTGCGTTATGGTAGTGAATTTTTATTAAATGCTTCAAATTTGAATAACTCAATTTTCCTAAGATAACATATCCGCCAAATTTCATTAAAATAGCTTTGTAATTTTCAGCGAAAATTTTTTTTTTCAAAAGAAAACTCAAAATTGAATAACTCAATTTTCTATAAGCTTACAAAGTTGAATTTTGGTACGTAGTAAGGTCTTTCCTAAGGCAACATATTTGTCAAATTTCATTAGCATAGCTTTGTAATTTTCTGAGGAAAATTTTTTTTTGAAAGAAAACTAAAAATTTTTTCGGAAAACCTTATCCGATTTTCTTAGCTAACGAATTCATCCAAGCCATTAACAAAAGAAAGGTACTTGCCGAGTTTCATCAAAATCGGTTAATTATTTTTTGAGTTAGAGGTTGGATATATATATATATATATATATATATATATATATATATATATATATATATATATATATATATATATATATATATATATATATATATATATATATATATATATATATATATATATATATATATATATATATATATATATATATATATATATATATATATATATATATGTATATATATATATATATATATATATATATATATATATATATATATATATATATATATATATATATATAAATTGAAACTGACCCCGGATATGGGTTCTAGGGGTTCTAGTTCGCGCTCATTTGAAAAAAATTTTGTAAAGTCTTACCATAGATACTCTCTATTAGTGAATTTTTTTTGTAAAAATTCACTAAAAAGTCTGGATGCAGCAAGTGCGTTATCGTAGTGAATTTTCATTAAAATGTTTTTAATGGCAAATATGTGTTTTTTTTTAAGAAAGCAGGCGTCAAATTTGCTTACCTGTATAACCTGTATAGGCGAAACAATGTACATATGTCATCAAAATAACTTTATTGTTTGAAAATGTACAAACATTTTCCGAAAAGAAACTTGAAATATTCCAAAAAAAAATGGTTTCCCGGCCAACTAACCTTATAAGTTAATATCAAATTTATCTGTTCAAATATGAAGCGTTTAATAAAAATTCATAACCATAACGAACTTGCTGTGTCCAGAAGTTCTTTCCTTACAAACATGCATTATATTTCGATGAAAAATGGAAAAATAGAGCCTGTTCGATTTAAAAAAAAAATTGTACCGCCGACGACTTATGGCTGAGCATGTGATTTTAGAAATATGTTTTTAAGATGTAGCTCAAGACAGCATCTAATTAGCGTATACGTTTTTTGTATCTTGTATAATAACAGATACATTGAGCTTTATTAATTTTTTACGCAAATTCGCTAATAATTATATGCCATTAAACGATAAACGCTATAGCTAAAACTACCGCCAAAGCCACAGAGAAAGGGTCTATTTGAAATGAATTTTCTGGAAATATTTTAGTAAAATGAAGGACAGTGGCGGTTGAAGCTGAGGCTTCAGGGTTTATAAAACACTCTTCTTGCGACATTTTCACTACAAAACCCATATTAGTTTCAAGTATTTGCCTAAATATTGTCAAATTTGACGTTTCTAATCGCAACTTTGACATTTTGAAGAAAACCCCTGATTTTTTTCTTTAAATGTCTGTAACTTTTTTCTCTTTAAACTTGCAGATCTAAATTTTGGTACTTTATTTACTTTTAACGATGTAAACCTGCGTACCGAATTTGGTTGCGCTTACTTTGTTATTTCCGGAGATATAAAATTTTTCCTAATGAAAACGAAAAATTTTCCGGAAAAAACTGCAAACATAATATGAATTATCGACTTTGGGTATGTTAAGTGAATTTTCAGCATCAATGCTCCCTGAATGTGTGGGGAGGAATTATAGTTGATAATAGTACTGAGCAATTCTTTTTGAAGATCGACCTAATGGAAAACGCTATGGCAGATTTCTAGAGGATGATTCACCCAATTTAATGTAAGATGTCGATCATGAAACCCGTCGATTAATGTATTTTCAGCAAGATGGTGCTCCTGCCCATTTTCATCGAAATTTAAGCAATATTTAAACCATTGGCTAGGAAACCAATGGAATGGTCGAGGAAGTAACATTCCATGGCCATCAATCTCGTCCGATCTACCCCCATTAGACTTTCTCCTCTTGGGGGATATACAAAGCAGATAGTGTATCAAGAATTGCCAACAACTCCGTAAGACATGAAAAGTAGTATACAAACGGCTTTTAGAAGTATTACCTTGCCGATGTAAAACAGAGTCAAAGAAAATTTTGCAACCTCGAGTTTGCATTCAGGAAGGTGGACTTTTTCCTCTGGGAAGGGCATATACAAAGCATATAGTATATCAAGAATTGCCAACAACTCCGTAAGACATGAAAAAACGTATACAAACAGCTTTTAGAGGTATTAGCTTGCCGATATTGAACAGAGTCAAAGAAAACTTTGCAACCTCAAGATTGCATTCAGGAAGAATCAATTTTGAACATGTTTAATAAATTTTAATCAAATGTAGCACCTAATGTTTGATTTTTTAATATTTACATCTATTCAAATAAAATAAGAATTCTAGTATGCATATAAAAAAACTTTCAAGAGCTGACCTCCTTTCGTATTTAGTTTAACTCATACAAATATGGTATCATAAGAAAGCATATGAAATGCTGCATTCACCAAAATGAACATACAATTAGAGGGTGTTACGTTTGAAAAAAAGTATCTTTAAATTTCACGAAAGATAAATAACCTGGATGTTAAAAAATAAATAGTTATTATTGCCGTGCATAAACGCAATCTGTATTAAAAAGAAACAATTATTATGACAAAACCCTATATTAATATATCAAACATGTCGATGGATACAAACGTCTGTAGACCACTTTTATACATTTAACTCCCTGTATTGGGAGAATGGTTGAAAATAACCCAAAATAATATGGTATCAGTTTGATCAGCATCGACGTGGCTTTTCAAAAATGTCATAATATACGAGGCATTCTATTAAAAAAATTAAGTTTGATGCAACACTCTGTATGAATGAAACCAATTTTAAAATGTGCAGTCGTGGAACATCTATCGCCTCGAGAAAACCGTATTATAAAATATAGCCTTAGTAAGGAACTATTTTCCGTCCTCACACCGATGGGGCGGCCCTTATATATGTATATATATATATATATATATATATATATATATATATATATATATATATATATATATATATATATATATATATATATTGTAATGAAGTCCGATTTATTGCAGTTATTTGAATAACTAATGAGCCGTTTAGGCGGTATAAATAACGTATATTTGTTGAACAATAAATATGACTCATTTTAAAGTATGAAAATTTGCCAGAGCCGACACGCAGTTCTTGTAGAATGGACCGCTTTACGCCAGTCTGGCAGGCGCAATAAGATTTATTCTGGGCGCATGTCAGGGAAGCGGGCAGAGCAGACGCATCGCGAGACAGAGGGTTTTGAATCATTGCCGTGGTAACAGGTCTCCGTCGTCCGTATCTCGCGTGGTAAATTATTAAAGCGTTGAGTCAGGTGTGATGCCTGGAGAAAGATTATTCCGTGTCGCTATAGAGTAGCGAGGAGGCCGTGTATTGGCCTGGTGGTAATAAGGAATAACGGTATAGGAGGACTGTGTTCTGAAAAGGGTAATAATTTACAAGGTTAGTTTGCAGAAGTATAACTTATAAATGGTTAAACTGACTGTGTTTTATTGATGCTGTTCTACGCGAAGTATTAACAGCAGAGTTAGGATCTCACATGTAGATAGAGTTTATTGGATTTAGTGGTGACTAAATGGTCACGATTGCCCATCTAAGGGAGATCTAAGTAAGGTAAATAATTATGCCGTACTGTAGTGGAATTAGGGTGTTTTAGCGAATCAAAGCGTACTATACAGGGTGAACCGCGATCTCTTGAAGGGACGTACGTCCTTTTGGAAATCGTGTATTTATTCTGGAGGGTACGCGCTCGCTAAACTAGGTGGTTAACTAGCTAAAGTGTCCAGCCTAGGTAAGGGCCAAGCTGGTCACGTTTCGTACCCATATAAGGGAAACGGGAGCACGGACAGTGCTGATTTAGGGTAGTATTTAGTGTGCCCGACATCGTGTGCTGTATTGGTGCGACTATGTTTGCTTTGAGGGACGGAAAAGTCCTCGGAGGAAGCAAAGATCAATCCAGAATGGTGTGCAATCGCTGGAGGGCATTGTAGGCGAGTTAGGGTGTTCCATATTAGGTAACGAATTACCTAGTGGTATTAATTAGCGAGTTAGGGTCGTGAAAGCGTGGGAACCGTTTGTTTGCTCACGTCGCGGATCCATTCTCCATTTGAGGTTTAGGGTATCCTGTTTTACGCTTGTCGTGCTTTGTTATGCTTTGTTTGCTGTGTGAATGCTAGCCGCCCGCTTAATTAGCATTAATTATTAGGCGTATTATTTTAGGTGAATATCACTGTATTTTTGAATAGTACACATTTGTGGTATCAATTGTAAAAGAATGTCTTGCCAGAGATAACACTATCTGAATTGAGATATGTGTCTCGATATTGGCATGATTTGTAGCGAATTTTCAGTTTTAATTATTTGATTGATTTTTATTGTTGCCGATTTCATTTTTGTAAATATCTAGAATGTTATTAGAGAGCTTTTATGTAACTAGTTGCGTTTCACTGCACTGCCTGTAGGTATTTGTACTAGTGTAAATGTGTGAGGGCTAGAATCCTGTGACGGATTGCGACTAGCGTAGGCATATCGTAGTCGATAGTTGCCTGTTTAGAGTATTTCTGCTTCCAACTTTATATTTTAGGGAAAACAGCCATTAGTCGGGACTAAGTGATTAAAACCCACTTACTCCTCGAGAACTCTACGGGACAGAATAACTTACGACCCCTGGCTATAGTTTTCATCTCCACTTGAGTTACCCTGGGACAAGGCTGTTATGAAACAGTAACTTTGTGGTGTTCTACGAGGGCCTTAGCAGAAGTCCTCCCGGGGATCTGACCCCGTCCTATTCAATAGGGAACAAAGATGGCGCCCGAGGATAGTTTAATTAAAAACGTTTAAGTCACGCCCGAATCACGGATTGGCAAATTATCCGTCGGGCCATCTGCTGAGCCGCAGTTCATCACAATATATATATATATATATATATATATATATATATATATATATATATATATATATATATATATATATATATATATATATATATATATATATATATATATATATATATATATATATATATATATATATATATATATATATATATATATATATATATATATATTATATTGATATTTAGCAATTTCGAACTTAATTATTAGCTACCACACGCAAAGCTTAAAACTAAAAACTTAAAACTAGGTACTTATGAGTAAACTAGAATATCACTGATCTCTATGTCATTTCTGGCAGGGTATTGGTTTGTTGAGGAGGCCTGCATGCCAAACCCTGTCGAAGGCTTGAGCAATATCGAGAAATATCGCACCAGGTAACTTATTCTTGTTAAACCCTTTGGTGATGTTTTCTACCACAGGCAGGACTTGGTATGTGGTGGAGTGCTGGTGTCTGAATCCGAATTGCCCGTCCGGAAGGATATCGTTCTGAGGTGTATGAAGCTAGTCTTCTCTGAATTAATGTCTCGGTGATTTTGCCGATGACGGGGAGTAGACTAATTAACTTATAATTTTGGGGCAACAGCGGATCTTTGCTGGACTTTGTAATATTAATTATTTCGGCAAGTTTCCACTTGCACAGCACGGTATTCATAATCGTGACTATGAATAACACATAAGGTGGATTTTTCAGGGCTACCTTGGAGATTCCATCGTATCACGGAGCATTCCTATTTTTTGTGACTTGATTATTAGGGAAAATTACGTAACGGAACGTAAGTTGTAGGCTCGATTTGTCTGCAGTAGCGTAAAGCGCCCTCCTGACATTACAGTGCGTTCTTGTGACGTGCGACAGGTCAACGTTGTTGCAATTCGAGCTCAATTGCAACTCCAGGTGATCCGCGAAGGCACTTGCTTTATCCGCATCCGTGTAGACCAAAGGTTCTCAAACTTATTTCGCTCATTGCCCTCTTTGAGAATTTTTTATAGCCCCCCATTTTTTTAATTACCATCTGTCGGGCATCCGAAACAGCTATGGCAACAATTACTTTTAAACGTGCATAAGATGTATATGACAGCATATGACCCCTATTCTATTTCTCAGTTTAAAGAAGAATGAAGCAATGAGAGCTATTAAAACCCATACTTAATCATATTGAAAAGTATTTTGATTAACATTTTAAAAAACATTGAATTTAAAACGTAACTTAATATCAGGCTAGAATTTGCTTGAAACAGCCCTCAGTCACCGCGTTCAGTAACATGGAGCCGATTTCTCTTTTTAGTTAGCAACGTTCCTACAGCACTAAATCCACGTTCAGATAAATAGGACGATGGGAATGCTATCAGAAATCGTTTAATAATCGACCAGAATGCTGGGTAGTGTTGCGAGGATGGCTTCTGCAGGCAAAATTCTTGGTAGCAGTTCTTGAATTTAATTTTAGTGAATTTTCTTAAAAAAAATTCACTAATGAGGAGATCTCGACTTTTGAATTTTGAAAAAATTTTTTCAAATGAGCGCTAATTAGGCCCCCCAGAAAACATATCCGGGGTCAGTTTCAATTTTTATATGTTTATATATATATATATATATATATATATATATATATATATATATATATATATATATATATATATATATATATATATATTTATATATATATATATATATATATATATATATATATATATATATATATATATATATATATATATATATATATATATATATGTATCACACCGATAACTCAAAAAATAATGGGCCGATTTTGATTAAATTTACGGCCTACGGAAATCACCCTGTATAGCAATAAATTTACTTTTAAGGATGTTATTGAATGTTATGTTGTATTTTATGGTAGATTAATATGTAAAATTTAAATGTATTAATTACAGTAGGCTAAATCATTACTTGATTATATTATTATTGTATTATCAATTGAAAATAATAAAGGTATATATTCTGACACATGACCTTTGAATTAGTGATATCAGTATTAAATGTATATACAGTCAAGCGAAATGTTTGATTTAATTTTTTCATTGAATAAACTGGCATAACATTAAATAATGTTTTCACAAATCTAATCATATACAAAATACATACTTACATACAGGTGTGTAAATAGTATTGCACCAAATCAGAGTATGCAGAAATGGTTTGTGACATCTAGATTTGACATTTGGTGGGGTTAAACTACATATACCTACATACCCGTACTCCGATATGCGTCTCGTTCTTGTCCGTCCAGTATCAGAGAAATGATGCTAGAAAAGAACTGCGTGCGTAAATTAGCTCAACGCACTTCATGGCCAAAACTGCATCGTATACACCACCCTTTCTCAAAGTGGGCAATACGCCCCCTTGTGGGCGCTGGTGGCTTCCAGGGGGGGGGGGGGGCAGTAGAAGGCTCAGAGTAAATTAAGGGGCGGTACTAGGGGGTAAATTAAAAAATATAGTTCAAAAGCTTAAAAAAATACACGCTAACCAAATAGTAAAATAAGCTGTAATATTGGTTTATTTTTTATTATTGTATGTTTTGTCATCGCCACGGTCAATTTCAATGCAGTTGGATCGTGCACTTTAGCAACCAAAGAAGCATTGTTATTGTGATCCGTGGGATTTATCAAAAATTAGAAAATATGTCGAGCACTATCATTTGCTACAAATTTAGAAACAGATACAAAAAGAGAAACCATATTTAATACGATGGAAAATTTTTGTGACGAAAAGGAAAATCCTTTGAATAATATTGTGTCAGCTGGTACGGGTGGCGCTCCGGCTATGTTAGGGTGTCGCAAAGGCTTCATAGCGTGCTTAAAGAATAAAGTTGCTGACGTGCTTGCTGTACATTGCGTCATTCATCGCCGGCATTTGATTGCTAAAAATCTGAGTGAACGCCTCCATACATCACTGCCATATGTTATCAGAGCAGTTAATAAAATCAGAAGCAACTCACCGAATGACAGATTATTTAGTCAGCGTTGCATTGCCAATGATGAAGATTTCAACCGATTACTGTTTCACACAGAGGTGCGCTGGCTGTTAAAAGTTACTTGTTTGACTCGATTTTACAATCTGTTTGGGCCTGTAATAAGAGTTCCTGAACAAAAGTCACAGAATTGCGCGGCAACCTCATCCCTTCAAAGAATAATATTGCGTACTTAACAGACCAGTATAAATTTTAATGGTCTGAATACCCAGCTTCAAGGCAATGACTTAAACTTGATTAAGACAAAAAATACCGTCGCTCCTTTTGTAGCCAAACTGTTATTATACAAAAGAAATGTCGACAGACGGGAAATCAACAACTTTTCTATCTTATCAACAGTATCATCCAACAACGACGTGTTGCTTGTTTACTGCCAACCCTTGGAAAACCCCCACTGTGATTTCAAGGAACGATTCCATGACATCTTAAACTTGAACAAACCAGCCTGAGTGTTGGATCCTTATCAAATGTCAACACAGCAGGATAATCCCAGTTGGAAGAACAAGTAGATAGAACTAACAACAAATGAGGAATTAAAAATCTCGGGACGCAGCAAGTGCGTTATGGTAGTGAATTTTCATAAAACTATTTTTTAATAGCAATAATTTGTGTTTTTTTAAGAAAGCAGGCATCAAATTTGGTTACCAGTATAATCTATATAGTAAAAACAATGTGCCATGTTTCATCAAAATAACTTTATTGTTTGAAAATGTAAAAAAAAATTCCGAAAGTAAACTTAAAGTGTTCCCGAAAAAACTCGTTTTTTGGTCAACCTTATAGGTTAATAGCAAATTGAGCAATTCAAATATTAAGCATTTGATCAAAATTGGCTACCATAACGCACTTACTGCGTCCAGAATTTTTGTTCTTACAAACATGCATTATATTTCGATGGAAAATACAAAAATGCAATAACATAAGGCGTGTTTGATTAAAAAAAATTTCATTAAAATGTTTTTAATAACAAATATGTGTGTTTTTTTAAGAAAGCAGGCATCAAATTTGGTTACCAGTGTAACCTATATAGTAAAAACAATGTGGCATGTTTCATCAAAATAACTTTATTGTGTGAAAATGTACAAACATTTCCAAAAGTAAACTAAAAGTGTTCCTAAAAAACACGTTTCTTGGTCAACCTTATAGGTTAATAGCAAATTGAGCTGTTCAAATATGAAACATTTGATAAAAATTCGCTACCATAACGCACTTGCTGCGTCCAGAATTTCTTTTCTTACAAACATGCATTATATTTCGATGGAAAATGCAAAAATGCAATAACATTAGGCATGTTTGATTAAAAAAAAAAGGAAATTTGTATCACCAACGACTTATGGGCCACCCTGTGATTGTACAAATATTATTTTAAGATGTAGCTCAAGACACCCTATAATTAATATATACAATTTTTTTTCATATCTTATATAATAACGGATATATTGAGCTTTATTTATTTTCTACGAAAATTCGACAAAAATTATATACCATTAAACGGTAAACTCTATAGCTAAGGCTACTGCCAAGCATCAGCGAAAGGGTCTATTTGAAATGAATTTTCTGCAAATATTTTAGTAAAATGAAGGACAATGGCGGTTGAAACTAAGACTTTAGGGTTTGTAAAACATCCTTCTTGAGACATTTTATTTCTATAGCCCGTATTAGATTCAAGTTACTTGCCTAAATGTTGCCAATTTTGACATTTTAAATCGCCACTTTGACGTTTTGAGGAAAACCCCAATTTATTTTTCTTTAAATGCTTATAACTTTTTTGTCTTTTGAGCTACATAGCTAAATTTTGGTAGGTAACTTACTTATAAGGACATAAACCTGTGTACCAAATTTGGTTGTCCTTACTTTGTTAATTCCGGAGATATAAATTTTTTTCGAAAGAAAATACAAAATTTTCCGGGAAAACCTAGGCAGATTTTCCTGGCTAACGAACTTATCCAAGCCACTTGCAAAAGGAATTTTTTCACTAAATTTAATCAAAATCGGCCCATTATTTTTTGAGTTATCGGTGTGATACATATATATATATATATATATATATATATATATATATATATATATATATATATATATATATATATATATATATATATATATATATATTTATTATATTTATATATTTATTTATTTATATTATATATTTATTATATTTATATATTTATTTATTTATATATATATTTATATATATATATATATATATATATATATATATATATATATATATATATATATATATATATATATATATATATATATATATATATGTATCACACCGATAACTCAAAAAATAATGGGCCGATTTTGATTAAATTTAGTGAAAAAATTCCTTTTGCAAGTGGCTTGGATAAGTTCGTTAGCCAGGAAAATCTGCCTAGGTTTTCCCGGAAAATTTTGTATTTTCTTTCGAAAAAAATTTATATCTCCGGAATTAACAAAGTAAGGACAACCAAATTTGGTACACAGGTTTATGTCCTTATAAGTAAGTTACCTACCAAAATTTAGCTATGTAGCTCAAAAGACAAAAAAGTTATAAGCATTTAAAGAAAAATAAATTGGGGTTTTCCTCAAAACGTCAAAGTGGCGATTTAAAATGTCAAAATTGGCAACATTTAGGCAAGTAACTTGAATCTAATACGGGCTATAGAAATAAAATGTCTCAAGAAGGATGTTTTACAAACCCTAAAGTCTTAGTTTCAACCGCCATTGTCCTTCATTTTACTAAAATATTTGCAGAAAATTCATTTCAAATAGACCCTTTCGCTGATGCTTGGCAGTAGCCTTAGCTATAGAGTTTACCGTTTAATGGTATATAATTTTTGTCGAATTTTCGTAGAAAATAAATAAAGCTCAATATATCCGTTATTATATAAGATATGAAAAAAAATTGTATATATTAATTATAGGGTGTCTTGAGCTACATCTTAAAATAATATTTGTACAATCACAGGGTGGCCCATAAGTCGTTGGTGATACAAATTTCCTTTTTTTTTTAATCAAACATGCCTAATGTTATTGCATTTTTGCATTTTCCATCGAAATATAATGCATGTTTGTAAGAAAAGAAATTCTGGACGCAGCAAGTGCGTTATGGTAGCGAATTTTTATCAAATGTTTCATATTTGAACAGCTCAATTTGCTATTAACCTATAAGGTTGACCAAGAAACGTGTTTTTTAGGAACACTTTTAGTTTACTTTTGGAAATGTTTGTACATTTTCACACAATAAAGTTATTTTGATGAAACATGCCACATTGTTTTTACTATATAGGTTACACTGGTAACCAAATTTGATGCCTGCTTTCTTAAAAAAACACACATATTTGTTATTAAAAACATTTTAATGAAATTTTTTTTAATCAAACACGCCTTATGTTATTGCATTTTTGTATTTTCCATCGAAATATAATGCATGTTTGTAAGAACAAAAATTCTGGACGCAGTAAGTGCGTTATGGTAGCCAATTTTGATCAAATGCTTAATATTTGAATTGCTCAATTTGCTATTAACCTATAAGGTTGACCAAAAAACGAGTTTTTTCGGGAACACTTTAAGTTTACTTTCGGAATTTTTTTTTACATTTTCAAACAATAAAGTTATTTTGATGAAACATGGCACATTGTTTTTACTATATAGATTATACTGGTAACCAAATTTGATGCCTGCTTTCTTAAAAAAACACAAATTATTGCTATTAAAAAATAGTTTTATGAAAATTCACTACCATAACGCACTTGCTGCGTCCCGAGATTTTTAATTCCTCATTTGTTGTTAGTTCTATCTACTTGTTCTTCCAACTGGGATTATCCTGCTGTGTTGACATTTGATAAGGATCCAACACTCAGGCTGGTTTGTTCAAGTTTAAGATGTCATGGAATCGTTCCTTGAAATCACAGTGGGGGTTTTCCAAGGGTTGGCAGTAAACAAGCAACACGTCGTTGTTGGATGATACTGTTGATAAGATAGAAAAGTTGTTGATTTCCCGTCTGTCGACATTTCTTTTGTATAATAACAGTTTGGCTACAAAAGGAGCGACGGTATTTTTTGTCTTAATCAAGTTTAAGTCATTGCCTTGAAGCTGGGTATTCAGACCATTAAAATTTATACTGGTCTGTTAAGTACGCAATATTATTCTTTGAAGGGATGAGGTTGCCGCGCAATTCTGTGACTTTTGTTCAGGAACTCTTATTACAGGCCCAAACAGATTGTAAAATCGAGTCAAACAAGTAACTTTTAACAGCCAGCGCACCTCTGTGTGAAACAGTAATCGGTTGAAATCTTCATCATTGGCAATGCAACGCTGACTAAATAATCTGTCATTCGGTGAGTTGCTTCTGATTTTATTAACTGCTCTGATAACATATGGCAGTGATGTATGGAGGCGTTCACTCAGATTTTTAGCAATCAAATGCCGGCGATGAATGACGCAATGTACAGCAAGCACGTCAGCAACTTTATTCTTTAAGCACGCTATGAAGCCTTTGCGACACCCTAACATAGCCGGAGCGCCACCCGTACCAGCTGACACAATATTATTCAAAGGATTTTCCTTTTCGTCACAAAAATTTTCCATCGTATTAAATATGGTTTCTCTTTTTGTATCTGTTTCTAAATTTGTAGCAAATGATAGTGCTCGACATATTTTCTAATTTTTGATAAATCCCACGGATCACAATAACAATGCTTCTTTGGTTGCTAAAGTGCACGATCCAACTGCATTGAAATTGACCGTGGCGATGACAAAACATACAATAATAAAAAATAAACCAATATTACAGCTTATTTTACTATTTGGTTAGCGTGTATTTTTTTAAGCTTTTGAACTATATTTTTTAATTTACCCCCTAGTACCGCCCCTTAATTTACTCTGAGCCTTCTACTGACCCCCCCCCCCCCTGGAAGCCACCAGCGCCCACAAGGGGGCGTATTGCCCACTTTGAGAAAGGGTGGTGTATACGATGCAGTTTTGGCCATGAAGTGCGTTGAGCTAATTTACGCACGCAGTTCTTTTCTAGCATCATTTCTCTGATACTGGACGGACAAGAACGAGACGCATATCGGAGTACGGGTATGTAGGTATATGTAGTTTAACCCCACCAAATGTCAAATCTAGATGTCACAAACCATTTCTGCATACTCTGATTTGGTGCAATACTATTTACACACCTGTATGTAAGTATGTATTTTGTATATGATTAGATTTGTGAAAACATTATTTAATGTTATGCCAGTTTATTCAATGAAAAAATTAAATCAAACATTTCGCTTGACTGTATATACATTTAATACTGATATCACTAATTCAAAGGTCATGTGTCAGAATATATACCTTTATTATTTTCAATTGATAATACAATAATAATATAATCAAGTAATGATTTAGCCTACTGTAATTAATACATTTAAATTTTACATATTAATCTACCATAAAATACAACATAACATTCAATAACATCCTTAAAAGTAAATTTATTGCTATACAGGGTGATTTCCGTAGGCCGTGCATTATAAGTTTATCAGCTTGTAGTTGGATCAGAAACTTGAAATTCAGTACGCTGTCATGATCTATCATGTCCATTCTACCTAAAAATAATTTCGGTTCTCCATCTATACAAGGTGTGCTACAATCGGTAGTTTTCTATTTTAAATAGAAACATTTTTTCATTGATTGGCCTTCTAATTCTGAGTTTAGACAACCTAAAATATATGAACTTATCTAGGTATTACAGCTTTTGAAGAGCCTCGGTGGTTCAGAGGTAATAACGTGTGCCTCTGAACCGAAGGGTACCGGGTTCGATCCCAGGGTACTCCTTTCACTTTTTCAGTACAAACTGTAACATAAACATCAACCGAGGTTCTGGCATTCTATCTGAGCAAGTTGAATGTCTGCACGTTCCGCCCTTCGGAGGTGGCGTAAAGCCGTCGGTTCCGTCTCCATGCGATGTTGGGCACGTTAAAGATCCCTATCCTCCTTACAGAAAGACAGCGGTTCGGCAAAATTTCCAGAATAGTGAGGTGAAAGTACTCCCGGGCATCGGTGATTGGCCATAGTCGCGGAAATAGGCCGACTTTAAAGAAATAAAACACACACAGTTTTTGACATATGTCATTTTTTATTCTTGGGAAGTGGCTAGACCCATTAAGGGTATCAAACAATTAACTGACAATGATGATAATAAAATTACCATTCTGGGGTATTTTAATGCACATTCTCAAGTCTCAATACGAATAGCGTCTTTGGAATTTGGATTTTCATACTCTGGAATGCAAACCATTTTACACCGTCATAAGCTACATCCTTTGAGAATACTAGAATGTTTGAACAAATAGTGCTGCAGATTGAATCACAACTTCCACATAGCTGTAATATTCTTTGCAGAAAGACATTCTCATGGAATGAATTTAGGGCCCATGACTTGACCACAAAGAAAATATGTGTATTCCTCTACCCATAAACTTTTAAAACGTTATATTAGTCGAGTTTTATTGAAAAAATGTCAATTTTCACCAAAGCATCCGTTATTTATTCCCTACCCCCTAAAGCGATTTTACCCAAAAACAATCCGAACCGTTCGTTTGTCGAGTGCTAACTGTGTACCGCATTTGAAGACGATATCTCAATTCGTTCTAAAGTTCTCGTGGCTACAAACAGAGAGACATACAGACCGACAGACGGACAGACAAAAAAATTCTTCGTTACCAAATCATGTTTTATATATGATTTGATACTTTTTACGGCGTTTAAGCGAAAAAAAATAATTTTTGAAATGTTTGTCGCCGGTACGATACTTCCTCACGTTGTGACGATGTGGAAATAAAATGGTGGTCATTTTGAACATTTATATTGGAGTTGTCAACATTGTTCTTGTTCGTTAATAATTTGTCGTGTGTAATTAAATAGGAATCCGTATTTTTGATTAAATTAATATAATTTTTTGTTGCCCTGGCATATTTAAAAAAGCAAGGGATATCTCGCAATTTCTTGATTTTTATTTAATAGCTCGGTAGAGGTTAAAATTAGGTATAGGAAATGCTCAAGTAACTAACCATAAAATTCAATTTTCTTCAGAATGTCGTCAAAGAAAAATAGCAGGTGCCATTTGAAAAAATTGTGTATTTGACAATTTTTGAGTGCGACATCTGAAAATCGTCTGCGTCCATATAGTACAAAATAGGACCATCTATATAACATCAGGAGTTAGTCTGCAGTTCCCGCTAACTGCTCCACAAATTTGGTTTCCTGATCTAAAACCGCTTGCGAAACACAAATTTGTTCGTAAACTACTAAGGCGGTAATTTCTTTCAGAAAAAACGACATATGTCAAAAACTGTAATACCTAGGTAAGTGCATACGACTTAAGTTGTCTAAACTCAGAATTAGGAGGCCAGTCGAACCATCTGAGTAAAAAATAGGTTTCTATTTAAAATAGGAAGATTGATACCGACTTTTGGCACGCCTGTATAGCTGGAGAACTAATAGTTATTTATGTACCAAGGGTATAAATAGATGTTTATGCCCCGAGAGCGACGAGTTTGCAAATCCGAGCGCCTCTGGCCCGAAGGTTTGTAAATCGCTCGAGGGCATAGACCACTATTTATACCAGCGGTGCATACAAACTTTTATGTCATACTAGTCATACCCAAACAATGAAACCTCAATCACCGTTTGCTGAAGGCAACCTAACTATCACCGGATCTTTTCAGAACGGCCAATTTTATTTAGTTCAACTAAATAATGTTAAATAAATATTTACATATTGCTTTTTTCCATTTTTTTTAATTTACTTAATAAAGGTTATTAAATAAGTTAAACAAAAATTATTTGTCTTTATGTGCGCCCAGGCCATAAAGTGTACGTTGTACCCGCACGGGCCATAAAGTACACTTTATGGCCCTTACGCATAAAGTACACAATTATGTAGTTGGTAACTAAGCAATAAAAACACAATAATGAACTAGTATGACATAAAATAACTTTATGCCTTTGGGCATAAAGTACACAATTATGTAGTTGGTAACTAAGCAATAAATACACAATAATGAACTAGTATGACATAAAGTTATTTTATGTCATACTTTGGGCATAAAGTACACAATTATGTAGCAACTAAGCAATAAAAACACAATAATGAACTAGTATGACATAAAGTTATTTTATGTCATACTAGTTCGTTATTGTGTTTTTATTGCATAATTGTGTACTTTATGCCCACCGGCCATAAAGTGTACTTTATGGCCCGCGCGGTCATAACCTACACTTTATGGCCCGCGCGCACATAGACAAATAATTTTTGTTTAACTTATTTAATAAAATAACTTTATGTAATACTAGTTCATTATTGTGTTTTTATTGCTTAGTTACCAACTACATAATTTTGTACTTTATGCCCAAGGGCCATAAAGTGTACTTTATGGCCCGCGCGGGCACAACGTACACTTTATGGCCCGGGCGCACATAAAGACAAATAATTTTTGTTTAACCTATTTAATAACCTTTATTAATTAAATTAAAAATAATGGAATAAAAGCAATATGTTAATATTTAATTAACATTATTTAGTCGAATTAACATAACATTTGCAGTTCTGAAAAGATCCGGTGATAGTTAGGTTGCCTTCAGCAAACGGTGATTGATGTTTCATTGTTTCGGTATGACTAGTATGACATAAAAGTTTGTATGCACCGCTGGTATAAATAGTGGTGTATGCCCTCGAGCGACTTACTCGGGCCAGAGGCCCTCGGGTTTGTAAACTCGTCGCTCTCAGGGCATAAACATCTATTTATACCCTTGGTACATAAATAACTATTATGTAGAACGGACATGATCGATTATAGCAACATACTAAATGTCACGTTTCTAATCCAACTGCAAGTTGAAAAACTAATGCATGACCTACGTAAATTACCCTGTATATATAGGTAACTACACATTTATGCTTCAGCTTTGTACTTTTCATCTTCAATGAACCAATCTGCGTAGTCATTCAGCTTATCACACCAATAATCTGCAAGATCTTTTAGTTCAATATCGTCACCTCCATATTCTTTCGGTAAAATATATTTAGGAACACATTCGTAAACACCGTCGACACCACTAAAATGCACCCTCACTCTTCCTTTCAACTTTGCAGACATGTAACGTTTAAAAATGTTCAAAATCACATTGATATAAATTGGGGCGTTTATAAATTCCAGTCTTTTAGGTCTACAGTGATTATTTTGCCAAGCATGCACAACATTTTTTATTATAGCAGGACACAACTGTCTCGCATGGCCATAACTTACACCTTTCAAATCAAAAATGGCGGTTACTCCATAGATTTGAGCTTTTTCATTCTCCTCACACGCAACATCCAGAATCATGTTCCCTACCTTTAAAACATCATTTATGTTATGACGTTTTGGATCATGGGCTGCCACACGAACGATAACGGCCAGCTGATTGTCCGAATTCATACGAAGTAGCGGCAAAAAAACACCTAGCTTCACAAGTTCTTGTATCTCTGTTAAAGAGGGATGTCTGTTTGTATACCACTCGCTTCTATCACGCTTCATCAGATAATAGTTCTTTAATTTTTGCTTTGTTCGATCCAAATTAAACTTACAGCAACGCAGGAACGCCAAAATTGATTTTTCATCAAGTTTAACATGAAGACTGGGATTTTCTTTAACCCACTCGTTAATTTCTTCAAAAGCCGCTCGACGAGATTCTTCAGTTTCATTTAGAATGTTGGAGGCATACTTTTTAGTTTCGTCGTCCAACGTAAAGACATAATTTTCTGTCGTTAATGACATTTTTGATTCTGCAATATAATGATCACTACTGAACTTGATGTCACGAAACAGATTTCGCTTTTAATTAAAACTTGTATACATTTAATTGATTAATAACAATAGTAGATAGTTAAATAAAAAATAGCCTTCCAAATTAAATATCGAGTAGCAAACTACTGTGGCTGAGAAATGTAATTTAAAAAAAACAGATAAGAGTAAACAAATATAAAATTACTATACCTAATACTGAGATGAGGATGTTACTTATTACTTATCTTTATTTTACCACGCTCTCTCACTTTTGCATACTATTGAATAAACTATAGATAGTAAGCAAATGCAAACACAACCGAATAGGTTGACTTAAAACCACTAAGAACGCAGATAATGGTATCAACCGCGATAACAAGAAATAAAAGAATGACATAATCTAGAAACAGCTGGGTGTTGTGGGTCATGTGGTGTCGTGGTGTGTATGGATTAGGTACGTGACTGATAAAAGATAGACGTATTCAATTATAATATCTATCCCACTATTCAGAGATTAACTCAGTTGGCTAAGACTATATAGCATTCAAAATCTTTCAATAATTACTTTATAAAGAGGTGCACCGGCTTAAAAGGGTCTGGATGCAGCAAGTGCGTTATGGTAGCACAATTTTTTTCCGAAAAAAAACTGGTCCGATTTTTCCGGCCAAGCATTTACATAAAAACCACATCTGCCAGGATATAATTATTCAAAAAAATCTTTTTGCCGAAAATTCGAGAAAAAATGTTTACATGAAAATTGATAAGTATATTGTTGTAAGTGGGAAATTGATAAGAATATTGTTGTTAGTGGGATAAATCATGTTGAATATGAATGGAAAGATCTAATGCTTCTACACTCGCTATCATGGACTCCATTCAAAAGAGAGCTATACGTCTCATCGGTGACCCTACCCTCACCCAAAGGCTGCCATCCCTTGCCCACCGACGTGCCGTTGGTGACCTCTCTATCTCTCTCTCTCTCTCTCTGTTATAGATATCTGCACGGGCACTTCTCAGAGGAGCTTTCTTCCATAGTTCCTCCACCTGCTACCCCCAACAGATCTACCAGGGGAACAGAGCGAATGCACCCTTTTACTGTCCAGGTCACCAGACATAGAACATTTTGTTATGCCCGCTCTTTTGTCCCGAGGACTTCCAAGTTGTGGAATTCCTTGCCGGCACATGTTTTTCCTTCTCCTCCGAACCTCCAAATCTTCAAGTCCAGAATTAACAAGTTGCTTCTTTCCTCCTTGTCAACACCCACGTTACGATATTATTTAGGCTGTAAGCCCTCGTGGTGTGTTGTTGAAATTTAAAAAAATAATTATGTATATTCTGCAACATGCCATGAGAGCACAGGGTTTAATTTCTGTCGCACATTGTCAAATTAAGAGGTGTGGCTTGTCATGTGTTTATGTTAGATCATGTTCCACCACCGTCATTCAAAGGATATAAATTATGAAGGTCTGCCGCTTCTTCTATAAGTTTTCCCCGTTGATCTCTATATGAAGAGCCCCATATATAATTGTATGCGTTCATTTCCCCAAGGATTTTTCGTGGTTGTGGTACCTGTTTTAGTAGTTATATGAATTCATTTCTGTCAATTTCTTTTTCCCGGAGGTAAATAGGGATTACATATATTTATTGATCGGCTTCCCATTATTGTTACAACGACAGCCTCAAGACTGGTTTGTAGGAGAATAATTTTTGAATCGTAAGTTTTGTCGACTAGAATTGACACACCTCCGCTGGCTATATTTTGGTTTTGCCTCAGCTTGTTATAAGCATGATAATGTTTCAAGACTTTGTTGTCATTTTTTAAGTTTGTTTCTTGCAAACAGAGTATATCAGGTTTTTGTTGATGAATTTCAAAATAAAATCTTGGAAAGGGGGGAGCAGTTTGACGAATTTTGCCACATATTTACGATTTCTGGGTTTCCATAATTAAGCAAATTTAGTACCAGATCCCTAAAATGTCTTGCGTTTGGTTGATGCCGTTCAGGAAGTTTCCATGCTTTAATAAAGAAAAAAATAATTGTGGTGGTTCTGTTTATACAAATGACACTTTAAGAAGCCATGTCACTTGGTTCCAAGTTTTGTGTCTTGGATTTTTATCACTTAACAATTATCTTCCTTTGATGATGTGGTTTCTTGTAAAATAGTTGTTTTCAATTATTTTTAAATGTCTTTGAAAAATGTTTATTCGGTGTTCACTGAATTTTGAGTAGGTTTTATTACTATCACCTATTCAAATTAAGTATATAATGTAATTGGGAACCAGATGGTTGGTTCCGGTCAGAATAACACAATATTGAAATAAATGTAATTTTGCGGAAACCAAACGCCGCAAAATGTCATAAAAACATATTTCCAAAGATGAAAAGAGAAATTTAAAATAGCGTATGTGATTATTATGTGTTTCGAAGTACACTGAGCTGTTTTCAACCATCTGGTAGGAAAATCATAGTTCATACAGGTAAAATACCTTCATACATCGATTTCTCATATTCATAAATTCGCGAGTGGTTCTTTGTCCGTTAACACCATCCATATATGAAAGCAATTTTTCTGAATTGAAATACGTTAATAACTAGAAAAATGTTTAACCAATACATTTTGGGGTATACCTGTATATATTGTATATATGACTTTCCAATTTTTTACTTTTTAGTGAATTTTCTTTAAAAAAATCACAAATGAGATCCCGACTTTTGAATTTTGAAAAAATTTGTTCAAATGAGCACTATTTGGAACCCCTGGAACGCAAATCCGAGGTCGGTTTAAGACTATATGTTTATATATACACAGATATATATATATATATATATATATATATATATATATATATATATATATATATATATATATATATATATATATATATATATATATATATATATATATATATATATATATATATATATATGTTTATATATTTATGTCACACCGCTAACTCAAAAAATAATACCCCGATTTTTATAAAATTTAGTGAGTACCTTCCTTTTGCAAGTGGCTTGGATGAGTTCGTTAGCCAGGAAAATCGGACTAGTTTTTCCCGGAAAATTTTGCGTTTTCTTTCGGAAAATTTTTATATCTCCGGAAATAACAAAGTTAGGGCAACCATATTGGGTGCGAGGGTTTACATCATAAAAAGAAAACCATGCACCAAAATTTGAATCTCTACGTTAAAATAAAACAAAGTTATAAGCTTTTAAGTTTTTATTCTTAAAACGTGAAAAAAGTCGCGATTCTAAACGTCAAAATTGACATGTTCTAGATAGAGAACTTACATGGTCGGCTATGCAGCGTAAATGTCGTAAAAGAAGTTAAAAAGCCTTAAGTTTCAGCTACCATCTTCGTTGTTCTTTATTTTGTTAAATTATTTGCAAAAAATTAATTTAAAATACAGCTTTATGTGATGCTTTGGTAGCAGTTTCAGTTATTTATTTAATTTTAAGGAATCAGATTACGCTTATTATGTGGCGTTTTTTTTTTTCAATTGTGCAATGTGGAAGGTTTTTATGGAGAAACGGTGTTGGTAAGTAGTTTCTCCTTTCTATGGACTTCTGCAAGGTGAGTTTTTTTACAGTTTGCATTTGTAGCTCCGTTGTAGCATGTTTACCTTGCACAGAACTTCAAATTGACTTTAGGTCTCTTAACTGTATTGTGGAGTTGAGATCACGGCATTTGTACGATGGTTAATGCATAAAGAGGTTCCTCTAAGCATGTTTCTGAATTTTTTTTTCAAATAATCAACAATACGCTAATCTGCTAATTTACCGATAAATGTTATTAATATTTAAAAAAAAAAGGGAACAACGCTCGTGCCTGGAATAAAGTTCTCGTCATTTTAACTTTAAATGAAATTTCCTTCTTCCGTTTCGCATCCGTTCAACACATTGGGCACAGAAAATATAGGAATTAACTTAAAATTATCATTTATAATTAAAGGAAAATACCATTTGTTCTAGGTATGCAACGAAAAAATTAACACAAAATATAATAATTTCTAGATTCTAAATCATACTGTGGCGCTATATAATGAAACAACGTCAAATGAAACGAAAACCATTTCAGGTTAAGGGATGGAAAAATGTTTTTACAGTAAAATAAGCTTTCGTACTCCAAAAAACAACAAGATTCTTATAAGGCGTAATACAATAGTGCATAATGATCATGATATAATGACTTAGAAGAGATATGATATTGCGCATATGCCCCGCCCCCTCCTATGACGTCACGCGGTGAGTAACGTTATAGAAGTCCAACTACACACTTAAAACAAAGTCATTCGCAATAAAAAAAGTTTCATACGTCAGTTTAATGCGGTTGAAGTTACGCCTATATTGTCTTTTTCAGATAATATAGATCGCAGCACTAAATTTAATCTTTTTCCTTTTTATTACTTCCAACTGTATGCACTTAAATATTAGTAAAATACGTAATTTGTTAAGAGATTGTGATGAAACGTCAAACCCCACTGCATGACAGCATATTATTGTTGCATTGGACTCACCACTTAACACCATGCGCTTGACATGTCTAAAAATAGGTAGTCGGAATATGATATCTCTCGTTATTTGTATCATGCATAATGATAGTCCACGGCAACAGTACATGTCATATTCAACAGAACAAATTATTTTGATAAATGTCAGATCTACTTTCAAAGTGACATGTAAATAAGTATTTTGTTTTCTGACATTTCTAATACAAATAAATGTAGACATGCTCTTCTTCTTACCATCATATTTATTTTTGGCCATCACAATTTTACTCATAGAGTTGGATACAATTTTAGTGACTTTTGAATAGATTTCTTTAAATGAGCGCGAAATAGGCCCCATAGAACACATATCCGGGTTAGTTTCAGTTTTTATTTGTTTCCATATATACAGGGTGACGCATTTCTAGGGTAAAGCTCAAAATATCCATTATTATACAAGATATGATAAAAAAAATTATATATTAATTATACGATGTCTGGAGCTGCATGTTATAAAATTATTTTTACAATCACAGCTGGCCCATAAGTCGCTGCTGATGCATTTTTTTTCCTAATCGAACACGCCTTATACTGTTACAATTTGTGCATTTTCCATCAAAAGATTTTTTTTTTAATTTCAACAACACACCACGAGGCCTTACAGCCTAAATACTATCGTACCGTGGGTGTTGACAGGTAGGAAAGAGTCAACTTGTTAATTCTGGACTTGAAGGTTTGGAGGCTCGGAGGAGAAGGAAACACATGTGCCGGCAAGGAATTCCACAACTTGGAAGTCCTCGGGACAAAAGAGCGGGCATAACAAGAAGTTCTATGTCTGGTGACCTGGACAGTAAAAGGGTGCATTCGCTCTGTTCCCCTGGTAGATCTGTTGGGGGCAGCAGGTGGGGGAACTATGGAGGAAAGCTCCTCTGAGCAGTGCCCGTGCAGGTATCTATAAAATAGAGAGAGGTCACTAACGGCACGTCGGTGGGCAAGGGATGGCAGCCTTTGGGTGAGGCTAGGGTCACCGATGAGACGTATAGCTCTCTTTTGAATGGAGTCCAGGATAGCGAGTGTAGAAGCGGTATAGCTGCACCCCAGATGTGGGAGCAGTATTCGATGGTTGGCCTTATTTGTGAAGTATATAAGGTATAGAGATTAGCTGGTGAAAAGTATTTCCGAGCCCGGAAGAGGAAACCTAATTTCTTAGCAGCCGCTTTTGCAATTGATGTGACATGTTGGTATCAATTAAGATTTCAATCCACAGAAATGCCAACAAAAGAAAAGGACTCATTACTTTCAATATTTTGGTTGTTCATTGTGATGGGTCTGGGGCTGGTGTATCTCTTATGAGAAAGAATGCAAGACTGAGATTTGGTGGGGTTGAATTGTACAAGATTTCTACTTCCCCAGTCTAATATTTTTTGGAGGTCCACGGAGACAGAACTCTCCATGAGTCTGCGATCCTCATCTAATTGGGCTAAAGAGACAGGCTTAGAATATTGTATATTTGAGTAGAGGGTGCTGTCGTCCGCGTAACTGTGAAGTGGGTTGGATGTGCTAGAGAGGAGGTCATTGATGTGGAGAAGAAACAAAGTAGGGGCTAAAGCTGAACCTTGAGGAACTCCTGCATTAATTGGATATAGTTTAGAGGAATGGCCATCCACAACAACAGAAATGCTCCTGTTGGAGAGAAAGTTTGCTGTCCAGGTACAAAGTTTTGGTGGTAGGCCATAGGCCGGAAGTTTATTAGGCAGCGCTGCGTGCCAGACCTGGTCTAATGCTTTGGATATGTCTAGAGCGACAATCTGGGATTCACCGCGTAGTTCCATAGACTTGTTCCAAGAATGGGTGACAAAAGAAAGGAGGTCGGCAGTCGATCTGCGCTGACGGAATCCATATTGCCTGTCGTGGATTAGACTGTTTTTCCAGAAATTTTAGTAATTCGGTGTTTATATACTTTTCCATCACTTTAGAGACGACTGAAAGGAGATAAATAGGGAAATACTAGGGAATATGCCTTTATTGTAAGATATCTGAAACAGACGAGTCAGAACAGGAGCAAGTTCTGGTGTGCATTTTTTGAGAACAATTGCTGGGATCTCGTCAAGGCCAGAGGCTTTCCTGGTATTAAGAGAAGAGAGCATCTTTCGTACCTTTTTTGTTTTGAAAATGATATCCGTCATTTTATGCGCGACATTGGGGAGTGTTGGTGGTTGAACATTTAAAGGTGGGTTGAGAGTAGAATTGCTGGCAAACAACGAAGCAAAAAGTTCAGCCTTGCCCAGGGCGGTAGAAACAATTTCATCCCCTGAGACAAGAGGTGGGGTGCTTTTGCAGAAATTATTCCCAATAGATTTAGCAAGAGTCCAGAAGGGTTTGCCGCCGTTGGAGCTTAATAGGACTTTGTTTTTGATGTGGTTATTAAACGAGTTTTTTGCCTCAGAAAGAATGCGAACATAGCGGTTTCTTGCGTCGTTAAATGCTTGACGGTTTTCTTGACTGGGATTGTGTAGAAGCGTTTTGTAAGCTTTGACCTTTTCAAGTCTGGCCTTATCACAGGATTTAGAGAACCAGGGCTTTTGAGTGGCTGAAGAGGTTTTCTGTGTACGTGGAATAAATAACTCCATGCCAGCTTGGATAATTTCGGTGACGTTTTGTGAGATATCAGAGGGGTCAGGATAAGAGAAGCAGACGCCCATGGAAATGAGGAAAAATAATCCCGCATTTCGTCCCAGTTTGCGGAGTTGTAGTGCCAAACGATATGTGGGTTGCTGCGTCCAGATTTTTTTTTGATACTAAGAAATTCATTGTATTAGTTTATTCACAAAAAATAAACAGTAGGTAGGTAACAAACAACAAAATATTATGTAAAAATTGTTTTATTGTAATCATTTTTAACAACTCAACAAATAACATAGATAACACAAATAAAACAATTTTATTCCAAAACCAATAAACAATCTTTCTTTTATACATTTATTATAATATCAGAATTGATGGCTAGGTAAATGTACTCATTAGAAGAACTCTGTGATGAGCCTACGCTTTTAGCTTCAGATATCCCTATCCACCAAATACATGTCAGCTAGGTTTTATAATAAGTTTATATTGAAATTTTAGCTGACCTAAATTTAAAACAGCTCTATTAGGTACCCAATGTATAACAAAAGACTTTTCTTGATCTTTGTGATTTGCATTCAAATCAAAGTGAATTCCATACTTTACCATAGCATTCTCAGATGATAAATCGTCTTGAATTAATGTTTTGCAACTCAATAATTTTATCTGAAAAATAAATAAATCAAATAAGAAACAACTGTTTTACCCGTGATTCTAATCGATTTAAGACGCATACCTTTGATGTGTTAAATATCTGCTCCAGCATGTCACTTTTATTCAAAAAGATTACATTTTCACAAGATAAATCATATTTGCATCCAAAAAGTTCCTCCGGAATTCTTTGAAACAAAGATTCACAGTAAACCTAAGAAATATGACAATTAGTATATAAAGAATTAGATAACAAGAGGGTTTTTTTTTTCACTTTGAAAGACACAGTGATAATTAAATTACTTTGTATGTTAGAAATGTGAAAAATTAATGATGAATGAATGACCAAAATTAACAATCTACCAGTTACTTAGTTCACAAACTGCAGTCAATAATTTTAGTAATGCGTATTATAATATTTAAACATGATCTGTTTAATTCCCATAAAATGTTTATAAGTGTGAAATAAACATGCAATAAAAATAAAAAGCCTGTGCCAAAATTAAAGAAAAAATTTGTTTAATTAAAATAAAGGGTTCTGAAAAATGAAAATAATTTTTATTTATTTTATTTATTCATACACCATCCAACAGCTTAAAAGCCAAATTAAGGATGGGCCAATACACAAAACATAATAACAAACAATAATCAAACAAACTATAAAAAAGAGAGTCACAAATTAGATCGCTTTGAAAAACATTTTTATCTCTGATTACATGAGAAGATATCTAGGCGGACTTGCAGTACAGAGTAATCATTGCACATCTGGTAAATTGGAGACGTTCGCAGCAATCGAGTACGAGCAGTCAGGATATAGAATGTGCCTGGAAAACGTGCTGCAATACGAGGCACATTGAAATTAAGTTGCTGAAGCAGACTAGGGCAGTCGAACACAGAATTAAGCAGTTTGTATAAAAATATGATGCAACTGCACTGCCTACGCATCGACAGACTATGCAGACTAAAGCGAAGCAGTAAACTTTCCTGAGGAAAACCAATAGACGGATATCGACCATCCTCACGAAAGCTAAGAAATTTTAGAAATTTCCTTTGCACTGATTCTAGACTTGCCACATGTATCTCATAAGTAGGAGCCCACACAACTGAGCCATATTCAAGTCGGGACCTAACCAAACAACTAAAGAGCAGGAGGAAGGTGTCAGTCTGTGAGAAATTTTTGCTGTTTCTTATCAGAAACCCAAGAGTTTTGTAAGCGGAACTGACAGTCTGCTCATAGTGTGGTTTAAAAGATAGAGTACCATCAAAAACAATTCCAAGGTCCTTAACTGTCCCGGGGCGATCAAGTGGAAGCCCTCTTATATTGTACCCGAAAGTAACTGCGTGCTTATTTCGAGTAAAGGACATCACACAACACTTGGAAACATTCATAGAAAGACCACTCCGACAACACCATTCATCAAAGATCTGAAGACAGTTCTGGAGCTGCAAACAGTCATCAACACTCGAAATATTTGCGAAAATCTTAATATCATCTGCATACATTAAAAAAGGAACATGTAAAACATGTTTAACTGGGTCGATAAATATATTAAACAGTAATGGACCGAGTATGGAACCCTGCGACACTCCCGGAGTTACGTGATAGGTGTAAGATTTGAAGCCCCCAACCTCAACAAATTGCCTCCTTCCATCCAGGTAAGATCTGAATAAGCCAAGCAAGCCCTCGGAGAATCCGATAGCCCTCATCCTGCCAATCAGAACAGAATGATTTAGACAATCGAAGGCCTTAGATAGATCAGTATACACAACATCAACCTGTGAAGAGCGGTCAAGAGCGGACGCAATGAACTGTGTAACGTGAACTAAATTCGTTACAGTCGTTCTCCCTGGAATGAAACCATGCTGAGAAATAGAGAGTCTGTTTTTGATGTGAAACAGTATTCGCCGATAATAAAAATAATATTTATCTCCAACACAGCCTTTTAGTCACCTGGCTAGTATCAACATGCATAAGAAATAGTTGACAGGATAGGTCAAATAAACAAGATTTATTTCTTATGTCTTTATTTGAATAGTTATGAACGATTTTTTTTGCAATTTCTCACACAATAAGTACACTTTGGAGAATCAAATTCACTACAACACATTTTTTTTAGACCCACTATCGTTTCACTAACAATGTTAGTATCATCAGAAGGGTAAATACACTAAGTGATTCTTTTTTTAGAATCAGGAGCGGAGAATGCTGCATGCATATCATTCACACACCGTAGTGTGTGGGTGTCGAGGTAGTGTGGTACTCTCGCCCACTAAAGTCCACTCCCTGGAGTACCGGATCTTGATCCATACCACCGTCGGAATAGCTTCACACATGACACTTGGGTTTTGATGTTTCCCTTCTGTTTGCCGCAGAGGCATTAGCGGCTCAGGATAAGCTTTGGACGCTTATGCCATAGTGGAAATTGCTCACTGTAGTCGGTGGTACTACGGGGAGGAGCATTTGCGTTGCAGCCTTGGCGAACTGAGTGGTGAATAGTTGAGTTATAAACTCAGGTATTGATGGCATTTTCAGATCAGAGCGAATCTGTCTGTTTCTGACAAGCCATGGCGCCCCGGTAACCATTCTCAGAATTTTATTCTAGACGATTGGAGGGGTTTAGATGTGGGTGTCAGACACTGTGGCCCATGCGGGTGATGCATAAGTCAAGGCTGGCCGGATAATGACTTTGTACATGAGTGGTTTATTGTTCATGGACAATTTGGAATTTATGTTCAGAAGTGGAAAGAACTTCGAGATGAACATCGAAGCTTTCTATCAGGCATGTTGGACATGGTGGCGCCATGTTAAGGGTTTGTCGAGGAAAACCCCGAAGTATTTGGCGGAATCTTGCAGGGAATTAAACGGTTGTCTAATGATATGTTATCATGAGATGTGTGTCTCCTCTTGGAAAATATGACTGCTATGCATTTGTCAGAGTTTATAGCTAGACACGATTTTCAATACCAGTCTTGCAGCTCATCTAAGGCTGTTTATAGACGTTGGGTTCTTATCCTCGGCTACCTGGAGCTACTGAGGATGGTAGTGTTGTCGGACGGCGTCGAAATTTCTGCGACAAATATATTGTACAGCAGAGAGGAGATAGCAGAACCCTGCAGGAGGCCAACCGTGGCTAAGTAGATTCTAGATCTGGTTCTGTTTAGCAGGGAACTTCCTTTGTTTCAGGTATGACCTGATGAAGAGTATCAGAGAGAGAGGATAATTAAATGATAGAAGTTTGTTAAGGAGGCCTGCATGCCAAACCCTGTCAAAGGCTTGAGCAATGTCGAAAAATGTTGCACCAGTTAACTTATTTTTGTTGAATCCTTTGGTGATATTTTCTACCACTCGAAGGACTCGGTCTGTGGTGGAGTGCTGGTGCCTGAATCCGAATTGCTCGTCCGGGAGGATATGATTTTCTGAGGTGCGTGGTGCTAGCCGTTTCTGAACTAACTTTCGGCGATTTTGCCGATGACGGGGAGTAGGCTAATTAGCCTGTAGTTTTGGGGGAACAGCCGGTCTTTGCTGGGTTTTGGGGTATTAATAATATCGGCAAGTTTCCACATAGATGGAAAATGTTGAAATCGTAGCATGGTATTCATAATCATAACTATGACTAGTACTGCTTTGAGAGGGAAATTTTTCATGGCTACGCCGGAGATTCCATCGTATCCCGAAGCTTTACTATTTTCAAAGGTCATGATTATGTGGGAAACTTTTAAGTAAGTAGCCGGCTCTATATTTGTGTCTGGGGTGGCTTAATATTTGTAATATTCAATAGATGTGGTTAACGACACAAAATATTCTAGTCTTGTGCGTTTCTCTGATCACCAGTGGCGTCAATTTTTGTTTAAATGCTTATGACTTTTTTTAACTTACTGATTCCAATTTTGGTATGTAAGATGCGTTTTATAGTAGAAAATTCCGTCCTAACTTCCGTCCATAGCCTTTTTTACTTTTGAACACACAAAAATTTTTCGAAAGGAAACCCAAAAAACCATTCCAATTTAATCTGCCGTTAAACCACTCAAGCCGAACAACACGATGTCGAAGTGTCAGTGGAAGCCATAAAAATTGTCTATAAGAACAAAGGCCAAAGGCACGTATTTTGCGATATATCATTGCCATAGAGACTCTTTGTTGTAAACCTCTCAACCAAGCATTTCCAATCGACTGCCTTGTGGAAACTATCTTCTGAAGCCGAAATTCTCAAATGATGATCTTCCCATGCTGAAGTTGCTTGAGGTCGTCCGGATCCATGACAACGATTATGGATTCCTTCTTAAAACCAACTGGACCCACACTGTAACACTGCGTCCTATGTGGTCGGAAATGTGTCTGATTGAAAAACTGGCTTCCCGCATACCAATAATGTGCCCCCTTTGGAATTCACTTAGATAATTATAATTGTTCTGTAAACTGCGCCTAGTTATAATGACTTAATGACTTAATGCATTCGGCCATAGTCGTTACGAAATATTGCTTCAAACTGAAAGAAACGCAAATGTAAAAAGATAATTTTAAAACAAAATTTAAAAAGTGCACAAATTAAAAATTTTTGTTCCTATTGTTGTCATTTCTTATCAGACACAAAACAGAGGAGTATAGACAATTTCATGGCAATTCGTCGACTCTTACTGGGTGTTCGGATTTTTTTGAAAGTCAGTATATATATATATATATATATATATATATATATATATATATATATATATATATATATATATATATATATATATTTATATATATATATATATAAATAGTTAGATAGATAGATAGATAATTATTCATTTAATTTTATACTGGTTCGGTTCCCGGCCGCCATTCTATGGCCCGGAGCCTACTATAGGCATAGGTAGGAAGGTGGTCTCGATGCCCTACATGCCCTACATAGATGGACTGAGGAGGCCATGGAGAAGCACTGGAGGTCGCTCTGTGTGTAGACAAGCAAGGGACTTCGTGGAGAGGCCGGGCAGAAACCGCATCATTGGGGTGCTAACAGGTTACTGCACTTTCAGAAGACACCTTATATTGGTCAGTGTCAAAAGGGATCACATTTGCCAGGAATGCGGCGAGACTGAAGAAACGTCTTACCACTACCTGTGTGAATGCGAGGCTTTTGGGAGTCTTCGAACAGAATTCTTTGGTTTGAGGACTCTACAGACGAGCCAAGTAAGTTCAGTCCAATGGAAGAGCATTGTGACCTTTATTTCGAGGTCGAGGAGGTTTGGTGACGAAACCGAGGAGGAGTAGGGCATGGTTGCTGGATGCTGTGGTTGGCAAAAGGGCCCGATGTGGCTCACTTGCCTGCCTCTAGCCTCCCTACCACTACTACTCTATTTGTGACACTGTGTAATTACAAGGAAGTTTAGCACATACATACACACATTTTTTTAATATACATAAAACACCCCATATATGCTTCCATACTTTGACAGCTTCAGAATGTAATTTTCATGCTTGTAAGATAATCACTTCTAATTTTTATGGAACCTGGTCAATCTAAAATTTCTAACTATAGTTATTTCTTATTCGTCCAACCTTCTTTAACTACCCTTAACAACAACGTGTTGCTTTACACATTCCAAAGGATTTGATAAACCAATTTTTTACAAGCTCTAGGTATCTACTTAATTTATAAATCTGACATGTGGACGAAAGTATAGATACTTTACTTACTTATAGATACTATATATATATATATATATATATATATATATATATATATATATATATATATATATATATATATATATATATATATATATATATATATATATATATATATATATATATATATATATATATATATATATATATATATATATATATATATATATAACATCAACCGAAGTTCTGGCATTGTGTTTGAGCAAGTTGAATGTCTGCACGTTTCGCCCTTCGGAGGGACCGTAAAGCCGTCGGTTCCGTGTCCATGCGATGTTGGGCACGTTAAAGATCCCTACCCTCCTTACAGAAAGGCAGGGGTTTGCCAAAATTTCCAGGAGAGTGAGGTGAAACTACTCCCTGGCGTCGATGATTGGCCATAGTCGCGGAAATAGGCCCACGTTAAAGATACAAAACACATACACACACACACACACACACACACACACACACACACAGATATATATATATATATATATATATATATATATATATATATATATATATATATATATATATATATATATATATATATATATATATATATATATAGGTATATGTATGTATGCATGTATATATGTCTATATAAACATATAAAAATTGAAGTGGATTGGAAACCAAATTGATGTGGATTCTACGGGGCCTAGTTCACACTCATTTGAAGAAATTGTAATTTTTTTCGATCGCGATCTCCTTCGAGGAAATTTTTTTCTACGAAAATTCGCTAAAAACGGAAAAGCAATTACTTGGCCTACCATGCATACTATCCCTTATGTTAGTGGTCAAAACATTGTAAGACTGGGTGGAGTATTGTTATTTTAATTAAACATGGCCCTAAATTTTAATTAAACAAAACCATTTTACCAAAACAAATCAAGAAAATGTTTTTATTTTTTTTATTTGATGAACTGCTTCAACTACTTAGGTTCTCAGACAGAACAAATTTATTTTGCCCTGTCTGAGACGCGAATCCGACGTTAGTCGGTTTGCAGACTAAGCCACGTTGGCTCCTCAATTATGTTTTTTTCAATTAGTATATACAGATATCACTAAAATGTTGAGATAATGCATTAACACATATCCTGGACAAAAAAAATATATGACTATTCAAGTCAACATACAAGCCAAAGTCAATGAACACATGAAAAACAAAAATTTCCTATGCTACCATTACTACCTTTGGAACATCAAAAATTAAACTATTGAGTATTGAACAATTTTCCAATTTTATAGTTTCATTCAAAACTTCTGTAGTAGAAGACAACCAGTCAATAAAACACATCCCTTTGTTGAAATTCTTATGGATATTGTTTTCTCCTTTGTCATCCATGATCTCTATATATAGTGGAAATGTTTTTGGGACCAGCTTCTTTAATTTGGCTTTATTTTTCTTAAAAGTCCCTTCTGATGATAATTTTACCTACGGTGAAAGCAACAGAAATCTAGATTTATAAGCTTATTAATTTTTTGGTTCATTATGAAACCAAAAGTTTAAGCACCACAAAAAGATATTTTTTACATAAGAAATGTACCTTTCTTGATTCATGCAAATATAACTGTACAACTGTTGTTTCTCGAGAATTTTGTCTGCAGGCAAGATCTTTATCACGTATGTAGCTAATGTCCTGTAAGTTTTCTGTAAGCAAAGCAATACTCTATTAAACTACACGCATATACAGTGTGATGATAAAGTTTGGAACATAATTCATAACGTTATTTAATTTTTTCAAGAAAAACGCTCAAACAGGTCAATTTTATCTTTTCAATTACCAACTTATGAATAATAATTACATTTATGACGTCACCTATTTTTGAATGGTGACATCATCATAAGTTGTTTTAAATGACAACCATATTTTCTAGCTGTTTTTCCATAGACCTGCTTACTGCTTGATGAAATAAAAATTGGCACCTTACAAAACAATTTTTTTGAAAGAATATCATTATTTACTTTAAAAAATGGAAACGTAAGTTTAATTGAAAAAAATAGTGAACTAAGGAAAACAAAGAAAATTTTGTGCAAATGTTGAAATTGTGCTCCACCTACTATTTGGCATTGACCCATGCGAGTGTAAACACTTTGTACGCTGCGCTCAAAAATGTCAGGACTAATTTGCTCACTTCATCGCGACCCCTTTACTGAAGTTCCTCTAAATTATTTGGATTTTAAATAACCCCACAGAAAAAAAATCAAGTGAGTCAAATCTGGGGAATGCGGTAGCCACTCAATTGCTCCTCCACACCATATCTATCAGGAAATGTGGCATCTAGATATTGACGCACGTCTACACCACAGTGATGAGGCGCTTGCTGAAACCAAATATGTTGATGAGGCACATCTGCCTCGTGATTATTTGTAAAAATTACTGCCCGGGTAGGCACTATATCCAGTCGCAAGAAATTTAGGTAATGTGCTGCTGTAAGATTTCCTTGCAAAAAGTAAGGGCCTATGAAACGCTGTCCGATTATTCCCATCCATACATTCACTTTGCCATGACGTTGACTGTGGGAGGCTCGAGTCCAATGAGGATTTTCCCGTGACCAATATCTTGAGTTGTGACTATCCCATTCAGGCAAAAAGTGGATTCATCAGAAAAGATGTTATTAAAAAAAATGTGATCTTCATCGCAGTGTAACAATAATGGTTCACAAAACTGTAAACGGCGGTCTGAATCATCATAGTTTAACTTGTCTATCAATTGCACTTTGTAATGATGATTCTTCTCTTCTTTGCATAATTTTACCACCAAAGATTGGTCGACGTTGTTATTTAGTAGGTGTCGTTGCCTTGTAGAATAGTGAGGATTTTCTTCAGATGCAAGCAATATATCTAATCTGACTTCTTCACTTACTCGAGGTCAACCTTGTCAAGGCAAATCTTTTTCCGGCAACCGTCCGGGAAGTACCCACTTCCCGAACGCTTTTTCTTTGAGAAAGTACCATTTCTCCGGCCTAGTCCGGGAAGTACGTACTTCCCGGACTAGTCCGGGAAGAATCACATCGTTGTTGTCATTGTGAATATGAAAATCTTGGTTGGTATGATTTTGATAAATGCAGTTGAACATTACCATAGCAACGAAATAACGACTGACAGCTATCTGAAATGAAATTAGTTGACATTTTAATTTTCGAAAGTTTGCATGGTTTTTGGTCGCAATTGTCACAATAAACTATGGAAAGCAACAGCGATAGTGAGTTTATATTAACATAAATATTAATATAAATAAGAATTGGAATGTTTCTGTTAGTACCTATCTTCTGTTCGAATTTCAATATTTAATACAAATAAGAATTTATATGTTCGAAATTTTGTTCTACAAAGAAATATAATAAAGAAATGTGTCTCATTGATTTGTTATTCTACACGGTTGCCGAAAAAATAGTGTACGCAACACGTCCGAAAATAGTTTTTTTTTGGACTCGCAGACTTTCAGGACTCGCCTACGGCTCGTCCTAGAATTTTGTCAACTCGTCCAAAAAAACAGTATTTTCCGGACTTGTAACGTAAATTACTATTATGGATCCTGTTTCTGTGAATTTAGAAACAAATTTACTTACTGTAGATTTTGCAATTGGTCTATGTTGGTTAAATAACTCGCATGCTTCCTGATTACTTCTAATAGCCTGCCGTCATATCCAATCATCTTTAATATATCTATTCTTTTCCTTTCCCTTAAACGTGCCATTTTTTGTTAAATTCGAATTAGCATTGATTACTTTTAGCACTTCTACACTTTCACCACTAAGACTATTAATTAAGTTAAACGGCAGGTAATAATGGAAATTAATTCGATTTAACATTGTTGTCTTTATTCACTGAATTCCAAATCCATAATGCAATAAAAGTCCGATAACAAAATACTGATAACAGAAAATAATCAATAAATTATCACGTGTTGTTAAAAAATGATTTTGACTTTACTTTTTGTTCAATGTGTCAAATAGTTACATGACAACATATTAAAAATCACAAAATCAAGTTTTCATTACTTTAGAAAAGTAATCACCTCATTATTCTAAAGAAAACTAGTACTAAATAAAAAGGTGAGAATTATTTCTTTTGTCTAATAAAATGTACGTTTCCATTTTTTTAAGTAAATAATGCTATTTAAAAAAAATGTTGTGTAAGGTACCAATTTTTTCCATCATCATTTAAGTAGTAAGCAGGTCTATGGCAAAACAACAAAAAATGTGGTTGTCATTAAAAAAACGTATGATGACGTCATCATTCAGAAATAGGTGTGACGTCATAAATGTAATTTTTACGTCATAAGTTGGCAATTGAAAAGATAAAATTGACCTGTCCGAGTTTTTCTTGAAAAAGATTAAATAACGCATTTATGAATTATGTTCCGAACTTTAGCATCACTCTGTATAAGATGACTTAAATTTTTGTCGTTCGTGACATACATACTTTTGAAGGATACTTCTGATAATACAATGTATCGAAACTCTTCGAAATATTTAATATTACTAGCCAATGCACAAATACATGCATAGTAATGGAAACACTTTAGGCGTAGGTTGGACGACTTTTCAAGAAAACCTGAAATATACAAAATTATTACAAGATTGGATTTCTGCATGTAAAGTGTTTTCTCATGGAGAATGTTTTCTATGCTTATTCCAGTAATTATTAAAATATGTTCATTAACTGTTGCCCTTACTTGTTGAAACCATTCCATACTAAAAAAATATGTAGAGACTTCTTCTCTGGCTTCATAATTGCTTGTTTTCTTCTCTGGAACCGGGTTCACCTTTTAGGGCATCATCAGGCAGGAGAAAATTGAATTGATTTATACAGATTCATGACAACTATAAATAAAAATCTCTAAGTACATTAGGGTACCTTCTGTAAGAACCTGTGACGTAGGCCAGCCTCGCCGTCATAACTTCATTTCTGAACGTCACACAGTCTGAGAAAATTGAATTGATTTATACAGATTCATGACAACTATAAATAAAAATCTCTAAGTACATTAGGGTACCTTCTGTAAGAATCTGTGACGTAGGCCAGCCTCGCCGTCATAACTTCATTTCTGAACGTCACACAGTCTGAGAAAATTTAATTGGTTTATACAGATTCATGACAACTATAAATAAAAATCTCTAAGTACATTAGGGTACCTTCTGTAAGAACCTGTGACGTAGGCCAGCCTCGCCGTCATAACTTCATTTCTGAACGTCACACAGTCTGAGAAAATTGAATTGATTTATACAGATTCATGACAACTATAAATAAAAATCTCTAAGTACGTTAGGGTACCTTCTGTAAGAACCTGTGACATAGGCCAGCCTCGCCGTCATAACTTCATTTCTGAACGTCACACAGTCTGGGATAGACAAAGGTAGAACAATGGCTGCTCCTCAACAATGCTGTCGTTCAAATCGCCGATCTTTCTTATTGATTTTTGTTTAGAGACAAAATTTTCTGGCGAATTCAGATGTAGTGTGGCATGCCCCCTGGTACAAAGAATGAAGTCTTGGCCAATTGAACCTTTTGTATAGTTTTTTGTACAATTTTTGAGAATTGTTTCAAATTTATCCCCTGAGGATGACCTCTTGGAGGTCGAAACGCATTGGGAAGTGATTGATGGAATAAATTTGTTGTCTGGTAAGAAGCCTTTTCATTCAGATTTTAGTGATGTCTATCCCAGACTGTGTGACGTTCAGAAATGAAGTTACTTTAGGGTATGTCAATCAAAAAAGTTTCTATAAATAAAATAAAAATCACACATGACTTCTTTAAAATGTCTATGTGATGTATGTCAATTGTTAACATGAAAATAAAATCAACCATAATAACAATCATAATAATAAAATTAACAATATCAAAGAACACATTTCTACACTTAGAAATAACCATGCTAACAAATCTACATTTGCAAAACATATCATCGATACTCAACTTAGGCCCACAGTCAGAAACCACATAGAGCTGCTACATTTTTATGACAATGTCAAACTTGACTTTTTGGAGACTTTAATGATAAAAAAAGCACATACATGACAACAACTGCCTTATTTTAAATGAGCAAACTGTTTTGATGGATTTGATCCTTTTTGGAAACTTTTCTTTTTAATTGAATATATATCAAACAGAATACCTCTAACTGTATTAAAAATAACTGCAATAATGTCATAAGTCTTTACCCAAAGGCCGCGGTGCTATTGGGGCGGCAAAGACGCGGACGAGCCCTAAGGGAGAAAAAAAAGTCGTACATTGACATTTTTGTTATTCAGAACATGTTTCTATTACTGTTATTGTGAGATAGTTCCTTTTATTATTATGATTGTTGTTGTGGCTACTATTATTGTTATCAGTTGATTTAATTTTCATGTTAATATTGATATCCATCACAAAACATTACTTTCCCGGGGTGTGAGCTCCTTACTTCCTTTAGATTGCATGGAGACGTGTGCGCATACGTCCGTAGCAATCTACCCTGCACCAGACTCCCCAATTTAGAAGCTGGAAGAAAAGACATACTTTGGATAAAACTCCCTCTCAGGGCTGCAACTAAATTCATCTGTTGCATTTACCGGTCACCTTCTGACAACAACTTTGTCCAGCACTTCGACTACCTTTCTGAAAAAACCGACCATCTGATTTCTGAATATCCTACCTCCGAGGTCACTATTCTTGGTGACTTTAATGTCCATAATAAGGAATGGCTAGGATCTTCAAAAATCTATCCACAAGGGAGAGCAGCGGAGACCTTTGCAGTCAGCAACTCTTTAGCCAATATGGTTCAGCAACCTACTTACTTTCCTCTCATCCCAACACATAGCTCAAATCCCTTGGATCTCCTTACTACAAATCCTGAATGCTATAAAGTATCAGTCACCGCCCCCCTCGGTCGCTCAGGCCATGGTATGGTCACAGCTTCCTGCGCAATGCAACCCGAGGTCACAGTCATCACACCCACGTATCGTTTGGCACTACAACTCCGCGAACTGGGACGAAATGCGAGATTACTTTTCCTCATTTCCATGGGCATCTGTCTGCTTCTCTCATCCTGGCCCCTCTGATATCTCACAAAACGTCACCGAAATTATCCAAGCTGGCATGGAATTATTTATTCCACGTACACAGAAAACCTCTTCAGCCACTCAAAAGCCCTGGCTCTAAATCTTGTGACAAGGCCAGGCTTGAAAAGGTCAAAGCTCACAAAACGCTTCTACACAATCCCAGTCAAGAAAACCGTCAAGCATTTAACGACGCAAGAAACCGCTATGTCCGCATTCTTTCTGAGGCAAAAAACACGTTTAATAACCACATCAAAAACAAAGTCCTCTTAAGCTCCAGGGGCAGCAAACCCTTCTGGACTCTTGCTAAATCTATTGGGAATAATTTCTGCAAGAGCACGTTCCTACCTCTTGTCTCGGGGGATGAAATTGTTTCTACCACCCTGGGCAAGGCTGAACTTTTTGCCTCGTTGTTCGCCGGCAATTCTACTCTCAACCCACCTCCAAATGTTCAACCACCGACAGTCCCCAATGTCGCGCATAAAATGACGGATAGCATTTTCAAAACTAAACTTGCTCCTGTCCTGACTCGTCTGTTTCGGACATCTTACAATAGAGGTATATTCCCTAGTAACTGGAAAACTGCTCGAGTACAACCCGTCCCCAAGAAAGGATCCAAAGCGCTTCCTAGCAACTACAGGCCTATCTCTCTCCTTTCAATCATCTCTAAAGGGATGGAAAAGTATATAAACACCGAATTACTAAAATTTATTGAAAAACACAATCTAATCCACGACAGGCAGTATGGATTCCGTCAGCGCAGATCAACTGCTGACCTCCTTTCCTTTGTTACCCATTCTTGGAACAAGTCTATGAAACTACACGGTGAATCCCAGATTGTCGCTCTAGACATATCCAAAGCATGCGACCAGGTCTGGCATGCAGCGCTGCTTAATAAACTTCAGGCCTATGGCCTACCACTAAAACTCTGTACCTGGACAGCAAACTTCCTCTCCAACCGGAGCATTTCTATTGTCGTGGATGGCCATTCCTCTAAACTATATCCAATTAATGCAGGAGTTCCTCAAGGTTCAGCTTTAGCCCCTACTTTGTTTCTTCTCCACATCAATGACCTCCTCTCTAGCACATCCAACCCAGTTCACAGTTACGCGGACGACAGCACCCTCCACTCAAATATACAATATTCTAAGCCTGTCTCTTTGGCCCAATTAGATGAGGATCGCAGACTCATGGAGGGTTCTGTCTCTGTGGATCTCCAAAAAATATTAGACTGGGGAAGTAGAAATCTTGTACAATTCAACCCCACCAAATCTCAGTCTTGCTTTCTTTCTCATTAAAGATACACCAGCCCTAGACCCATCACAATGAACAACCATGTTATTCAAAGTAATGAGTCCTTTTCACTTGTTGGCCTTTCTGTGGATCGAAATCTCAATTCGCACCAACATGTCACATCAATTGCAGAAGCGGCTGCTAAGAAATTAGGTTTCCTCTTCCGGGCTCGCAAATACTCTTCACCAGCTAATCTCTATACCTGATATACTTCGCAAATAAGACCAAACCTAGAATACTGCTCCCACATCTGGGGTGCTGCTGCCGCTTCTACACTCACTATCCTGGACTCCATTCAGAAGAGAGCTATACGTCTCATTGGTGACCCTACCCTCACCCAAAGGTTGCGATCCCTTGCCCACCGACGTGCCGTTGGTGACCTATCTCTCTCTTTTATAGATATCTGCACAGGCACTGCTCAGAGGAGCTTTCTTCCATAGTTCCTCCACCTGTTGCCCCCAACAGATGGAACAGAGAGAATGCACCCTTTTACTGTCCAGGTCACCAGACATAGAACATCTTGTTATGCCCGCTCTTTTGTCCCGAGGACTTCCAAGTTGTGGAATTCCTTGCCGGCGCATGTTTTTCCTTCTTCTCCGAACTTCCAAACCTTCAAGCCCAGAATTAACAAGTTGCCTCTTTCCTCCTTGTCGACACCCACGGTACGATAGTATTTAGGCTGTAAGCCCTCGTGGTGTGTTGTTGAAATAAAAATAATAATAATAATAAAATAAAAAAATATAAATAAAAATACAAGGAAACTTCTAGTTAAAATATTTGAATTATGGCAAAGTTAAACTTACATTTTATCATTTTATTATCACTATATACAGTCGAGATAACTTTTAAAACGATACTCAATACACTACATAGGACTTTCATTTACAAACAACCGCAAATGAGCCGAACTTAGTGATCACCGAAGACCATTCTGTAGCGAAGTACCATTCTATAAGTGGCTTCCAAGGAGCCATTTATGCAACTGACATACAGGAATATAAATATATAATGTACAGACAATAAAGAAGTCTCTGAAATCTATAAAGAACGTAAATGTGAATACAAACATTTAATTAATGTGACTAAACAAATATTTTATATAACAGCCATAAATCATCTGGATAGGCAGGGTAGGCAGAGATTCATGTGCGACATGGTGAGATACCGAACTGGGAAAGCAAAGAAAATGCAGCAAATTTCTTTAAAAAGTATTATTCTAATGAAATCCTGACTAATCCGAGTGATGTCTCAGAAAGATTCGTTGAATATTTTTCGGGTATGGCATCTGGCTTAATAGCTGATGCATATTCTAATCAGACTTCCGGCTTATGTTCTGCTGGTTTTTGTCCCTTTTTCCTTTTACTTTTATCCAGTGGATGCATTGGACATTACTCGTGCAGTTGGAGGCCTGAAAAACACAAATTCTGTTGGATACGATTGTTTACCAACAAAAGTCATTAAGGCAATAGTCAAATTTATAGCTGAACCACTAGCACATATAGTTAATATGTCGGTGCAGGCGGGACAATTTCCAGGCAGCCTTAAATTAGGTAAGATTATTTTGTTGTACAAGAATGGTGATCCGATGAGTCTTCTTAGTTACAGACCTGTTACAATACCGAGCATTGTATCTAAGATAATAGAGAGGGTATTTCATGAAAAAGTTCTATCTTTTCTTGAGAGCAATAAACTGTTGTCCCCCTCCAAACATGGTTTTCGTCTGGATGGTTCGACGGAGAGTGGTACGGCCGAACTTTATAATTTCATTAATAGCAATGCTGACTCTGGCAAATATGCAGTTGCACTTTTCGTTGACTTATCCAAAGCCTTCAATACTTTGAGTCACGATTTTGTAGCACAGAAGTTGTTTGCACTGAGATTTAGGAGTAATGTACTTCGATGACTGATGTCGTTCTTGAGCGGTCGACATTTCTATGTATCTGTAGGTAACAGCGAATCTGACCAGCACTCCAATACATTTGGTATGCCCCAAGAATCCGTTCTTTGACCACTTATATTTCTGTTTTACAATAATGATCCACCATCTCATGTCAGATCCGAATGCACTACCTTATTTGCGGATGACGTAACATTGACGTTGACAGCTGATACTGAGGAGACCTTGTATGTGAAGCTCAGCAATCCCTGGAATGACATTCAGATGTGGTGTAGAGGAAACAAATTAGTTGTTAAAGATGCAAAGACGAAGTATATATACTTGTCCTGCCTGATGTCCTGCCTGAGTAAGCGTCTTCTGTGTGAGTACATGTTGAGTCTTCCAGTGTGGTCAACTTGATAACCGTTTGCGATGGGAAAACCATATTGACCATTTCTGCAAAAGTATGAGTAAGAGTTTTTACCTCTCTTGCAGCTGAAATTTATGTTGAGTGTTGATGGTCTGTTGCTGGCTTATAGAGCATTGGTTAGTTCATTGTTTTTCTATAATGTTGCCTTGTGTGGAAATTCTGTGTGTGTCGATAGAATATTTATTTTGCAGAAAAGAATCCAAAAATTGATTTTTTTTTAAACTCCTCGAGAATCATGTTGACCCCTTTTCAGCAAAGGTAGTATAATGACTATTTATACAATATACATATACAGGTGTATTTTATATATGTTGCGAAAAATATGCATAGCTTTAAAAAAAATCAGCTAATCAGGCCTACAACACTCAGGGTAATGATAATCTGCCTTTGGTGGTTCATAGTACCACAAGGTGTGACAAATCATTTGCCTATTCAGGAGCTAAATTTTACAAGCTACAAAAAAAACTGAAACAAATTCCTATTTACAATTTATTTAAACATAAACTAAAGGAGATACTCCTGACAAGGTGCTATTACAGTTTTCAGGTGTATTTGGATGACACCATGATTTTGTTTTATTTTGCTGTGTTGTTAATTTTACAGGGCTGTTATCAGGTATTGTGAAAACTCCATTTTGTGTATATGTTATGTTGGTTTTACAACTCTACTGTATTGTATACCTATTATTATATATGTGTTATATACCTATTGTTGTTTGACACATTTGACCTGCCTTATATACATGTGTTTCTCAGGGGCCAATAAAGTTTATTATTATTATTATAAGTAAACGTGGTTTTAAGTACAGGGTGGCCAATTAAGCGAGGTAAGCGGCTGTATCTCGGAAACCGTTCACTGTAGAGCTTTGGGACAAAAATATTTTTAGTAAATGTGGCCAAGAGAAATCGTTAGAAATTATTTTCAAGTTCATCAGATGCCCGCTAGTAACACCAAGAGGAAATGGAAAAAATAGGATATCTCAGTAATATGTCAAGATAAACTGTGTTGAAAATACCTGCAGATAAATGTCGTATATATCACTGACAATTTCTGTTTTGACCATTTTTCTCTAACTCTTCAGATAAAGTGGTGGGGGTAAGGCAAACATTGATTAGGAAAAAATGCAATATCTCGGGATTGCCTCATTGGAAAATATTGAACTTAGTGTCATTTAAAAGAGTGTTTCTTGCTCTATCAACGGCATTGCAAGCCATATCTTTGTTATTGTAACTGTAATCACTAGATGGCGCTTTTTAAAAATTTAACACATTTTATGATTTTTCTCAAGAAAACTAAATACAATGATATAAATATTACTACATAGATAGAAATAGGACTAAAGGCCAAAAAAGGTAAGATGCTTACTGGCAATTAGGCCATTGCTGACCCTTTTTGCTCATCTAAACTAACCTACCCTCCACCTTGAGCTCGATCTCAACGACGACAGTGATTTTGAAAAATCATCCGCCGCCGGTGAGGCTCGAACCGTCGACCCCCGAGTCCGTATTGGAAAGTCTGAATCGACTTTCCCGCACGGCCACGGAGGCGCTGAACTAAAGGCCAAAGCAAGTGGTGAAAATCCCAAGTCTCTATCTTTTGTTTAACCGGAGATATTAATAAAAAACTGATACTGCAATCTAAAACAAAATATTTCATTACCTCTGTATGTAATTCTAGAGGATAAGCACTCCAGTGTCTCCTTAAATGCTCAAAGTGTCTGCCGTTACGTTCTACACACTGATCGAGCCTATTTCGAGTAGAAAAAACGGCAGCTTCCACTTCCGCTGTTGACAGACTACAAATTGCATTTCGGATTCTATTCTTCATATATTCCTTGCTCGTAGGCTCTGTTTGGAAGACAAGGTCCTTTGTTCGTCCCCACAAATAAAAGTCTAAGAATGTTAAATCAGGTGACCTCGCTGGCCAGGGAAATATGCTTCCTCTTCCTATCCATCGGCCTGGATACGTCTCATCGAGATGTTCTCGCACATTAATTGAAAAATGTGCTGGATAACCATCGAGCTGCAGAAACATATTTTGCCTGGTTTCAAGGGGCATATCTTCCAATAAAACTAGCAATTCATTTCTTAGAAACTCCAAGAAAATGTTACCAGTAAGAGACTGGTCAAAGAAGTAGGGCCCAATAATTGTACCTCCTATTATGCCACACCATACATTAAGACTCCAACGTCCTTGATGTTGAACTTCTCGCATCCAGTGGGGGTTCTCGGTAGAGCAATAATGCGTATTATGCAAATTCACATTACCGTCGCTCTGAAAAGTAGTCTCGTCCGTCCAAAGAACTTGCGTTAAAAAATAGGATTTTCATTGATCATGTCTAAAAGCCAATGGCAATGATCCAGCCTTCGATCATAATCCTGCTCATTCAGCGCTTGATTCCAAACAATATGATAAGGGTGTAGTCTAAGAATCAAAATAATTATCATTATATATTCAAAAGGGCATTGTAATAGAAATATGTTTATCTGTTGACATAATAGACGCATTATGTTATCGAATTTAAGTAACATAAAGCTGTTCATTATACCACAAGGGGCGTTTACTCAAGCTAGACAGTTATGTCATCAACAATTCATAAAGTTAAACTGTTACTACGTTGAAAGTTGAACAGTTGTGGTAATTTCAATGTTGTCAATAGACTTTGAGTAAAATAGTACTCATATACCAAAAATCAACTAAATTCGAGAAAACGTACTTGTTATTGATATGCGAAGATTTTAGTGGTTGATGATGTAACTGCGTAGCTTGGGTGAACAGCCCATAGTGCGATAATGAGATTCACTATAGCACTACTGCTACTACAACGAGAAGCAAAACACAAATCTTTGGCTAACTAATTCAATAATAAATACAAACAAACGCTACATTCACACCAATGAAATTAAGTAAAAAATTTCAGTTTCATCGTATTGCAAATAAAATTCAAATCTTTTAAAAGGCTTAAGTTTTAATGAATGCCAGCAGATAAAGTTTTGTACCTTACTCGGATCATAAGCGATCATTATGGTAACATGTCGTGTTATCATATCATAATTTTTACGACTGTCATATGATCGTCTTCACAACCTTCATTATGATCCCTGTGAGATAAATAACAATAACTGTTTTGAATTTCACGATATAATAAGCTTACCTATACTCTTTCAAAATAGTTTGGATGGTGGTCCGTGATATTCCCAAGTCAAAATGCAATGTTATTGTGCTAACATGAGGATTAAATTATATATATGCCAAAACATTGATAATAGTTTCTTCAGTTCTGGCGAAACAGCGTCTCCGCAGCACCGGTCGGCTTAAGCTTCCAGTTTCACGTAAGTTTTGTACCAAGCGAGGAAAAACTCTTATGTTGTAATGGTGGAGATTCGGATACCGCACTGCATACACTCTTTCAGCAACTGCCGCATTTTGAAAGCACTCAAAGTAAACACCAATCATATCAACAGCTTCATCATTCGTAAAAAACATTTTTAATATTTAAATTATACACCAAAGAATTCAGAGTAACTAATTTGACGTTTCTTTAAAGTATTGTATATCACGATATTGTCTTTTTTCCGAAGCCTACCTATTCCAGTTTTAGAGTATAATTATTGGACCGAACGAATAAGTTATAGTTGCGTTAGGAATGTGTAAATAAGTCTTATTTTTAATAAAAAACTATAAAACTAAATTTGCAAATTAATAAATTTCTGTTTTCAATCTTTAAATTAGTCAATGCTGAAAGTGTTTTTGTTTAAATTCCAGTTTTATAAGTTTTTCATTAATATTTCTGGTTAAACAAAAGACAGAGACTTGGGATTTTCACCACTTGCTTTGGCCTTTAGTCGTCTTTCTATCTATGTAGTAATATTTATATGAGAAAAATCATAAAATATGTTAAATTTTTAAAAAGCACCATCTAGTGATTACAGTAACAATAACAAGGACATGGCTTGCAATGCCGCTGATAGAGCAAAAATACTCTTTTAAATGACACTAAGTTTAATATTTTCCAATGAGGCGATCCCAAGGTATTGCATTTTTGCATAATCAATGTTTGCCTTACCCCCACCACTTTATCTAAAGAGTTAGGGAAAAATAGTCAAAACAGAAATTGTTCGTGATATATACGACATTTATCCGCAGGTATTTTCAACACAGTTTATCTAGACATATTACTGAGATATCCTATGTTTTCCATTTCCTCTTGGTGTTACGCCCCCTAGCGGGCATCTGACGAACTTGAAAATAATTTCCAACGATTTCCCTTGGCCACATTTATGAAAGATATTTTTTCCCAAAGCTCTATGGTGAATGGTTTCCGAGATATAGCCGCTTACCTCGCTTAATTGGCCACCCTGTACAAGCCCTATAGCCCCTTTCCCAAATCCATAACTATGCAAGCAGCATATAGTTCTGTATAATATACATTAAAATGCTGAGTAATACCAGTATTACTGACGACACAGTGTTAAACTCATTCTGCGTATCACCAGTGATACTTGTGATAGTCAACTTGTTAATCCTAATCTTTTAGAGAACTAAATTCACAAACATTTATTTAAACCTCCATCAATTATTTTGTTACTCGGGGGGCTAGTTCTACAAGTAAACTTATTATCAGTGCTCATTATAGATTGCAGCCTCAAATAATGAATGAATAAGATAAAATCAATTATCATCACAACAAAAAACCAAAAAAAACTAGGTACTGCATAAGTTTTCTCTAGTATAAACAATACTTACCAACTGATTCTGCACAAGTGCAGTGATAACTATCACATATGTCTTTCCCTTTACGAGATAACAATCTAAAATGCAGATAACCCAAGGGATGCTCTGGAGTCACTTGGCATTTAATTGCCATAACATTTTTTGAAATTTTTTGAACCAAAGGATCTTCTTTATTACATGCCAGCGTCCATAACTTATCCTTTACATCAGTACCTATTTTTAAGACACTAAGCACTTCTTTCTTTATTTCTAATGGATTTGCCAAGTTTTTACTTTGCAAAGCTGACTTAATGTGCACACATAATGGTGAGGATTTCCTGACTTCATTTTCATGGCATTGCAGAATAGAATCGTCGAATAATCTCTGACATGAATCTACAAAACATAAGGCAACTTCTGAAAACAAATTCACATCTTCCTCTGTGCCGGGAAGTAATACTGGGAGCTGTACGAAACCTCTGTGATCTGGACCTGTATCTCTTACTCTGACAGAAAAGACTTGACGAAAGTTACTTGTAATTAATTTAACAGAATCAAAACTTGCTTTCTTTTTCTCAGAGTCTTTGAAAACAGCATCGCACAGTTTATTTTTGCAAGCAATTCCTCTGGTTCCATTATATACTCCGCATTTATAACATTTCTTTACACCTCGCTTAGTAGCTTTACCTAATCCTCTAAGAATTTTGGGCGACTTAGGTTCACAAGAATCTTTGGAATAGCACGGATAATAAATAAAAACAGCACTTTTTTCCATACTTATTTTCAACACTTTTAATTTCCGAACAACACCTCAGAAATTTCTAAAAATATCACAGTAGGGTCTGATAGCTAGACAGGTATGTAACGTAAGTTTTGTGTATAGTTTGTGTAACTCCTTGTCAACATCATGCTGGGCCGTTAATTAATTAATAATTGCAAATTACGAAATGGAAATTCACTCAAAATATTGACACAACTAAGTACAGGATATACTTATACTTGTGACTTAAATTTATAAACAAACAACAAACCTTTTTTATTTTTTAAATGAAGCGCCTTTTCTGCTGTCAGATACTTCTGTCATGTGTCAAAATATAAATGACAAATCATGTCATGTAAAATGTCAAATAATATTGAATATTGAAATATAAAAACAATTATGTCGTTCTTAACAGCAATGATATTTAGAAAATATTATAGTGTTAGTTGTTATAGGTGATTTTAAAATACTGGTGATTTATTATTACTTTTCTATGTTTCGCATAATGAAAAGTCAAATCAGCACGGTGATTAAACAAGCGATAACTACATTTACTTGTAAGTCAGATACATTCCAGGCCAACCTAGACAGTTTAAAGACAGAATTAGCCAAAATTACAGCAAGAGATGTGAATCTAAACCCCAAATTCATGAATGACAAACTGTGGAAAAGACCACATAAAGCACCAGTTACTTACATAGATATTTACGAAGACAGTAACTTAACTGTGGGTATATTTGTACTAAAACCTGGTATGAAACTGCCTTTGCACAATCACCCACAAATGCATGGGTTAATTAAGGTTATTAGTGGTAAAGTTAAAATCAAAAGTTACTCAATCCATACACCAAAATGTAAAGAGGTGGAGCAAAATTGTTTGTCACAAACTGGAGCTATTTCAAGTAAACTTTCTGTGGTAGCTGAAATTTGTCCCGAAGTTATTGTTGATGTTAATAGTGAGTGTTGTCTGCTGGAACCGAACGATAAAAATCTTCATGAAATAGAGACCATACAAGGACCAGCAGCGTTTATAGACATATTGGCTCCACCTTATGAGTCCCTCATTGAGAACAATGGTGTTAGACTTTGTAATTATTATGAAGTGAAGCAGGAGATTGTAACTGGAGTGTTTAGGATGCAAGAAATCAAGTCACCACCTTGGTACTGGACTGATTCATGTCGTTATGAAGGACCTCCACTGTAATGGTATTAAGAGAATTATTTGAATAAGTATTAGCTATTTTTCTGGGCTCTTCCATTTTTAGATTCTTTTTGATTGGCCCAATACACCATATTTTTTTTGTTTAAAATTTTTGTTTTATTTTATGCCATGGATATCATGACTATTAAAAATTGTACAGTTCTTTTGGGGGTATAATAATAAGTGTAAAGTTGATTTGAAGTATGTAATTTATCTCATTAATTATAATGCCTTCTTGTAATTATGCATTTTATTATGTGGTTTTTCATATAATATTTGTGATTGAATTAACTTTAGCATTCTCAAGTTATCTGTTATCATATAATTTTATGATTATACTTCTAGAAACTAATGGGCAAACATTGTAGTTTTTCTTGACTTTTGACATTTTCATTTACTAAAATTATTAAGTACCTATGATAATTAAGATGTTTAATATATTCACAAGTGATATATCTATATTCCATTTATCAGGCTTGTTATGAGTAACACACTTGAAAAATGACATAATTTGAAAAATAACATGATTCATGGAAAGTGTTGAAATTGTTGAATGACACATGTTGTTTATTATATCATAGTGTTGCGTTCTATGGGGTTCTGGATTCGTTGACTAACAAAACACAGCTTTTCAAACTACTAATTTATTATAAGCAACTATTTTCCAACACCAGTATCAACAAAAATATTTCTCTCTATTATTAAATGTCCATAGAACTATATTCCACTATTCGCCTTCTATGATCGCTTCTTATACACCAACACTTACTGCCAGCTCGCTTACATCTCTATGATCACTTATTTGCACTACCACTGACTCAATACTGAACTAACTTACTCTGTACACCACTTGTCTATTTATACTGTATATAGAGATTCTAGACCTTCTACACTTTTCTATACCTGTCATTCCCTTCTAGAAATATAATTCCAGAGTGTTCGCTCTTACCAACAGACTTTATACGACATCTGCCCATAGAATAAACAAAGTCCATAAACTCAATTCTCATAGACAAATGTGACAATAGTTTATAATCCTCAAAACTAATCAAGTAGTTAACAACAAATGTTCATACTTTTGAGAGATTATCACTGCATAATAACAAGTGTACTTAAATTTGCCCTCTAGTGGGTTATGAAATTTCCAATCCAAAAACTGCAAAAATTATGTTAATTCACAATCATGATGACATAAAATATTTATGTGGTAAATTTGCAGATTACCTCCCGAACGTAAAAAATATTTTTTAGGAACATGTCTAGGACCCCCCCCCCTGGATGCACAAACCACAAGAAAAATGTCTTGTTCGCACCCCCCAAGGAAGTTACGGAACCAGGGGTGAATAGGGGTGCTGAGCGGAGTAGGTAGTAAAAAGGAAATATGAGCAGAAAATGCGAATAAAACGGCCTTCACATCTTGAAGCCATATCCCTTTAAACCCTACCTACCCCGCACAGCACCCCTATTCGCCACAAGTCCCGAAACTTCCTTAGGGCATTTGAACCAGAAATTTTTCACTACATTACAATCACCAAAATAAACAATATCAACATTAATATGTTAAGAAGTTATATGCGGTAAAATAATATCCAAATAATAGTATTTACACAGCCCTTAACTAACTGATCCACCCACCAAGCTACCAAAATGGAACCCATAAAAAATGTTGTACCCAAAACAACATTAGAACATGCTTTCACGTATTGTGAACAGCACTGCTAATGCCGCATCTGAATCTCCACTGTGACAGAGAAAATATCAAAATTCAACTGGTCTAACAACTCCAGAGATCTCTCTAAACAGAAATGAGAACCATAATTAGTAGAATGAACTCCAACTGGAAAGAAAGCATGGGTTCTAAATGATCTAGAAGTACCCTAAAAGAAATTAGATACAACACAAAGGATATATCCATGTCGAATCCTCAACAAATTTACTCCCAAATGATGCTCAATGTTCTCATAACTGTGATTCTCAGTAGAAATGTGGATAAGATAACGACAATTGTCCAGAAATTTATTTTGAACTCTTTCGAGGGTGCTAATAAGATGGGCCAGACATTAGTCATACTCTAGCACAGAACGAACCTTTGCCCAATAAACAGTGACAGTTGTATGAACAAAAAAATCTTCAATGTATCTCAGAATGAAACCCAACATCTTCGACTGATGGCTATTGAACTTATGTGATCTATGGAATTCATATGGCTATCGAATGTCACTCCCAAGTCAACAACAGCATACAAATTCTGAAGGTGACTACCACTGACTGTGTACGAAGGATCAAACTTTTTGTTTCCTCTGTAAAAACATATATACCTACATTTATTAACATTCAGTTCCAACAAATTTCTCTCACACCATAAGCTCAAGCAGTTCAATAAGCTCGAATAACTTTAAGTCATCCAAGAAGACAAAAAATCGCAGCCCCGAACTGCAGTTCCTACATCATTAATGAACTTAAACTTAAACTACATATTAAAACAGGTAAATTAACACTGCACATAAAAAACATGTTAACTACACGTTGTCATATTAAATCTGTCAAGTTTTTGACATACATATGGTGTGGATAAGTCAGAATTTCTCCAAACGGCAGGTTCATATGATCAGAGCTTCTGTAAATTGAAAGGATGGCTTGAAATAATAATGTTAATATATTTAGTATCAAAGGTGTATCCTACAAATTAGCAAAGGCTATGAGCTTCTTAAAACGATCCTCTTTGGACCAGTATTGACAATTTTGCTTATTGACTGTTCCGTTAAGGTAAAATGTGGCCTAATCTGAGAATCAAGTATTTGATGCAAAATTTGGATTTCGATGACAAAGTGGCTGCATAATGTCACACAATTGCAGTCTTCAGTCAAAATCATCATTCATTTCATTCGCATACCAAGCAGACCTTATATGGGTAGTATTTTTCTTTGTGCAAAATTGTTTCCACAGACTTGTGACTTGTTCTCATGTTATGAGCTACTTGGCGACTAACACTATGCGGATTTTCTTGAATAGTCAGTAGAACATCAATCTGAATGTTTTCATCTACCGTAGGTCTTCCACTTTTGGGCAAATTTTTAACACAGCCATGTTCTTCATATTTTCTTGAAATCTTGGAAACGTGGTCTGTGAAATCGGCGTTCGATATGGATCGACTTGATTAAAGAGTTTCCGTATCTCATTAGTCGATCTACGGCGATCTCCATAACCAATCATTATTAAAATTTCAATATGATCTTTTTCACTGAGGCATTTATCAATTATGAAAAGGAAAATTTTTAAAGGCAAGACAACACAATGCCAAGAACAAGATTCAATGTAATCTAATCACTACTGTCAATTTTGATTTTTCTGGTTGTTTGTTTTCATACTCTTCTTTCGTACAATACTGATATTGATCATTTAAAACCATATTTAACAGTTGCCTTCACAATAAGATCACAGAATTTAGTCATTTTATTAGTGAATTTTTATTTTTTAAAAACACTAATGGAGTGATATCGATGGTGAGACTTTGCAAAACATTGTTCAAATAACCTAGAACCCATATCCGGGGTCAGTTTCAATTTTTATATGTAGATATATATATATATATATATATATATATATATATATATATATATATATATATATATATATATATATATATATATATATATATATATTTGTGTGTGTGTGTGGGTGGGTGTCTCCACACGATAACTCAAAAAGTTATTAACCGATTTTGATGAAACTGGGCAAGAATATTTCTTTTATTAATACCTTGGATGCGTTCATTAGCCAGGAAAATGGGACAAGGTTTTCCGGGAAAATTTTGAGTTTCCTTTCGAAAAAAATTCCGAAATTACAAAGTTATTTTGATGAAATTTGGTAAATATGTTGCGTTGGGAAAGACCTTACTAGATATCTAAAATTGAACTTTCTAGGTTTATAGAAAATTGAGTTTTTCAAATTTGAAACATTTAATGAAAATTCGCTACCATAACGCACTTGCTGCGTCCCGAACTTTTTTATATGTAAAAAACAATTTTTCTGTGAAAAAAAGGCCGCCATTTTGAAAACCAGTGCATAATGAAGTGATTTGCCTAGTGGACAATAGGTAACATTATTAATTAAAAACAAACAACACATTTAGTGTACAAGGTTAATTTACTAACAATATTTATGTTATACCTGAAATTTTTATAAAACGAAACTTTTAAATTTTTTGTACCACATTACAAACACTGGTGTACCCTCATAATATATTTATTAAACTAGTGTTTAGTGTTATAGTGTATTTATTAAATTAATTTTTACTGTTATTATTCTTACATTATTTTTACCCCACCCTATCAGTCATAAGTAGAAGTGTGCGAAGCTTCGAGATTTCGAAACGAATTCGAACTCCAACCGTATTTTCGGTTCGAAAAAATTGTATGTGCTCGGTGATGCTAAAATAGTTTGAAGTTCGAAATATGTAATTCTTTAAAATAGTTCCAAGCTTGTTGTCCAAAAATACTTTAAAATCCAACATTACAGGCGTGCAAAGCTATCAAAGGTAGCGAAGTTGTAACCCAGTAGCGGTGCTTTAAATGTTCTATCAACTCCATTGAGTCGGTAGCGTAATTTGGGAAGCTTTCACTGATGCATATTTTTGACAGTTGGTGGGGCACATTGCACAGAACACTCCCTATAGAAGTTTCACCTAAATGGAGCTAACCTGGACTTTATTAGGGCTCTAGTTCGGACATCGCATATAGTAGATGTCGCTAGTAGTGCTACAATTCTACTGAACAAGCTGTTCAGTGCGCCATTTTATCATACATTCAAAATTCAAATGTTTTGAATGCAAAAAAGTTTTTGTTCGCTTCTAGTTTTTTCATTGTATAATTATAATACAAGTTTGTTGTTAAACGTTTCTTTTGATTAAGTTTTACCTATATTAACTTTTAGTGGATACTTTACAGTGTTTTCATTGTTCGTCGGTTTTGTGTTTTAAAGGTGCGTTTTCTTGTGAATCAAAATATGGTCGTTATCATAAGCTTTGTGTTTGAACAATCATGTAATTTCAATTCTATTTTCAGTTTTCTTATCAAAAAAGCAAGGTGTTTTCATAGTTCAAGGTGTTTTGGTGAAACATAATTACAACTGTTTTAGTTTTCAGGCAAATTTAGAACGTTTTAGTAGTTCATAAGTTATAAGTAAATAACGTTTTCTTACAGAAGCTTTGTGGATATAAATATGATACCAACCAAGAAAACGATTTATTGTTGTGTTCCGGGGTGCCTGGATGTATTTAGCAAAAGACATCGTGTTTCATTGAAATCATCAGAAGACCATTTTGATGACTGGGTGAAAGCTGTACAAAACCCAAAGATGCTTGGTTTATATCCACAAGTCATTTACGATAGATTTTATGTTTGTGATCGTCATTCCGTTGATGACGATAAAGTACCTGAAATGAGAAGATCCCTGAAAAGCACTGCTGTCCCCATATTACATCTTCCTTTGAGTAAATATACATATATTTCAAAGTGTAAATAAAAATTTCTATTTCTATTTATACATCTCAGAAGTAAACAATGGATCGGGTGGATTCCGAAGGCGACCAGAAAGCCTGCTGGTGTACACTGTTGCTAGATGAATATTACCAAGTGTCATTTTCAATAAAGAAGGAAATTAAAGGGTGCACAAGTGTTTTTATAATAAATGACAATATGACGTCATTTATATATACCCTAAAAGAAGGAAAAACCAACCTTGCCATACATTGTGGTCATGTGAGCATATTTTTCGTTCATAAGCTTTAGACAAACTGATGTGATGGCAGGTCAGGAAGGTCAATTCCAGCTGAAAAACATCTCAGGCAGGTCTTTCATTTCGTAAAATGGCAAAACACGATACTGAGTTAAAATATGTTGCCGAGAATTGAGTTCTACAAAGTGTACTTACTGGTCTCATTTTTTTCTTTATTATTATAACAGATACTTGTCATTATTATGTAAGGACAAATGTAATATTGTACAAGTACCAGACTGCTGTAATATACCTACCTATCGTTAAGTAATGGCAATATATACTTCATCTTACTTTCAGAATTAAAATGGTTTTTAAATAAATGTAATAGGAATACTGTTCTAGTTTAATAGTAATACTGTTGTAATAAAACACAAGTGTATTTTATCTTGTTTGATTTTCCATTAATCATCTTGATAGTAAAAACTGAAGTTGAAAGTGTTAGAAGGGTAATGTGATGTAAATAGCATTAATTTATCATTAATTGTATCCAAAGTTTCAAAACCTTATTTATAAATTGAGTTTTTAACACGTTCAGTGCCATGTGTATCACTTTTGATACACAGTGTTATAACACAGTATGTCAAAAATGATACACACGACTTGTTACTGTCTGAACAAAGTGTATCCATAATGCACACGCTTTCTAGGTATTTAGTATGGAATAAGCAATGTCCTGGCCTAGACGAGTTTCTGGGTGCAGTGGGTCATTTATAAAAATGATACACACGACTTGTAGCTGTCTGAACCAAGTGTATCCCATAATGCACATGCTTCCTATGTATTTAGTATGGAGTTTCTGGGTGCAGTGGGTCATTTATCTGAAGTTTAGAGGATGAATAGCTAGGGACAGAACATAAGATATGTGTTTATGTAGTGAACCATCATTTCACAGTATGCAATTTAATTGTGAAATATAGACATGAACAAGAAACCTAAATATCGTTACAAAACAATGAAATTAACTATTCATAAACATTCTTTGCAAATAATAATATTACAATCTGTAAAATAAAACAATCATTCAGTAATATATCAGGGTAGTATGAATGAAACTGGAATTGAAATCAAAGCAATTTTAGCTGACAGACTAACAAATGTGTGTCACTGACATATTTTCTGCAAAGGATGGTGTTACAAATTGAAAATTTAGAGTATACTTGTGACGCTTTTTATGTTTTACCCCCAGTGCTCTTGCCTGTTCTGCCATACTTCTTGTAACATTCAGGTGGATTACCCCTGAAATGACCTATCAAATGGTGCCCCATTAGTAGATTGTCTTTGAGTTTATAGAATGTTTTCGATAGCTTGTTTCAGCATCAAGTTGACTCGTTCCTGAAATTGAGTCATACTGATTTTCTTTCCCCTTGTGTTCTTATTCCATAAAAAGTCTGTATTCACCAAACTAGTGTCCCATATGATTTCGATCATCATTTTTCGATACCACTTCTTGCATCTTTTGAGAGCACTGCCATCTGGTCAGAAATCAATTGATGATTTGCCATTGTTATAGTCATCAATGCATTTTGGTTTGTGAATAGTTTGACCAGTTCTGCTCCTATTCGGTGTTGTTTTCAAGGCTGAGGTTTTAGTGGAAAGCATTTTTACACCACGTTTATATCGCCACTTGAGGACAACAATACTATCGTTAGTTTGTTTTGCTATCATTTCTCCTCTTTTCAGTTTGGCTCCAATAACTTATTTGGGTAAATATTTTCTGTTTGATCTTAGAGTTCCTACTAAATGTGTTTTTCTCCGTCTCAATCGGTAAGCCATAGGAATGCTTGTGTAATAGTTGCCGGTATACACTGTCCTGCCCTCATCAAGTAATCCTTCTGCCAACGACATAAGAGTCTTCTCTGGAACCACAGTTTCATCTTCCTTGGGCTTTCCACAATATGTAACTAGATTCCAAGTACATCCTTTTGCTGTGCGCAATTTGAAAATCTTTATTCTGTTTGGCTGCTTTATTTGGGATATATTGTCAGAATATTAGCCTTCCTTGCTGTGGTATGAAAGATTCATCGACACAATTTTTTTTCTTTTGGTGTGTAGACCTTTTGATAGTTTGCAACAAACTATATCAATAAGGCTTCAAATTTTATAAAGTCTGTCTGGTTAGTGGTAGCGTTGTCTGCAGAATGCAAGAACTTCAATATTAGTTCAAATCAATTCCTGATCATTGTTTTACGATATAAGGGTATACCATATAATTCATTAGCTCGCCAACAATGTTTTATATAGGGCAATTTTACCATACCCATCCACCCATCAAAAGCTATGAATGCAATCATTTCATTTCTGGTAACAGGTTCCCAGGAATGTAATCTTGATCCAGAAGATACATCGTTCGTTAGCAGATGCTGTGTAGCATATAGATTTCTTTGATCTACTATCTCATTCACAATGTCACCTGTTAGGAATAGATTGAAATAATCAATAGGCTCTGCATCAGCTAGAATGCCGGCATAAATATATTTCATTCCCATACTTGGCCTGTATAGTCAATTTTCGGTGGGTCTTCATGAGTAGGATCTTCCCAGAAAATGTTCCCTAGCTTCTGCTTCACTCACTCGGCTTCTGTTAATCGAGGACATGTGGGTCCGGAAGTGCTTGGAATATTTTCGAATGATCCTGATATTTGAAGTGAATCCTGATGTGGAAAAAAAGACGCAAGTCTGGAGAGTACAAGTACACTGTTTTCATCATTTTCACTGGCTGAATTTCCTGAAACCTCCTGAGAGGGCTCGTAGTCAGGGTCATCTAGAGAATTGTCACTCCCGAAGTACATATTGCTATCTTGTCTTGCAAGATTTTTTCAAAATTCAAAAGTCGGGATCTCCCCGTTAGTTAATTTTTTTACGAAAATTCACTAAAATGGCCCACACTGAAGATGCTGGCCCACAAACAGTAGTAATCATGCATGTTAAGCTAAAACTTAATGAAAATTAATTTTACAATAATGTTGCATCTATTATAATCAGGATGAAATTTCAAAAGTGTATTTTCAAGAGATATTTTAAACAAGAGAACATTTGCAAAAAAATACTTCACTAAAAAATTATACTTTTATACATTCATTTGTTCTTATAGAACAAATGTATATAAAATAATTATTGAGGCTTACAGCTACACATAAATTTTCAAAATAACAAAAAAGGTTGTGGTGGCCAATGGAATGTAAGTTCCAAAGCCATATTTACCAATACCACCACCATTATTTCTCAAAATCAAAAAAAAATTATATTTGCCCACACCTAAATTATAACATTTTCAACTTTGTCTGTATTTTCTACTTTCAAAATATACAGTAATAAATGAAGACAAGAGAAAATTTTTAAATTTATTAGCAACTTTATAATACAAATAAAATAACATTTACTAAAAATTATATAAATAAAATAACGAAAAACAACATAAAATTAAGTTGCCAAACTCAACAATAAGGCAGTTCCTCGTTTAATCCAGAAATCGGCAGCCTCAGACCCACTTTTCAAATCGACAGCGACTACAAATGCAGGTCGATTAGCTGCTCCTGTTCTCACCGGAAAATAGTAACAGGGACAAGAATATAGACCTTAAAAATAATATCTATTATTAAATTATGAATGTTACATTTTATAATAAAACTCGTTTACAGTTAACTGATCTTTCAATTAAATAAGATAGCACTAAGTGCATCAGAATGATTAGCAGCAAATCTTATTTATTTACAGCACCACTGACTTCAGATGAGTAGAAAGTATGACTTAGAACAAAAGTGCCAGTTAATTTTAATAGAAATGGCTTTTATAACTCGCATTTATCCCTATTTAAATACAGTCAGTGTTCTCTATATATTTTAAGTGCAAAATTCCGCCAGTTTAGGATGTGTCATCTCATGACATCTGCTGCATGCTACCTTCTTTGCCTAAATAATCCATTTTATTCAACAGTAACATGCATACTAATTTAAAATTACAATACATGTAACACAACACTTGCATTAAGAGATAAACATCTGGTTCTTCAATAAAAACCTTGACGGTGGGCACATATTAGTTCACAAATCACGTTTTTATGGTTATAAATAACTGAAACAACTACCAACCGTCTTATGTCATGGTGAAACAGGGATCGCGCCGTACTACGCGGGCGGACTCGGAGGGCCTTAAACCGAGCCATTCGAGAATCGAATGAAGCGGCCTGGGACGAATTCAGGACTGCCAGAAGTGAGTTTAAGAAGGAATTGCGGCGGAGTAAACGAGCCAGTTAGAGCGCGTACTACATGGAAGTCAATTCCCTGTCTGACGCAGCCAGGCTGGTAAGGGTACTCAAACAGGAGGTAGGCAGTAATATAGGTTCCTTAAGGAAACCGGATGGGAGCTGGACAAGCACCAGTAAGGAGACCTTGCGTCATGTCGCCGAAGCTCACCTCGCGGGCGGTGGAGCCGTCACAGGGGCTGCCGACCTGAGCCGGTCCCGAATGCGGACTGGCAGCTGCCGGAGGGGTGGTTATGGATGGCTCTATAGCCTGTGCGGTGGGCGAGTTCGCTCCTTTCAAGTCCGCAGGCTGTGATGGGATTCTTCCGGCACTGCTCCAGAGGGGCCTGGATACACTGCTTCCCAACATAAAGGAGGTATTCCGGGCGCCGGGTTGGGGGGTCTTCATTCCCAAGCCGGGAAGGGAGGACTACACGCTGGCCAAGGCGTACAGGCTAATCAGCCTTACATCATTCCTGCTTAAGGCATTAGAAAAGACCGTAGATAGGTTTATGTTGGGAGAGATCCTAAAGGATCACCCCTTCCATAAAGTTCAGCACGCGTACCAGCGGGGGAAGTCGACGGAAACGGCGCTCCATGCTGTGACGCGAAAGGTGGAAAGGGCCCTACACTACGAGGAGAGCACATTAGCTGTGTTCTTCGATGTGGAGGGGGCCTTTGATAAGGCAAGGACGGATACGGTTTGTACCGCCCTACAGGAAAGGGGAACGCCGAGGTCCCTAATAAGCTGGGTGGCGAGCATGCTGGAGGACAGGAGAGTTTCGCTGACCTTGTGAGGCCGGGGGCTGGACGTCGGGGTGACGGGCGGCTGCCCTCAGGCAGCTGCCTTTCGCCCCATCTATGGAGTCTGGTCATGGACGGCCTCTTGGAGCGGCTCTCCGAGAACAGCTTCTACGCCCAGGCGTACGCTGATGATGGGCTGGTCTTAGTCACCGGCAAATTCCTCGGCGTCGTCTGTGAGTGCATGCAAGCTGCCTGTAGCATAATCGAAAGGTGGTGTGGTGAGATCGGACTCTCCGTAAACCCGGCGAAGACGGAGATGATCCTATTTACCAAGAAGAGGAAAGTAGAGGGGTTTAGGGCGCCCGTGATGTTTGGAAAACCTTTAGCTTTAGGGCGGGAGGTCAAATATCTGGGGGTAATCCTGGACTCCAAACTAACATGGGGGTCGCAAATAGCACGGGTTGTAAGGAAGGGAGTTGCGACCCTCGGATCCTTCACTGGATCTACACTGCAATCGCCAGGCCAAGAATCCTCTATGAGGCGTTGGTCCGGTGGTGCAATGTGAATCAAGCTACCAGCAGGAAGCTGGCCAAACTCCAAAGGCAGGCAATCCTGGGTATCACAGGCGCTATGAAGAAGACACCCTCAGCCGCGTTAGAGGTCCTGTTGATGCTGCCACTGCTTCCCATCTGTCAGGAGGGAGGCGATGGCGCCGCATCTCAGAGTGCGAGACGCAGGAAACTAGTGCGGAGAGGGAGCAATAATAGGGCATGCAAGAGTCGCCAAAGAGGTGCAAAAGGAAATTCCGGTTTTCGTCATAAAGGTGCGGGATGCCGAGGATGATATTAGGTTGACTAGGCCATACATCCTCAGGATACCGAGTAGGGATCAGTGGAGGGAAAATGAGGTTGAATTCCAGCCCGCAAGCCTGGTCTGTTTCACCGGCTGGAGGACCAACAATCCTCCGGGGCAGGAATATACAGGGGCAGAGATAAAGCTGTCTAGCTACTCGGAAGGAGTAGACCTATGCTTTGCCGCATCCTTGGGGTGCTCACAGGCCACTGCGCCCTTAGAAGACACCTCACATTGATAGGCATAGAGAGGGATCCCATTTTCCAGGAATGCGGTGAGGATGAGGAAACGTCCTACCACTACCTGTGCGAATGCGAGGCTTTTGGGAGTCTTCGAGCAGAATTGTTCGGATCGAGGACTCTGCAGAGCAACCAGGTAAGTACTGTCCAATTGAAGACCGTCACAGCTTTTATTTCGAGGTCGAGGCGGTTTGGCGACAGAACCAAGGAGGAGTAAAGCATGGTTGCTTCGTTGCTGGGGTTGGCAAAAAGGGCCCATGGTGGCCTACTTGCTTGGCGTTGGCCTCCCCACCACTGCTACTACTACTATGTCATGATACAGTTTTTAATCCATTCGTTATTGAAAAGGTGACAAAAACATTACAACCTCTTTAGTCACTTATATTTTTATTTATACCTAGACTGTGTAGCATACTGCTACACTTGCACAGTTATACTGACATGTGTAGCTGTTTTCGCAGTAGCTGCTATCATTTACAAAAGCAAGCTTGCACAGTTATACTGACATGTGTAGCTGTTTTCGCAGTAGCTGCTATCATTTACAAAAGCAAGCACAATCAGAATTGACTACTCAATTATTTAAAAGATTGCTGCTTCGGTTGCATTGTTTGGATACTTGCCAGAATCACTTAGTAGAAGTCAAGTAACGTTGGACATGGTCAGTTCTTTGATGAGTGACTGGTTTGGAATACCATCCGAATCTGGTGGAATTCCTGTGTGAAATAACAACAAAAGTTGTATGATTTCAACACAGTATGTGCTCACAAAAGGTACCAATTCCTTTTTTTTATAGGTTTATTTTTCTACTCTGCAGTACAATGGACAATTTCTATAATGCAGAAAAACTGATTTACCAAAAATCAACGTTTGATAACTGAAATCTACCACAATGGACTGCATTAGTGTAACGATTTTTTCAAAGTGGGAATTTTAAACTGGGTTTATAAGGCAACAAACTCTAAATCACTGAAATGATTTTAAATGGGTACTTTTCAATCGCCTGTTACAATATTTAAATGGAATTGCTTAACTGTGAATTCACCATACGATCATCTATTGAGATTTTACTATCACTTGGAATCAAATATCACCATGAACCAGCTTTTTAATGAGAAAAAGAAGAAATAATCGAACCCTGCATTTTAGAAAGTAAGTCTTAGCTTAGTTTGTACCTTTGTGCTAACGCATTTATCCACTATCGATTTGACATGCAGGGTCTTGAAGGTCATTGCTTCGAAAACATATCTGCAGCATTGCGAAATGCCAATAAATGACTTGACGAAAATGTAAATATATGTCTTTTTGATTAGGAACTTTAATTTTTCACGATACATGAGTTCACTTCTCTACATATGGACTCAATGAAGAAGTGATAATGTGATAACGAAAAGAGAGATAATTATTTTCAAAGGTGAGTTAAGATGTAACAATAAATATGATGATGATTTGAAATTTGTAGTTGCCACTTCAACAAGGACAACAGACCGACAATATTTGAACATAACATCAAAAAACAATTCACATGTGAGAACTTTATGCAGAAGAAAAGGTACCTATGTTATACGAAATTGTATGGGTTTTACGAAATTGTATGGGTGTTGAAATTTTAAATGTTTTTACCTATATTATAAGATAATTAAATCACATTGCCGTCTTTATGATAACCGGTTAGTGGAGTATTTTATTCATTATACAGGGTAGTTCAAATTCAACCCTCACCATTGAGATCTTGTACACCATAAGAGATATGAGGACGGTTAAATTGGGGCAAAGTTGCGCGTTTTTATGCTGATCAATTATCTGAAATAAAATTTCCGGTGCCATTTTTAGTTTTTGAATTATTGAAAAAAAAACAGAAATTTTCAATTTTAGTTTTTTCGTTTTTAAGCGAATACCGAATAAACTAGACTTTTTTAACTATGACCTTGTTAAGACACTTTTTTATGGGCAATCTAAATATGTCATCATATTTTCCAAGGGGTTCTTGTTGCAAGAGTTACAATACTTAACTTTGATTTTTTCTTATGGGCGCCATATTGGATTTTTGCATTTTTAAAGTCTTTTTTTTCTAATTACATTGATATATCACGCGATACAATCGCATCTTACCTGCTATCAAAATTTGAAAACAAATTGTTTCTGCGAAGTGCTTTGGAAGGGTCGTCAATAAATTTGTTAAAGGATCTAAATATTGACAGTTCAGCCAAACTCTGATGTTTATAGTATTTCTGTACATTGTCTCTGTGGCATTTATTCAAAAATCATGAGTTTTACAAATAAGGAAAAGGGAGACTGATAAAAATGTATTACCAAAATAATAGAAAAGCTAGTTACTAGTGAAAACTATTTAAATGAATATCCGGAAAAGCGGCAACGACACTATTATTATTTTAATGGACCAGATTGTAGTACTAGATTTTCGTCAACGTCGCTTATTCTACTACCATACTTGTTTTTGGGTTTTCCAAATGAACCATATATTTTATATTACGATCTAGTCCGTTAAAATAAAAATAGTGTTGTTGCCGCTGTTCCGGATATTCATTTAAATAGTCTCCACTAGTAACTCTAGCGTTTCTGTTATTTAAGTAGTTAATACATTGTTATCATGATTGTCTTTTCTTCATTTGTAAAACTCATGATTTTTGAATAAATGCCACAGACACGATGTACAGAAATCCTATAAACATCAAAGTTTGGCTGAACGGTCAATATTTAGATCATTAAATAAATTAATGGCTCAGGAGACAATAGGTAAAACAATGGCGAATTTACTAGTAAACACGAAGACAGAACCAGCAAGTAGAAGGCTGCTTGAAGGGTTCGAGAAAAAAGACAAACTAGCGCAAAAAGAATGGGCCAAAGCTACAGCAAACAACAAAGAGTTAGAAGCATTAAGGCCACTAGAACACCCTTACTATGAGGCTAGAGACTTCCAAAGCACTCTTCGCGAAATGGATTTTTTCCAAATTTTGATAGCAGGTAAGATGTAATCGTATCGTCTGATATATCATTGTAATCAGAAAAAAAAGACTTTAAAAATAAAAAATCCAATATGGTGCCCATAAGAAAAATCAAAGTTAAGTATTGTAACTCTTGTATCAAGAACGCCTTGCAAAATATGATGACATATTAAATTGCCTATGAAAAAGTGTCTCAACAATGTCACAGTTAAAAAAGTCCAGTTCTTTCGGAGTTCGCTTGAAACCGAAAAAACTCAAATTCAAAATTTTTGTTTTTTTGGAATACTTAAAAAACTAAAAATCTCATCTCAAATTTTCTTTCAGATAATTGATCAGCATAGAAAAACGCTACTTTGCCTTAATTTAACCATCCTCCTATCTCTCACGGTTTAGAAGATTCCAATGGTGAGGCTCGAATTTGAACTACCCTGTATAATTCTGATGCAAGGCAAAAATTCTAGCTTTCAAATTAGCAAGTTTCTGGTGAAAAGATTGTCATCCTAAGACAGTTTTTTCAATTATTTTCTTTCACTTGTATGCTGACGGAGAAGCGTCGAAAAGCCATGAAATTTTTGGACGTTAAATGACATTCATGATATTAGAATGTCAACCAGTAATCATCGACATACTTCGCTCGGTCGTGCATTTGTAATTTCAAGTTTTGATATTTCATAGCAACAGGGGTTATTTTAAATTCTAAATTTGGAAATTAACAGTTAAAACATCGAAGTTCTCAGTCTGGGTCGTTTCAAACCCTACAGGTGATGAAACTATACGTCCTATATAACAGCAATGCTAATAAATTTAAACTATGAACTGGCGGGAAAAAAAATTCATATGCTTACTAATGTCTGTTTGTACCAGTGATGTTAATCCTACCGATTTTTCGGTAGATTTACCGATTTTCAATCAAATCTACCGATTCGACACAAATTCTAGCGAAAAACGAGCGGTGGTTAGCTGTCTTAGCTTTATAATGAAACTCGTTACAGTTTGCAGTGACCTACCTTTTCAACCATTTATAGATGGATTTGACTTATAGTTTACAGGGTTTTGCTTTCTCAATTACAAATTTTAGATTATCAGGTTTCCCTCTATCGGCCGCAGGATATATTAACAAAACTGATTGATATTGGCTGCATACAATTGATCCTAAACTTCAAAAATATATAATATATATTACGTAGGTGTGCAATAGAAAGCGCTCACGAATACTATATATATATATATATATATATATATATATATATATATATATATATATATATATATATATATATATATATATATATATATATATATATATATATATATATATATATATATATATATAGTATTAAATTTTTGTGACGGTAATAGTGTTATTTATCAAAAAATTGTGGGAAAGCCGTCAGTTGTAGAATAAAACTCTTTATTATAGGCCGAGCTTTCGGAAAAATTTATTCCTTTCTCAAGGCTACAACATGGAAAGAAAAAAAGTTTACAATTTACTTGGAAAAAATATAAAAATTTAAAATACTTACATATAACATGAGTTCTACTAAACTCATTATGTAATAACAAACATGAAAAGAAAACCTTTTTATGAATTTGAGTGAAGTCGAAAAGTGCCAAACTGACGTATAAAGCTAAATATTGTCTAATTGAATTTGTTTTTTGTTTTTGTCTAGGAAATATAAATAGGGGTAGTGATTTCTAAAATTATTATCTTTCGTTAAGTTTATTAAATTTTCGTCAAAAGTAATTTCAAAACACATGCTTTTATTACTTAAGGTTTCACAGTGTAAAATAGAAACATTATTAAAATTTATATTATGGCCAGTGTCGAGATTATGTTCTGACAGAGCGCAAGTTCTTTTTTGTAAACGTATGTCACTTTTGTGCTGTGTTAATATTTTATTATTTTATATATATATATATATATATATATATATATATATATATATATATATATATATATATATATATATATATATATATATATTTATATACATGTCTATATATCAGTCAATAGCAATTTGGCTTGTTGGAGAAGTTATTTATTTCACATTGTTCATTAATTAAATAAATTTTGTCCAGATTTGTTTAACTGAATTATTCATTGAATAGGGTACGCACACCTGTATAAATATAGCTTGAAAAGAAGATGCATGTTCAAATATGCATCTTTCACGAAAGCGAGTATCTACCTAATTTAGAAATTAGCAATAATTTGATTTATAATAAAGTAGCATACAGAAAACCCGTATATACTATTTTTAAAGGAATCTACAAAGCTTTGCATTTGCGTAAAAATCTACCGATTTTGTGTGCCATCTACCGAAAAGTAAGTAATGTAAAATCTACCAAATATATGCGCCATCTACCGAAAAAATGGGTACTTTCAACCGCAAAAGGACCGTCAGGGTTAACATCACTGGTTTGTACCTAACCTGGCCTGTCCTGATTTGATACTAATACTAGCTCATGTATCACAAATTGCAAAAGAGTTTAACAAAACTCTTATGAGTCACAAAGTCTAGAAATTGGGCTGAAAAAAACTTTTAAAATACAGTATAATCAAATATAACATTAAAAATATAAATGAAGAACCTGCTAATGTTGATAGAAATAATCCAAGCTTAAAAAGTGATTTATATACCTCTAGTACGTTTTTTTAGCTGTTCCATTGGCTTAAAGTGTATAACAGGCATTGAATACACCAGTTGCATTGGTTGTGGTTCAATTAGGCAGGCGTTCTTTTTATCCCATCCAGCGCTTTCCAAATATGTGCCCCTTACATAAACTCCTATTTCAGGACGTTGTACAATCTGGTGGTCATCAATTGATAATACATTAAATTCCCAACTCAACGTATCAATCGGAACCTCAGTAGCTCTTGCTTCAGTCTAAAAATTAATAATAATTTTATTTGTCTTCAATATTTTATATGTCATGATGCACAATTCAATCACATCTTTTGCAGGAAGTTAATGTTTAATCTGATGTTTGAATTGAATTAGGCAGTTAATATGTCCCATACTTGTTGAAAGACTTATAGAATTTGATTCTCTGATTTCCTGGTCCAATCTGGCTTGATTTTAAGTATTTTATATAAAACATATAGATGCTACATAATAGGATACAGAACAGTCAGTGTGTTTGGTTTAATTTTTTTTTAATATCACAAGCTCATTGGAGAACTAAAATGGTTATCTGACAAGAAGCCTGGTAGATTTTTCTAAGACATGTAAGGCTAGACTACTTAATATTATCTATATATTGATACCTTAACAAAGCCCTTTGGTACCTACTTGAAGTACGGCTGTCAGAAATCCAGTGGGAAAGGTGTAGGCAGAAAGCCAATACAATAAAGGAGGATGAGTGGTTTCGGCCCAACGTGTAAAATGTTCCACTCTAGCCAGCAAATCTCTAGTCCACGATCCCAATAATTTCAATGAAGGGTAAGCTGAAATAATAAAATAACAACAAAAGTCAAATTACGTCAAGAAAGAATGGCTTTCCCAAAGGTAATTAAATAGACGTGGCTAACATAATCTCAATAGACCTTTTTCAGTGTTGTCTAACACTAACAATTTCAGTAGCTGACAATTCTTCACTAAAGGCTGATCTTTATCAGTTTCATCATTGTTGTGATGGATAGACTTACGTAAAGTTATTTCTTGTACAAAAAAATTAAATCTGTCGAGTTCATGAATAGTATATGATCTTTTTCAAGAGATGCACCTGTTGCAAAGATTTGGGAGTCTTGTTTGATAATCATTTATCTTTTGGTAATCACATGATAACTTGGCTTCTATATCATATTTCTTACAAAGATTCAAAGAATTGTATTAAAACGAATGCTGTACCTCAAATAGAAAAGCTTTAAATCATTAGTGAAGAAAATTTAAAACTGATTACGTTTACTCGTGAAAAACATGAAATTTGTGTTATCAGAAATGAGATATTTCTTAGAAAACCTGGAATTATATGTACGGGAACAAACAATACATATTGGTAAAGAGTTATGAATAAAATTTAAAATATACTGTCAAATTTGGCCAGCTGTCAATTTTCAGACACTGATTTCGACCAAACTATTTTGAATATTATACTTTAAAATTGTACATATGCAGCTAAAAACTTAGGATTATTTCTATAGCACACTGTATAATTTGTCAGTAAATAAATAAATAAATATAGAGTAGTCCCATGAGAACTTTGATTTAAGTACTATTAGTATCCTTTGCATCAGGAGCAGCACCCCTCCGGGGCGGTAGTATACATCGATGGCCTGGGTATGCGCAAGAGTTATGCTCTGGGCGCATATACCACGGCATTCGAAACGGAGGTATACGCTATCGTGTCTGTAGCTACTCGACAGGATTTGAGGATGAGCCCCGAGGAATGTGTACATTTGCTCTGATAGTCATACGGCACTCCACACGTCTAGGATTAGATCAATGCTGGTTTAGGAGTGCGCTGACGCTCTTACGGAGCTGTCCAGAACAAAGGAGGTACAACTACTATAGGTTCCTGGACACTGTAGCGTGGCGGGGAATGAAGTGGCGAATAACCTCGCAATGCTCGGTTCCTGGCGGCCGTCCTGTGGCCAGGAGCCTGCTATAGGCATAAGTAGGAAGGTAGTCTCCGACGCCCTAGATAGATGGACTGAGGAGGCCATAGAGAAGCATCCGGAGAAGCAACGAGGGACTTCGTGGAGAGGCTGGATATTAACAAGACAGTCGATCTTCTTGGTAGGAGTCAGTCTGCGCTTCACCGTATCTTTGGGATGCTAACAGGCTTACTGCACTCTCAGAAGACACCTTACATTGGTCGGTGTCGAGAGGGATCCCATTTGCTAGGAATGCTGCGAGACTGAAAAAATGTCTTACCACTACAAGAAGTGGGAATGTGAGGCTTTTGGAAGTCTTCGAACAGAATTCTTTGGTTCGTGTTTGGTTCTTGGTCTGGTTTCAAGTCAGTTCCGTCCAATGGAACACCGTCATTACCTTTATTTCGAGGTCGAGGAGGTTTAGTCACAAAACCGAGGAGTAGGGCATGGTTGCTGGATGCCAGGGTTGGCAACAAAGCTCCGATGTGGCTTAGTTGCCTGGCACTAGCCTCTCCATCATTGCTACTGCTACTACTACTACTATTCTTTGCATCACATATTATAGAATATATGTTCTTAAATTGGCAAATTTTTATCTCTGTCAATTTTGTCAAACATTCCTGGAAAAAATAGCTGCCATGTCTATGGCTCCCACAACCATGCTTGTTTCTTTAAAGTTTTGCAAATGCTACATGCATGATTTTGCTAGCTTTCAAGCCAGTGTTATAGCCGGGAGGCACTAAGGGCCCGTTCAAGACAGGTGAGCGCCCCTATACACCCCCTCCCCCCACACACCCACACCAGTGGGAGGCGCCACTGTAGCAGTTCCAACGGCTTCCACACTGCGGTGCAGAAGGGAAACGGAAGTCCCACTACACTATTATTCCATTTATTCAACATGGCTGAAACAAATATAAACATGGCCCTCAGTCCGGGGCACCCCTTAAGTGGGGAGAGGGTGCGAAGAATCCCCCCGTCCATGAAAACCAACAGAATACAAATATATAGAAAACAAACCAGAATTGCAACGTGGAATATACGTAGCCTATGTATGGCAGGAAAACTTGCCAATGTAGATGCAGAAATGTATAGATTGGGAGTCAAGATCTTGAGGCTAAGCGAGGTACGATGGCCAGGCACTGGGAATCACAGGACTAAAAATGGCGTTCTCTACTACTCTGGTGGCGACGACCCCAAACACCAATACGGCGTAGCTTTACTCATCTCTGAACTAGAAAAATCGGTAATTGATTTTATGCCACTCAGAGATGGAGTGATGCTATTAAGACTCCTCACTACTCATAGAGTTATGAACGTAATTCAAGCGTACGCTCCAACCGGGGACAAACCTGATGAGGCGGTTGAAGAATTCTACTCTGCTTTAGAAGAGGCTATGAAAACAACAAAACAAGGGGAGATGACAATTGTTCTTGGCGACTTTAACGCCAAAATCGGGAAGGGCGCTGATGGCGGGGTCTGCGGAGATCATGGTCTGGGAACACGCAACACTAGAGGGGATCGTCTGGTGCAATTTTGTACAGAGCATCGCCTCTCTGCTGCCAACACCTACTTCAAGCAACATCCTAGACGTCTATACACGTGGAAATCCCCAGCAGATCGTGATAACCACATAGTGAGAAATCAGATCGATTTCATCCTCATTAAGAGCCATTTAATGAAGTTTGTCAAATCAGCAACAACATACCCTGGCGCCGACGTCAACAGCGACCACAATCCCGTAGTAATAAGTCTACAGCTTCGCTACTTCAATAGAGTCCAACGTCCAAATAATCCTAAGCGAGTCGATGTCAGAAGACTTCTTGATCCCGAGATACGAGCCAGAGCAGCAGAGAGTTTCGAGGCGCGTCTACAAACAGCTAACTCTTGCAATGACGACGACGTAGAGCCTCGGTGGACTGTTTTGAAGAAGGCACTTTTGGAAACCCAGGAGGATGACATTGGATATGCACAAGCCTTTAAAAAGCAACAGTGGATGACAGACGAAATTCTCCAACTTATGAACGAGAGAAGGAAATACAAGGCCACAGACAATAACCGATACAAGGAGCTGAACAGGGCGGTGAGATCGGAATGCAGAAAAGCAAGGGAAGGATGGCTAGCTGAAAAATGCAGTGAAATGGAGACACTAGAAAAAAAGCACCACTCGTTTAATCTCCACAAAAAGATCAAGGAATTCACAAACATAACGCAGGCAGATCCACGGTATTTTGAACGACACTAACAACAAGATCTTAACAAGCGTTGAGGAAAAGCTTAAAAGATGGAAGGGGTATGTTGAGGCCCTCTTCAATGACACACGACCCCACCAACCACCTAGGGACTATGATGATATCAACGAACCCAGCCCGGCTATCACAGCAGAGGAAGTGAGACGTGCTATAAAACTTCAGAAAAATGACAAGGCTGTAGGACCAGACAATATTGACGCGGAAACCTTGAAATTGCTCGTCAGTGCAGATGATGGAGGCCTAAAACTTCTTACATCGTTGTTCAACTCAATATATGAAACTGACTGGCTGAGGTCGACGTTCGTCGCTCTGCCAAAGAAACCGAACGCTTCTCAATGCGACGACCACCGAATGATAAGCCTGATGTCTCACGTCCTCAAGGTGTTTCTTCGCATTGTTCACACTCGCATATACGCCAGATGTGAGGGACAGGCTGGGGAGACGCAGTTTGGATTTAAGAACGGAATGGGCACGCGCGAGGCTCTCTTCTCTCTCAACGTTCTCACACAGCGATGCAGAGACATGAATGTTGATATATACGCCTGCTTTATTGACTACCCAAAAGCTTTCGACTGTGTCTCGCACCAGAAGCTCATTGAGATCCTAAAATACACCGGAGTCGATGCGGGAGATCTGTACATCATCACGCAGCTGTACCGGCATCAGACTGCGGAGATTAGGATAGAGGGCATAACATCCGAAGAAACAAAAATCAGAAGGGGTGTTAGACAAGGATGTGTCCTGTCCCCTCTACTCTTCAACATATACTCGGAGGTGGTGTTCCGGGAGGCACTGGAGAATGTGAAAGAGGGCGTTAAAATCAACAGCACCCTTATTAATAATATACGATTCGCCGACGATACGGTCGTGGTCGCCGACAGCCTACCACATCTCCAGAATATGATGGACCTCATCATTGAGCATAGCACACGGTATGGTTTACACATAAACGTTGCCAAGACCAAGGTGGTTGTGTTCTCCAGGGCACCAAGACGGGCGATCCTTCAAATTAACAACCAGGTTGTGGAACAGGTGCCGTCCTTTAAATATCTTGGAGCCCTCGTCAACGAGAACAGTCACCCTAAAATGGAAATCAAATCAAGGATAGAACAGGCCAGAAGGACATTCATCTCCAAGAAGAAACTCTTCACCAGTAGAGACCTAAACCTACAGCTTCGCAAATGTATATTGCGCTGTTATATCTTCCCAGTGCTACTCTATGGCTCCGAGAGCTGGACATTCTGCCAATCAATGGAGAGCCGCATTGACGCCTTTGAGATGTACTTGTATCGCCGTATACTGCATATATCCTGGGTAGACAGGATAACAAACGAGGAAGTGCTAAGGAGAATAGGTAAAGGCAAAGAACTGCTGACAACCATCAAAGAACGAAAGCTCCAATACATCGGGCACATTATGAGGGGGGAGCGGTACAAGCTCCTCCGACTCCTCATCGAAGGAAAGATCGAGGGCAAACGATCTGTGGGCAGACGGCAGAACTCATGGCTGAAAGATCTGCGTCGATGGTTCGGACGGACATCTGTGGAGATTTTCAGAGGTGTGGTATCACGCACCATTTTAGCCAGTTGGATCGCCAACCTTCGTAGGGAGACGGCGTCTTAAGAAGAAGAAGTATTATGTTAATATAATAATTTAAAAACATTCACAGCATTAAGGTCGATGCATTAAACTTTACGCGAAGATATTCTTGTTTTAGAATTTACAGCAATGGGTGCATGTTACGGCTTGTAAAGAGAATTATTTTAAATAAAATCGTAATATTATTTAAAATGGATTAATAGGAATTAGTTTCGCAATTTGCAAGTGTATAAACGTAGCTATAAACAAGGCTGACTTAAAATAATTCAGCAACAAATAGATAAGTTATCATTTTTACCTCTGAGCCATCCTGATGGGACTCTTCCCTCATATATGCAAGTGAAAATTTCCTCTAATTCAGAAGACATTACCACCAAACCCAAAATGCCTTTTTGCAAATCATCCAAAGATGTTCTAATTGAAACGAGCAGGATATTGTATCTATGAACACACAAACGTTTACATTAATAAATTGTTATATATCATTTTCTTTTTATTGGACCATTTATAATTAGCAAGACTATTATAAACCATAAATATATACAATATGCACTGAGAAAAAGAATCACACCAGCCAGGCAGTTCAATTTTACAAACATATGTAAAAACCAACTGTCGGGCATGTGTAGCTGAAAATAAAATGCAAAAAATGTGAAGTTATTTAAAATTTTTTAATAAGACTAGAATAACAGTTATTGTAGTACCTGCTTATTTCTTGCAAAAGTACAACATGCAAAGGATTCTTTTCAGGTCCGATCATTCTACTTGTCAATTCATAATCAATTGGATTCGGAATCTTAGTAAGTACATCAGCTGACAGCTGAGAAACTTTCTCTTCCTTAGATTCCTCCTGTTTGGAAGATGCTTGTATCTGCAGCGACATTAGAGTTTCGAATAAATGACGAGACTCAGAAATTTGTGAGGTTATATCAGCGTTTGGATGCTGACCAAATGCTTCTGGCCTGTCAACATTTGGCAACAGCGTAATGTAGTCCAAGTACGACTGAATCGAACCATCACGGGGTATATGGTATGTCGGCAGAGTTGACAACCTGAAATTAAAAAATACTTAAAGGATAGGAATCAACCAAAATTATAGTACATTTTTCAACTTTATTAATAAAGGTACCTAACAACTTGAAATTTTCAACTTTTTAGTATTAGTATTCTACAATAACTTAAAGTTATTACTAGAGGTGTGCGAATCCATGTCTTTTTCGACCGAACTATAAACGAACACAAGCAAATATGTTGCTTCAAACTTCGAACCTTGGAAATAGTATGTCTAAGGTTCACATTCGAACTTCTTAAAAATTCAAAATCCAACATCGAACTACCCAAAATTCTTCAATGTTTATATACCATTTCCTTAAGCACAAAATTTAGGTATATTTGTAGCATGCAAAATTAGGTACATCTTGCAAAAAGCAAAAATTTGACCAAATTTGCAGGTTGATTGGGTGAAAATGTCTTCCAGTGCTGATGTTAGTTGTGAAGATGAGTCAACATTGATCCATAATAAAAAAAGGTATATTGAAAACTTGTTTACATTTCTACATTAGCTGAGCTCAATTATATATACATTTGGTTGTCTGGTATTACCTAGGAAGTTTTGACAGTCTTTTATATTGAGGAGGTAAAGTTGAGCATGATAGGTACAGGGTGAGTATTATAAATGATAACTCCCTTTAATTTTCGTTATTTCTGGGCGGGATTAATCCGTTCAAAAACTTATTTTGAACAATTTTTAACGTAGTTTCTGAATTTGCTATCGCTTTTCAAGAATTTTGAAAAATGTATGAGGTGGAACAAAAAATAGAGTTTTTTAAATTAGAACAGCCTGTATTTTTTTACATATTGTAGTTTTTCGATTTTTTCTGATTGCAAAAATATATAGTTGTAGCACATTTGAATACGCAGTTTTTAAGTTATGATGAAATATGTAAAACGACAAATCTGTTTACGTATTACTCAATAATACACGAAGTAGCCTTTGGAAATAAAATTTTAACTTTGTATAAACGTCAAAAAGGTTAAGATTTGTTAGTGCTTTTTCTATTAGGAATCTTTATTGTGTGCAAAAAAAGCGATCATGTCCTTTCATAGTTTAGAGAATAGGCATAGAATTTTAGAAATATTCTTATATTGTAATAATAACATGACTGCTTCACAAAGGGAGTTTAGAAGACTGTATCCGAATGAGACTGTGCCTGGCAAAGGAACATTCAAGAAAATATACAATAAATTTTGTGACACAAAGTTATTAAATAATGCAAATAGAAGAAAAACGAGGAATACTATTGGTCAGGAAATACAAATCAATATTGTATTATCGGTTATAGAAGAGCGAAGTCGGTCTACTTATTTTGTAGCTAAAGATTTAAATGTAAGCCAAAGCAGCGTTCTGCAACTTTTAAAAAGAAATAAGTATAAACCTTTTCACATTCTTCTTGTTCAACACTTAACCGAAAATGATTGTCGACAGAGAATACTGAATTATTGAAAAATATAATGAAAACAATAATTTTTTGCGAAATGTGTTTTGGACTGATGAGTCGTCCTTTTCTAAAGTTGGTTTGTTTAATAGACCTAACAAACATCATTGGGCTACAGGAAATCCACATATGGTAAAGCAAATAAAAAAACAAGGACGTAAAACTGTCAATGTGTGGTATGGGATACACCAAAACAAAGTAATTGGTCCATTTTTTTTACATACAAATCTCATAGGTGTAGTTTATCTCCATTTGCTACAAGAGCAAGTTGAGGAATATTTGGATGACTTGCCAGTTATTCTAAATTTAAGAGCAATCTGGCAGCAAGATGGAGCTCCCCCACATAACGTTAGACCTGTGATGAACTACTTAAACCAAAAATATGACCTCTGGATAGGAATAAATTGTCCCATCCATTGGCCGGCTAAAAGCCCCGATTTAAATCAGCTAGACTTTTTCCTTTGGGGTGCTCTCAAGAACAATATTTATAGTGAAGAACTGTCGGGGGACACTGTGCAATTAAAACAGCTTATACATACGGGGGGGGGGGGTTATCATTTATAATACTCACCCTGTACATAATAACAACTTGAAATTTTAACTGTGTACTGATTGAGAATATTTAACTGTTTTGGCTCATTGTGACATAAAGCATGTCTAACCTAGAATTTTCAGAAGGCAGTCAACAATTATCAAAATTTGAAAAATTACATAATTACTTTTGAACACTGCCATCATAATGTTGTAACCAAAAAAAAAAAGGCGTTGGGATGCTAGGATATATAAACAATTAAATCTGTGATTGTTAAATGACTGTCAGCTCTAAATGTGTCCCACCAACTGTCAAAAATATGCATTAGTGAAATCTCCTCAAATTACGCTACCGACTCAATGGTGCCGATAGAGAGTTTAAAGCGCCGCTACCGAATCAACGGGGCCGCTACTGGGTTGCAACTTCGCTAGCTTTGGCAGCTTGAATGCCTGTAATGTTTGATTTTGAAGAATTTTAGAACAATGAACTTCGAACTATTTTGTAACATTACGTATTTCGAACTTCGAACTAGTTTAACATTGACCAGTGCTTACAATTTTCCAAACCAAAGGTTCGGTTCGAAATTTTGAAGCTTCGCACATCTCTAGTTATTACTATTATTGAATACTTTTTACAATATTCATAGTTTAATGACTGTAAGCCTTTCTATATTCTTTAGTTGAAGCTCATTGAAGAACTTAAAACTAGTCGATCAGTATAACACAAAGAATTATGGATGGCAACATTGGATAGACGTAACGGAGACACATCATTGAATACAACAGAGGCTGTGAGCGAGATTTCTACTAAATGAATGCCGACAAGGCGCCACCTTTTGTAGTGGAGTTCAACTTAGGAAGAGTTTCAAAATATTTATAACACTACTTGTTTGGCACCACCTATCGGGACAACATTCTTTATCTCTGTCAAGGGCAGTTTCTTGTCAACAAAATCACCAACTGAATTAAATCTGCCTTTAATTTAGTTAATCTGCCTTCGATCTTTTGGTACCTAAATATGGTAAACCGTAAATAATTGTGATCTTCTATCTGCTTTTTTTTTAATTTTAACAACACACCACGAGGGCGCACAGCCTAAATACTATCGTACCGTGGGTGTTGACAAGGAGGAAAGAGGCAACTTGTTAATTCTGGACTTGAAGGTTCGGAAGAGAAGGAAAAACATGTGCCGGCAAGAAATTCCACAACTTGGAAGTCCTCGGGACAAAAGAGCGGGCATAACAAGATGTACTATGTCTGGTGACCTGAACAGTAAAAGCGTGCATTCGCTCTGTTCCCCTGGTAGATCTGTTGGGGGCAGCAGGTGGAGGAACTATGGAAGAAAGCTCCTCTGAGCAGTGCCCGTGCAGATATCTATAAAAGAGAGAGAGGTCACCAACGGCACGTCGGTGGTCAAGGGATGACAGCCTTTGGGTGAAGATAGGGTCACCGATGAGACATATAGCTCTCTTCTGAATGGAATCCAGGATAGCGAGTGTAGAAGCGGCAGCAGCACCCCAGATGTGGGAGCATTATTCGAGGTTTGGTCTTATTTGTGAAGTATATAAGGTATAGAGATTAGCTGGTGAAAAGTAATTGCGAGCCTGGAAGAGGAAACCTAATTTCTTAGCAGCCGCTTCTGCAATTGATGTGACATGTTCGTGCCAATTGAGATTTCGATCCACAGAAATGCCAACAAGAGAAAAGGACTCATTACTTTGAATAACTTGGTTGTTCATTATGATGGGTCTAGGGCTGGTGTATCTCTTATGAGAAAGAAAGCAAGACTGAGATTTGGTGGGGTTGAATTGTACAAGATTTCTACTTCCCCAGTCTAATATTTTTTGGAGATCCACGGAGACAGAACCCTCCATGAGTCTCCGATCCTCATCTAATTGGGCTAAAGAGACAGGCTTAGAATATTGTATATTTGAGTGGAGGGTGCTGTCATCCGCGTAACTGTGAACTGGGTTGGATGTGCTAGAGAGGAGATCATTGATGTGGAGAAGAAACAAAGTAGGGGCTAAAGCTGAACCTTGAGGAACTCCTGCATTAATTGGATACAGTTTAGAGGAATGGCCATCCACAACAACAGAAATGCTCCTGTTGGAGAGGAAATTTGCTGTCCAGGTACAAAGTTTTGGTAGTAGGCCATAGGCCGGAAGTTTATTAAGCAGCGCTGCGTGCCAGACCTGATCGAATGCTTTGGATATGTCTAGAGCAACAATCTGAGATTCACCGTGTAGTTCCATAGACTTGTTCCAAGAATGGGTGACAAAGGAAAGGAGGTCAGCAGTCGATCTGCGCTGACGGAATCCATACTGCCTGTATATAGTATATTTAGTATATTTTGTCTACAATGGTACAATGTGTCGTACAAATAAGCTCTTGCTTGTATATGCAATAAACACAATTTTGTTACAGATATGCCTAATTAATCGCCAAGAGTTCTCTGTAACTGTCACTATTAATTTTATTAAAATTTCAGCTTCCTAAGAATATACCCTTTTCACCAATACTATCACTAACTCTCCATTTTTCAACCTCTATTTTGGTATTTTCTTCATCTACGGTCTGATTATGACATAAAATTCAATCTTAAATTACTACAGCAAATTTTGACATTTCTACTTGGATTAGACTGTGTTTTTCAAGAAATTTTAGTAATTCGGTGTTTATATACTTTTCCATCACTTTAGAGACGACTGAAAGGAGAGAAATAGGCCTGTAGTTGCTAGGAAGCGCTTTGGATCCTTTCTTGGGGATGGGTTGTACTTGAGCAGTTTTCCAGTTACTAGGGAATATGCCTTTATTGTAAGATATCTGAAACAGACGAGTCAGCGAACAACGAAGCAAAAAGTTCAGCCTTGCCCAGGGCGGTAGAAACAATTTCATCCCCTGAGACAAGAGGTGGGAACGTGCTTTTGCAGAAATTATTCCCAATAGATTTAGCAAGAGTCCAGAAGGGTTTGCTGCCGTTGGAGCTTGAGAGGACTTTGTTTTTGATGTGGTTATTAAACGAGTTTTTTGCCTCAGAAAGAATGCGGACATAGCGGTTTCTTGCGTCGTTAAATGCTTGACGATTTTCTTGACTGGGATTGTGTAGAAGCGTTTTGTGAGCTTTGATCTTTTCAAGTCTGGCCTTGTCACAGGATTTAGAGAACCAGGGCTTTTGAGTGGCTGAAGAGGTTTTCTGTGTACGTGGAATAAATAATTTCGGTGACGTTTTGTGAGATATCAGAGGGGTCAGGATGAGAGAAGCAGACAGACGCCCATGGAAATGAGGAAAAGTAATCCCGCATTTCGTCCCAGTTTGCGGAGTTGTAGTGCCAAACGATACGTGGGTGTGATGACTGTGTGACCTCAGGTTGCATTGCGCAGGAAGCAGTGACCATGCCGTGGTCTGAGCAACCAAGGGGGGCGGTGACTGATATGTTATAGCATTCAGGTTTTGTAGTAAGATTCAGGTTTTGTAGTAAGCTTACTTGATGAACATATAAAGATTTATACTGAATAAGGAGTCTGACCAAATCACATTATGGTAAGTACACTTGGAGAGCCCAAATCACCACAACACATTTTAAAAAGACCTGACGATCGTTTCACTAACCAAGTTAGCGTCATCAGAGGATGAAACATTCTAAATACTTAAAAAACTAACATCAACTTATATACCGGATCTCAGGTAAAGAGATCGAACCGAGATGAGACACTAGTCGTAGGCAAATTCCACAGTGTATTGTATTTTTATCGCCTGACCAGGTCTTTGCGCTATCCTTATTGCTTTATCTAAAAGTGTCCATCTGTAATAGTCTTAAGAAAGTACAACGACCGCTAAATTAACAACGGTTCCTTTGGCGGCAATAACTGTATACTTGTTATCGGTAAAAACGTGCCGAAAACGTGGGAATTTTATTTAGCAAAGTAATCTATCAAGTGACTCGTAATTGGCGCTGGTGCACTGTTCATACATTCTTTGTTGCAACTATATTTCGCAATATATACGCTCTCAAACCCATTCAGCTGACCTGGTTTTCTAACATTTTTTATTAATTTCAGATTTTCTTTATCAACGTGATGATTACTATCCCAAATATGTCGGGCGACGGCAGACTTATCTACAGTACCGTAACGTAATTGGGATATGTGTTCTTTGAATCTGATTCCAATCGATCTTTTTGTTTGTCAGACGTATTTAAGATTACAATCTTTACAACTTATTTCATAAATTCCCGACATTTTTTCCGCGCTATCCTTGTCTTTTGGATTACCTAGCAAGTTTTTTAAAGTATTTGTTGTTGAAAATGCTACCTGTAAGTCGACTTTTTTAAAAATGTTGTCTAGACCCTTCGTGATTCTAGGTTCAAATGGTAAGCAAACAAAGTTTTTTTTTCGATTTTTCTCTTCTGAACGTCGTTGATTCAGTCACCACACTGTGGAATTTGCCTACGACTAGTGTCTCATCTCGGTTCGATCTCTTTACCTAAGATCCGGTATATAAGTTGATGTTAGTTTTTTAAGTATTTAGAATGTTTCATCCTCTGATGACGCTAACTTGGTTAGTGAAACGATCGTCAGGTCTTTTTAGAATGTGTTGTGGTGATTTGGGCTCTCCAAGTGTACTTATCAGTGCTCATCACAGGTTCCAATCTTCACTTAGTCACATTATGGTGTCGCACCAATATTTTCAAAACCATAATATTATGTTCAAAAATTAATCTAAATGGTTAAAAGAAAATCAGGTTTATGTAGATTTTACCTTAATCTTTTATTTTTTATAATTACCAAATTTTGGCATTTCATTACCTGTAATAAGGAACATTCAATGAATCATCGCAGAAATACTGATTGATATAAGTGGCAAGAAGTCTCCTGTCCCAGTCATCAGTCACATGCCCTCCATAGTTCACACCTGCAATTAAGTATTTCAAGGCATCCCACGGTGTGATTGAATATTCATCAAGATAAATGGCTAACAGATTTTCAGACACCTAAAAAGATAATAAAATTATTAAAACCTCATTGAATATAATATGTTTTTAAAATAATCGGCTGACATACTATGAAAGCTGAAATTGTTTTTACGGTAGAAATATCAGAATTTCATAGTGCCCCAATCAAGTCTCCATCTCTGTAGTTTGTATACCATAATAATCATTTGACGTTTTTCCACTGTGACGTCATGTGAAGAGTTGGCAAGGGGAAATGGCGTAGAGTTATTATTGATTGTCATAGCTACATGGGAATCAAAAAGGACCTCTAGTGCTTGAGTGGCAACAAAATGTCTGGTTAAAATGCATCAGTAATATTTTACAGTACACAGGCTGTTTCAAAAAACATGTGCCATTGCTCGTGGTGACATTTCTCACGTAACAATGAGACTTTTTTCACATTAACACAGGTCCAATTTTGCTTTGTTTCCTAGCTACATATAGTGTTGAAATTTTTTTTTTTTTTTGTTTATTCCAAATTCCTCCAGAACGACTGTGGTAATCTGAATAAAATTTGGAGGGTGAAAGTTATTTAAACAAGTACATATTTTACCACTAAAAAAAGTGTGGACTGCTTTACCAGGGCCGTGCGTATGTTATGGCACAAGACACCAGTGCAAACATTTGAAGAACCTTAACAACACATAGAACTAACATTTCAAGAACTTTTACAACACATAGAACTATCATTTGTAAGAGTTCGGCAAAATCCTCGCATTTGTGCCAGAGTAGGAAGATCTTTGCACCGACAATTATTATAATGAAGCTGCAGGTGGCCATTTTCAACACTTGCTGTGATTCGCCATTTTCAACACTTGCTGTGCTTCCAATCAGGTACTTTGAACTAGTAAATAGTTTAAGACCTTAAAAGTGTATAAAGAAAATTCAATACACTACATAACACAACATAATTTCATTTATATCTCGTAAAAGAGATCGACATCGACAAAATATCAAGAGAGGTAACCAAGAAAAAAGTCAGTGGCACACAGGTTTTTTTTTATTATTGCAGGGATAGCACATACCCACGGCCCTCGTGAAGCTGTCCACACTTTTCAGCAGTAAAATATGTATTCGTTTAAATAACTTTCACCCTCCAAATTTGATTCGTTTGAGAAATTCAGAATAAACCAAAAAAATAAAATATCTTTAACACCTGTGGCTACAAAACTAAGCAAAATCGGACCTATGTTGATATGCAAAAACATCAAATTGTGAGAGTGGGAAGTAAAATTGTTGTGATTTTAAATTTCAGTCATTCCGGTAGAAAAAACAACTTTACAACAGTCTGACAACACGGTAATCTGATTTTTTTTAACCAAACAATCTTGAATAATAAATTACAGTTGATGCTTCTAGGTATTCTAATTCACAAGCACATATTAAAATTTGATACATAGTCAATTGAGGCGTCAGTTGCCACCAGGAAGTCGTCAAAGTTTTCCTCATATGCTGTATTTGGGCATTCCATCACCATATGTTGGACAGTCTGCTTTTCCGCCCCGCAATCACACCTCGCAGATTGCACCCTACCCCATTTGTGTAGTGAGTCTGCGCATATGCCATGGTTGGTGCGTATTCTGTTCAGTGATGTCCATATTTTGCAGAGCTGTTCGAAGGCGGGAGGTTTCATTCTTATACACGGAAGATTTCTGAGTTGAGGAGGGCAGTTGTCTGTCCATTTTCGCTCCCAAGAACCTATGGGGTCGAACTGTGACGTGTGTAGTTCTCTTGCAGTTCTTATGGTCGGTCTTCTGGATCGTCGTCTGTTTCTGCACGATTTAACCGTGTCCTGGTGTATGGGAAGTTGAGGGTTGCCTTGTATACGTTTATATTCTCGGAGAAGAGCTGCCTTGCGCCGGAGATCTGGAGGAAGTATATGACTCAGTATTGGTAGCCATTCGATAGGAGTCGATTTTAGCGTTCCGCTGATTATCCTCATGGTCTCGTTTAGTTGTGTGTCCACCCTTTGGGTATGTGCACTATTGAGCCAAATCGGTGCGCCGTATTCTGCAGTTGAGTAAGCCAGCCCAAGTGCTGAGGATCTTAATGTTTCAGCGGTTGAGCCCCATGTGGTACTGCATAGCTTGTGGAGGATGTTGTTCCGAGTTTGCAGCTTCGCAGCCGTGTTCTCCAGATGCCTCTTATAGGTCAGTGTCCTATCTAGGGTGACACCAAGATATTTCGGGTGTGTGTTGTGGCGCAGTAAAGTATCGTCGAACTAGACCTGGAGCTGTCTATTTGCTGCCTTGTTAGAGAGATGGAAGCACGCCGTCTCCGTTTTATTGGGGTTTGGCTTCAGTCTCAATTTACGGAAATACGTCCCCAAGCTCGCCAAGTCTGAAGAGGGGACAGTTTCTGTTTCTTCAAAGAGACGATGTTGTGCGGCTAGTACCCAATCATCCGCGTAGCCGAACTTTCGAGATCTAGTTTCAGGCATGTCAGAGATATAGAGGTTAAAAAACAGTGGGAACAGGACAGATCCTTGAAAAAGACTGTCATGAAGCGTCCTTGAGGAACTCGTTTTGTTGCCCAGTATGACCCGGAAAACCCTACCAGTAAGCATGTTATCAATAAGTTGCAGAGTTTGTTTGCATGGGACTGTTTGATAAAGTTTGTAGAGTAGTCCATGCCTCTACACAGTATCGTAAGCCGCAGAGAGGTCCACGAACACGGCTGATGTTTTCAGGTTATCTTGGTAGCCTGCTTCAATATGGGTTGTGAGTGACATGATCTGATCTGTGCAGCTTCTCTCTGGTCTAAAAGCGGCCTGCTCGATGGGGACCCTTTCCAATATTTTGCTTCCGATTCTATTATAAAGAAGTCTCTCAAGGAACTTATAGATTGCGCTTAGTAGCGCTATTTGGCGGTAACTTTTCGGGTCATCGTTCGGCTTTCCTGGTTTGAGGATAGCGATAACTCTGGACCTTTTCATTGTGCTCGGAATGGTTCCCTTTTTCATGATGTTCGTGAAGAATTGGGCTAGCCATTTTATTGTATATTTACAGGAGGAATTCTGGATCGATTCCATCATGCCCTGGTGCTTTTCCCGCCATCGTGTTCCTCAGAGCATCTGCCACCTCGTCTACGGTGAATGGGCGTGAGAACTCGATTTTTTCCTGGCTGTTGGCTTTTAGGGCTTTAAGTTCATGTTTAATGCGAGTTGAGTGGGTTCTGTCCTGTGGTGCTTTTGATGTGGACACTACGTGTATATATATATATATATATATATATATATATATATATATATATATATATATATATATATATATATATATATATATATATATATATATATATATATATATATGACACTAGCCTCTCTGTAAATGGAATATTTTAGCATGATCAATTGAATATATTCGTATTCTGAGATGTACCTCTTGGAAGTGACCGTCCACATCAAACCCCAAAATTTACATGGTTTTGTTTGCAAATTACCAATGCTGCTACCAAGTAGTTTAGTTAAAACTGTCTATTTTAGACAAATAAAAATGGTTGAGATAGAGTTGGCAGCTAACTGACAGAAAGATTCATTTAATTTCAGTAACGTTTGTGCCAGTAATTCACCAAGATACAATGTTCAATTGTACATTATTATTGAATAAACTTTTGATACCTGCTTCACTTTTAGAAGTAGAAAAACTGCTATAAAGCAATATTAAGTTGTGCATTTGTATATTAAGACCCATGGACATATATTTAAAGTTTTTGAGATTTTAAGTTTAAATAAATTTAATTAATTTAATCTTGTCAAGTACCTCAAAGTCTGAATCATTAAAACTGTAGACAACATTCCAGCCAAGCTGCTGAAATTTTTTCCTTTCTAATAATATTGAATGAAAGAAGCACAAACTGAACAGCAACTTCTTATATTTATCTTTACACTGGCATACACTGAATTGTTCTTCTGTTATAAGCTGATAAAGCCTCTTCAAATTTGCTTTAAGGCCCTAAAACAAGACATAATATTATAGAAACAGATTTATTAACTGAAGTACATCAAATATATAAATAAAAAACACTAATTTAAAAAAAAGGCACATAGTACCAATAAAATAACAAAGTTGACTCTTCTATAATATATACTGGCTTTCCAAAAAATCCGAACACCCAGTAAGGGTCGACCAATTGCAGTGAAATTTTTTATACTGTTTTGTCTCTGATAAGAAATAATAACAATATGGACAAAAAAAATTCACAAGTATGCACTTCTTTAATTTTGCTTCGGCAAAAAATTCCCTTTATATTTGTGTTTCCTTCAGTTTAAAGCAAAATTTCCTAGCAATTTGTGCTCAATCTATTAAGTCATTATTCCTAGGCGTACGGTACAATTACAATAATTTAAGTGAATACGAAAGGGGGCATATTGTTGGTATGCGGAAAGCCGGTTTTTCAATCAGACAAATTTCCGACCGCATAGGACAGTGTGTCCCCAGGTGTTGGTCCAGGTGGTCTGAGGATGCCATGCATAAGCAACCGTGGAAAACCCTCTTATTATTACATAACTTTGTTAATTTTTAATATTTTAGTTTTAAAATGTTCTCATTTTTAGTGAATTTTCTTAAAAAAAATTCACTAAAATTCCCGGAAAATGTTGTGTTTTCTTTCGAAAAAAATTATATCTCCAAAATTAACAAAGTAAGGGCAACCAAATTTTATACGCGGGTTTATATCATTATAGGCAAGCTACCTACCAAAATTTAGCTCTGTAGGTCAAAAGACAAAAAAGTTATAGGCATTTAAACAAAAATAAATTGGGGTTTTACACAAAACGTCGAAGTTGCGATTTAAACGTCAAAATTGGCAACATTTAGGAAAAGAACTTGAATCTAATACAGGCTATGGAAATAAAATGTCTCAAGAAGAATGTTTTACAAACACTGATGTCTTAGTTTCAACCGTCATTGTCCTTCATTTTAATAAAATGTTTCCAGAAAATTCATTTCAAACAGACCCTTTCTCTGACGCTTGGCAGTAGTCTTAGCTATAGAGTTTATCGTTAATGGTATATAATTTTTGTATAATTTTCGTTAAAAAAATCAATAAAGCTCAATATATCTGTTATTATACAAGATATGAAAAAAAATTGTATATATTAATTATAGGGTGTCTTGAGCTACATCTTAAAAAAATATTTCTACAATCACAGGGTGGCCCATAAGTCGTTGGTGATACAATTTTTTTTATTTTTAATCAAACACGCTTTATGTTATTGCATTTTTGCATTTTCAATCGAAATATAATGCATGTTTGTAAGAACAAAAATTCTGGACGCAGTAAGTGCGTTATGGTAGCGAATTTTGATCAAATGCTTAATATTTGAATAGCTCAATTTGCTATTAACCTATAAGGTTGACCAAGAAACGAGTTTTTTCGGGAACACTTTAAGTTTACTTTCGGAAATTTTTGTACATTTTCAAACAATAAAGTTATTTTGATGAAACATGACACATTGTTTTTACTATATAGATTATACTGGTAACCAAATGTGATGCCTGCTTTCTTAAAAAAAACACATTATTGCTATTAAAAAATAGTTTTATGAAAATTCACTACCATAACGCACTTGCTGCGTCCAGAGTTTTTAAGTTTGATTAAACACACATTATATATAAATTTTATTTAAATTGAGTAACTTTTACTGGCTGTTCGGATTATTTTGAAAGTCAGTATATGTAATAACATAAAACAAGTCCAAAAATTTAACATAAAGATACAAAACTGATAAATCATCAAATATATAGCAAACAGTAAATATCCACATTCATATAAACTAACAAAGATATAATACCCAAACAAATTGTAAAAACAAAGATAAAACCTTCAGTAAACTTATATAACATACATAAACAGAAACCAAAATTCATGCAGATAAAAAATATATGATTGACTTGGGACATAAGGTAGGCGATAGTAATCTTCAGTTGTTGAAGATAACCACGGATTATCGCATGTTAGATGCTTTGGAAAGTATGGAAATCCGCAAGGTGGATCCACAGAATTTGATGAATTTAGACATGGGTCCGGTCAATTGAGCACTTTTTGAAATGGCACAAAATAAACCCATGGTTGCTTCAACATCGACACAACAGGTTGCACGTATCCACTGACACAACAATAGTCCTTGAATTACGTCACCCGATATTGAATTATACGACATTGCATCATCCGGCATTGCATCATCCGGGATTGCATCATCATCCGAGATTGCATCATCGGTATTACATCATTTTAGTGAATTTTCTTTTAAAATAATCACTAGTGAGGAGATCCCGACTTTTGAATTTTGAACAAATTTCTTCAAATGAGCGCTAATTAGGCCCCCCCCCCAGAACACATATCCGGGGTCAGTTTCAATTTTTATGTTTATATATATATATATATATATATATATATATATATATATATATATATATATATATATATATATATATATATATGTTTTTTTTTTAATTTCAACAACACACCACGAGGGCTTACAGCCTAAATACTATCGTACCGTGGGTGTTGACAAGGAGGAAAGAGGCAGCTTGTTAATTCTGGACTTGAAGGTTTGGAGGAGAAGGAAAAACATGTGCCGGCAAGGAATTCCACAACTTGGAAGTCCTCGGGACAAAAGAGCGGGCATAACAAGATGTTCTAAGTCTGGTGACCTGGACAGTAAAAGGGTGCATTCGCTCTGTTCCCCTGGTAGAGCTGTTGGGGGCAGCAGGTGGGGGAACTATGGAGGAAAGCTCCTCTGAGCAGTGCCCGTGCAGATATCTATAAGAGAGAGAGAGAGGTCACCAACGGCACGTCGGTGGGCAAGGGATGGCAGCTTTTGGGTAAGGGTAGGGTCACCGATGAGACGTATAGCTCTCTTTTGAATGGAGTCCAGGATAGCGAGTGTAGAAGCGGCAGCTGCACCCCAAATGTGGGAGCAGTATTCGAGGTTTGGCCTTCTTTGTGAAGTATATAAGGTATAGAGATTAGCTGGTGAAAAGTATTTGCGAGCCCGGAAGAGGAAACCTAATTTCTTAGCAGCCGCTTCTGCAATTCATGTGACATGTTGGTGCCACACCGATAACTCAAAAAATAATCGGCCGATTTTGATTAAATTTGGTGAATACCTTCCTTTTACAAATGGCTTGGATAAGTTCGTTAGTCAGGAAAATCGGCCCAGGTTTTCCCGGAAAATTTTGTGTTTTCTTTAGAAAAAAAATCATATCTCCGGAATTAACAAAGTAAGGGCAACCAAATTTGGTACGCTGGTTTATGTCGTTATACCAAAATTTAGCTCTGTAGGTCAAAACACAAAAAAGTTACGGGCATTTAAAGAAACATAAATTGGGGTTTTCCTTAAAACGTCAAAGTGACCATTTAAAACGTCAAAATTCGCAACATTTAGGCAAAGAACTTGAATCTAGTACAGGCTATGGAAAGAAAATGTCCCAAGAAGAATGTTTTACAAACCCTGAAGTCTTAGTTTCAACCGTCATTGTCCTTCATTTTAGTAAAATATTTCCAGAAAATTCATTTCAAATAGACCCTTTCTCTGATGCTTGGCAGTAACCTTAGCTATAGAGTTTATCGTTTCATGGTATATAATTTTTGTCGAATTTTTGTAAAAAATCAATAAAGCTCAATATATCCGTTATTATGCAAGATATGAAAAAATATTGTATACATTAATTATACGGTGCCTTAAGCTACATCTTAAAAAATTATTGCTACAATCACAGGATGGCCCATAAGTCGTTGGTGATACAAATAATTTTTTTTAGTCGAAAACTCCTTATGTTTTTGCATTTTCCAACGTAATATAATGTATGTTTGTAAGTAAAGAAATTCTGGACTCAGCAAGTGCGTTATGGTAGCGAATTTTTATTAAATGCATTATATTTGAAAAGCTCAATTTGCTATTAACCTATAAGGTTGACCAAGAAACGGATTTTTTCGGTTACACTTTAAGTTTACTTTCGGAAATTTCTGTACGTTTTCAAACAATAAAGTTATTTTGATGAAACATGGCACATTGTTTTTACTATATATGTTATAGGGGTAATCAAATTTGATGCCGGCTTTCTGGAAAAGAAAACATATTTGCTATTAAAAACATTTTAATGAAAATTCACTACCATCATGCACTTGCTGCGTCCCGAACTTTTTGTGTATAGTTTAGGTATATAAATAGGATATTTTTGCACATACAGTTAGTTTAGCGACAGCTAGTGATGAAGACAATTTCATAGTCTAAACAGGTATCTAGCGCATAACTCTGTTATTATTTTTGTGGTTTTTGGGGTGATTCTGCTGTTTGTTTCAGTTTCCAGCCACAGTGCCCAACCTCAGTCTTTTTAAAAAAACATGCAAAAATATACACAAACTAAAATTTCAAAAAGTAATCAAACAAGCACAGCAAGATAAATGGCTTTAACATAATTAAAAGCATCAGGTGTTAAAGTACTATACTCTGTGAACATCATCATCATCAATCAGCCATCTGCATCCACTGCTGGACATAGGCCTCCCCTAGTTGAGTCCATTATTTTCTGTCTTGAGCGCTACGAATCCAGTTTTTCATAATTTTTGTAGTGTCGTCTGTCCAGCGAGTTGGTGATCTTCCTCTGTCTCTTTTATCGGATCTGGGTCTCCATTCAAGTAATCGTTTTCCCCACCTGTCATCTTGCATGCGAGCCACATGTCCCGTCCATTTCCATTTCAGTTTTGCCACATGTACGACCACATCAGTCACTCCTGTTCGTCTGCATAATTCTTCATTTCTAATGTGGTCACGTAACGAAACGCCAAGCATCGACCTCTCCATTTTGCACTGTGCTACTTTTAGTTTCTTAGCAGAAGCGTTGGTAAGGATTAGTGTTTCGGCGCCGTAGGTCATAACCGGTAGAACACATTGGTTGAAAACTTTTATTTTCAAGCATATTGGAAGGTCGCCTCTGAAAACGTCTCCAAGTTGGCTGCAAGCCACTCAAGAGAGTATAACTCTTCTGTTTATCTCACATGTTTAGTTGGCTTTGGATATACTTATCTCGTGGCCCAAATATGTGTATTTATTTACCCATTCCACCTCAGAGTTTTCAATAATTAGGTTGTTACTAGGGACGAGGTTTGTCATAAATTTTGTTTTTCCGATGTTCATTTTTAGACCTACTGTTGCACAGTCCTCCTGAAGTTCCTGTAGCATCCGTCTAATATCTTCCAAATTGTCAGCCAGTAAGACAATGTCGTCTGCAAACCGTAAGTTTGACAGACTTTGGCCGTCTATTCTGTTTCCAATCTAGCTTCTTGAACACATATTCCAGGATGGTGATAAACAGTTTGGAGACATCGTATCTCCCTGGCGTACTCCTCTCCCAATTTTTATAGGATTCGTGTAGTTTTACCACAAGAGTAGCATTTTTATATATATATATATATATATATATATATATATATATATATATATATATATATATATATATATATATATATATATATATATATATATATATATATATATATATTGTAAATTAGTTTGGTGTAGCTATAGTCAATATGGCATGCTTCTAGGGACTGCAACACTGCGTCCAGCTCCACAATATCGAAAGCCTTATGGAAATCCACAAAAGCAAGGACAAGAGGTCTGCCATATTCGATGGTCTTTTCAATCACTGTTTTGACGCTCTGGAGATGCTCATTGGTTCCAAACCCACTTCGAAAACCGGCTTGTTCCACTGGCTGGACGAAGTCCAACTTCTTTTCAAGTGGTATGGTAATTATTCTAATAAATAATTTGTAGAGGTGGCTAAATAGACTTATTGGCCTGTAATTTTCTAGGTTCGAGATGTCTCCTTTCTTGTGGACCAATATTACGATGGTGTTGTGCCACTTTTCTGGTATCGTACTATTAAAGAGACAAAGGTTGAAAAGAGATTTGATTTTTTGGAGCAAGCAAGGACCACCAATCTTTATCGCATTGGAAACCACGCAGTCTTCTCCGGGCGATTTTTGATTTTTCTTTTTTTTTTTTTTTTTCGGGGCCAGTTTAATCTCATCTAGTGATATGTCCATCAATATTTCCGAGCCTTGGTTAACCACACCTTTTTTTACGGGTTAGTATGTCAGATTCTGTATGTAGACTTATATCACTTTGGCTTTTATATAGCATTCCATAAAACTCTTCCACTATATTTAGAATATCTTTCCTGTTCGTTGATGTGTGTCCTTGTGCGTTTTTAAGTTTTATTATTTGTCTCTTTCCATTCAAGCTTTCTACATAGAACTTTCATACCCTTGTGGTTCTCTATGGTATCTTTGATTTGGTTGTGTCTAAAAGCTCTTTTGAAATTTGTTTATTTATTTCTCTTCATTCTTCTTCAGACGCATAGCTTTTTGACCTCATATCCCTTCTTTTTTCTATGAGCAGTTTTGTCTCCCTGCTTAGTTTTTCTTCCCTTTGATTTGTTGAGCAGTGCCGACTTTGGGCTTCAGTTATTGTAATTGTGATGATATTATTCAGTTTGTTGATGTCGTTACCAATGGTGTGTTCTATTTCAGCCTTGGTTAATTTAGTGGTGATCCACTGTTCAAAGCTGTTTACATCTGCTGGATTTATTAGTAAATTTGATTTATTGCTCTTTTGGATCATTTTTTGTCGTTCTTTGCCAATGTCAATAGCTACTTTTGCTCGAACAAGCCTGTGGTCGCTCCCAGTAGCAAACCTATTTAGGACAGTCACGTCTTTTATTATGTGTTTTTTATCTGTGATGATAAAGTAAATTTCGTTTCTTGTTTTCCCATCGGGGCTTTTCCATGTCCATTTTCTACTTGGTTTTTTGCAGAAAAAGCTACCCATCTGAAACAGATTATTTTGTAGTAGAAAGCTGATCAGCGTTTCTCCTCGATCATTTCTACCTTCCAAGTCTCTAAGTGCTTCCTCACTTTGATTCATTTTTCTGCCTATTTTGGCATTGAAATCACCGCATATTAGAGTAAAGTGCTCTGGGTGTTCGTTTAGAGCAGTGTTAATGTCCTCATAGAACAGGTCTGTCTCCTCATCGTCATGATCCATTGTAGGGGCGTATACTTGTATGAGCTTAATATTGTATCTGGTATTGAGTTTTAATAATCAAAGAGATAACCCGTGTTGATATTTTATTTAGTGACACGATGCTTGATTTGTGTCGCTTGTGTATGAGAAATCCTGTTCCTCCCCAGGAGCGCTCTTCTTCACCCACGCTATAGAATATGTGCCCATATTTAAGGTCTATGAGATGTTCGCCTCGTCTTTTTACTTCACTTAGTTTGACAACGTCTCATTTAATATGTTCCAACTCGCCTTCTAGTTCCATTAAGCCTTCATCTGTTGACAGTGATCGGGTATTGTAGCTTGCAATATGCAGTATTTTGTTGTTGGTAGGTTTGGTACTCATTGCCATATGTTTACCCCACAGCCTTTAAAAAAGCATACTTTACAAAAACATTGATTTGGTTTAAAGTAAACATCTATAATTTTTTAAGTGAGCCGATAAATAATATATACTTACTGCTAACTTAGCAAGATAAGTGAATAACCGAGTTCACCAGTCGCCAACAACTGAATAGTTGTGTCAACGTATGCGTCCACCAGTCCCGCTGAGTTTCTGCTGGAAATCAACTGTTGCCGATTTGTAAAAGCACAATGAGAGACAAGCGCCACAAAATAGTGCTTGAAGTCAATGGTGTGTTCATCAGTCTGCAACCGCTGAAATGTATACATAGTCAGCAGATAAGCGCTTAAACTTAGCTGCTGACTACTGGTGAACTCGGCCATTATCTGATGCTTAGTTACTGTCAACAAAATGAATGTTTGCTATCAGTAGGTAAACAAAGTGGTGACAAAAATGTTGGTGGAAAACTAATATACTATTAACAGAAATGAATTAAAAAATGTATATACTTTAGGAGGTTCAGTGGTCATTTTGATACCAGCTTGGAGGATTGAAATAGGAAAATCAGGATGGGGACTGGAACTCAACCATAATCTGAACTTTTCATGTACCCGACCTACTTGCAGTGTTTCTACTATTTTATCCAGTTTTGGCATCCAACTCAAAGATAAATGACAGTTTGCTAAAAATACCCAGAAGCCTTCTTTCACTCCTCTTTGGAGCATTCTGTTAAATAAAAAGTGATAAATTATTATACTTTGCTTTATGTCTGAGACTCCGATTACATCAGTGAGAGTTTTACCAGAACAACACAAACTTTATGTAAACGTGACAATGCAAATGGTGGCATAACTAATGACTTACTTAGTTGCTATTGGTGCCTGACCCTGTCCAAGACTTAGAGAATGGAACCGTGAACCCATGTCAGATGTTTCAGCTAGCTGTATTAAAGCGTTAGTTGGATCTACACCAGGAGAGAGTACAAATATCAATGGTGTCTGTGGTACGGACTCTAGCAAAACACTTTTTATGTCCAGTACAGGAGGTTCAACAAACTTAGAGCCTAATTGGTTAATTATAAAATTTGTAATGGCGAAAGAGACTCTATCCTGCCTTAGCGATCTAATAAACAGCATACGCTGAAATTCATTGCATACATCATTCCATTCTCCTGGAAGAAGAAAAAGATAGATCAACTTTATATGTTGCAGTCTCAATGCCAAATACATTAACAACTGATATATTTAGTTGAGTAGGTATCAGGTCAGGTCATGCTTAATCAAGCTAAAACTTTTATAAAAATAATAATAATTTTTGGAATACACTTTAAATCATCGAGGTGGCTATTGCTATGTGCACCGCGCCCATTAGATTAGACAGTAAATAAATATTCCATGCATTGTTCATGTAACATTATATCAAATAAATGTTACATGCAGCATACCCGTATTTGCAGAAGTAAGTTTTTCGTTTTCGTTACATGTAGCTTGTAGAGTAATTTTTAAAAAGTACCCAAACACTTAAATTCTAAACTTTAAAATAACTCAGTAGTGTTCCTGCTTATAAAAACTTTTTAAAATAATTCCCTTCAAAAGTTACAACTTTGCATTATCTAAATTTCAAGGTGTATTTATGGAAAAGTCTCGTTTCCCGCCCTAAAGACTCCCAGATCACCCAATTAAAACTACCTCAAATTTATGCTCACACAGTATGTTGCTGAATCCTTGGATATGGGTAGACAGGTGGACACTGACCACTTTAACATGAAAAAAGCTTTTGATTTCATATAATTATTAATGGTAAAAGTTTCATGGTCTTTTTTTTCTTTCTCATAAAATGGTTAACCGTTAATTCATCTTAACTTACAAATCGGTTTAATTATGTCTGGTATGCTGGAGTCTTCATACTATTGACCTGTTTTATCTTTGATTCCTCAAGGTTCGGTTTTGGGTCCACTGTTTTTCAACCTGTTCATTAATGATCTCAGCACTGCTATCAGCATACCACAACTTTTATATGGGGATGATTGAAAAATCTTGTCAATTGAATCAAACCTCGACTGTGATTTGTTGCAAAAAGGCCTAGATAAGATCGCAGAATGGACAGCAGCTTAGTGCTAACAAATGCATTTTTTTTCATCAACAAAAATCAATCCTTAATCATCCTTATTATTAACAAACTCTTTCCTTATTCACTAATTTGACATATTTACCTGTCCTTACATAATTTTCCTTACATATTCACAAATTTTTATGAAATTTATTACTAAACACATTGCTTTTAAATTCACTAGTTTTTTACTTCGTCGAAGACAGTTTATGAAACTTGTCCATTCACTCGCTTGTTTTATATCTGTCTACACCGTTTTGTCTCTGGGATTTATATCACTTTTATAACTTTGTACATTGTTAAGCAGTTCATTCATTGACTTGAATTGTTCAATAGATGTGCAATACATTTTTTTTAATGTCTTATCTCGTAACTTTTAATGATGTCTTGATCCATTCATTGACGAATACATATAGTTAATTATTTTAAATTTCAGGTTCAGTTAGATAATAGTGTGCAATTTACCCCCCCCCCCTGTATCTGAATGTAGCTGAGAAAACTTTTATTATTAAAAATAACCCTAGGTCTGTGCATGCAATTATATATATATATATATATATATATATATATATATATATATATATATATATATATATATATATATATATATATATATATATTTGTTATTCAAAAAAATGTGGTTTTTTTTTATTCTTTGAATTTATTCTTTTATTTCACAGTCAATGAATATGTGATATTTTTTAAGAATTGACCAGAATTATGTGCTACATTGCTGAATAATTGTTTTGAATTGCAAAAGTTCAATACCATACAAAAATCAATTTCCAATTAAAATATGATAGAGGTATGTATTAATTAAAAAAATTGATTTTCCCTGACCGTCAAGTTGAATGCTCTGACTGTACTCAGTATCTGGCTACAAGCCTGGATCTGATCATAGGATCAAGGAAATGAATAATAAATAATAATAATCAATATTTAAATCTAATTGTAAAATCTAAAAAATACCGTTAAAAGTGAGTTCTCTTTGAGAAGTCTTGGGTATTGCTTGAAGCCAAAGTAAAACACTAATAGGTGGTTAAAAAAATGGGAATTAGTGGTGTGATCTGGTCATATGATTAAGGAAAAGAATTTAATTATACACAACAAAAAGAATCATGAGCAACAAAATTAAACATGAGATTATTTTAAAATGACCAACAAAACACTGGCAGTGAATGCTACATAAATTTACGACAAAAATATGAGAGATAAATCACTTTTAGTAATGATATGTTATGTTTTTTAGTGTGTGTTTGTGTGTCTGTTAGGTAAATGTCCTCAGAAGGTAAGTTCCTCCAGTCACAGACTTTTTTATATACATGTTTAGCTAAAAGTAGGCAAGGTAGCAAGGTCTTTTGTATCACAAAAATTACAACTGAATGGTTCTTTTAGTAATAAGCTAGTTTCATTGTAAAATGCTTTTTTTCCGTTATTTTGTCAATCTAAATGGTTTTTACTACCATTTTCTAAGTGTAAATGTGAGTAGCTTCAATGAGTTAGTAATAGAACTATATTTTGCGATACGAGAATTATTAAATATTAATACCTATCAACGGTAAAGTCTCGGGTTCTGTATGTGTATACCAAGCATGCCAGTCTCTACTAAATTGTTCAAAAGTGTCTATACATCCATGAAATCCACCAAGTTTATCCAATTCTGTGATATTATCCCATGCTTCTTCATTCAACCATGCTAAAATATGTAAAGTGTGCAATTAATTAAATACATTAATTCTTATATAAGTTGTTACACATAGAGCATATTTGATTTTCAAAAAGAAAACAAATGACTTAGAATAGCTCAGATTCACAAATACACAATGAGACAGGTAAGCCGACCACTGTCTAGTCTAAAAAGTGGCAATTTATATCGCCTACACAAGTCGTTTAACATTTGAGTGTATAAAGAATAACAATAATAACATTCATTGCTGTGATCTATGTATACAAAATATAATCGTGGATATGAGGATGGTCAGAGAAAAACAAAAACAAATACACATAAAAATTAAAAATTAAATTAATTTGAAATTATTAACAATTCCAAATCAAAAAATTCCTGTAGTGAGTAACAAGGCATATTGTGTAATGACTGTTTTAGTTTTTTCTTAAATGTACCTAAGTAATAATGTTCTAAATAATAATATATTTTTATACAAATGGCTAATGAACCATTTGCAACCAATTCCAGGCGATGTTGTGGTAGTATTATTCTATTTTCTTGTCTAGTATTGTCTGCATGTACGTCAACATGACAGTCCAAGGAATCTATCTTATCATGGATATATGTCACAATTGCTAAGATATATGTTATAGTTAATTTAATATGCAGATGATATATGTATTATTGCCGATGGTAGGGACATATACAATCTATGTAATATAATTAATGATACTCTAGACAGGATTGCACAATGTCTGGAAACACTCCAATTTCCTTTAATAAATGCGAAGCTATTCTTTCTGATCAGGAACATTTAGTGGCTCACTACCTTATATTATGATCAATAACCATATAATACCCTGGAAAGATAACCTGCCGTATTTAGGGGTTACCTTTGACACCAAACTGACTTGGCATCATCAAATAAATGCAGCATGCTCTAAGGCCTTAAGAGGGATTAATATAATGAAGGCATTGTGCAGAACCTGGTGTGGGGCAGATCCTATGGTACTTTTAACCTTTTATAAATCCATTGTGAGGTCTCATCTTCTTACTTTTTATTGTTGTTTTCTTTCTTTTTATAGGAAAAGCGATACCTATTATGATTTTGTATGTCTACAAATAAATGTGTTTTTAGATTAACATCAGGTTCGTTAAATATAACATCCCAGGTCTCTAACTGCAAATAGAATCTAAAAGTATCCTTATTTTCAGAAGACATCGATCTATAGGTATAAAAAACATCATCTGGTAATGACAATTCATAACTTAGGCTAACAGCTCTATGAACAGAATAAGGAACATCAAATATATTACAGTAAAGTTCATTGCCATTCGAATTAGAAAACACATTATCAATTAAGCTCTCCTCTCTTGTGGGTTCCCTAACATCATTATGAAGTCCATGAGAAGATAACAGATCGAATAATCTTACCTTCTCCTGGCTATTACTCTTCTAATTTATATTGAAATCTCCACAAATGAACATCATACTCACCTTGACACCTTCTCGAGTAACGAATTTAACTGTTTAAGGAAATAACCTAAACTGCCATCACTGAACTATACAGACACAAAAACACTGCATTTTTCTCATTTATATCCAGTCGCATACCACATATTTCAATATATTTTTCTTTAGAGTATGTTTCTAGATTTAATGGCTGAGCAGAAAAAATTGTTTTTAACCCAAATACCTACCCTACCCAATTCGAAATTTTATTATTGAGACTCATAATATTCAGCAGGAAATATTGAGAGTAGTATGACTTTTACAATTATTTAATATGAAATTCTTTTCACAATATACCTTTTCGCCTTCAGGATGACACTGATTATTTGAATAACTAACATTATCACCATTCACACAATTGGGTTCATGCTTTGGCACCATCAGTCCTGTCCTTTCTGCCTTCCAATCCCGAGTCTGCTCTAGGTTGCATTATTCGATGCAAGTCCCAGCTGGCCACTCTTCGAGCTTCATTGCCTTCTCCAGGTTATCCAGCTTAATTGTCACTTTAAAAGACGAGTACAACTTGGCGTGGGCAGACTTGATGCGTTCACATTTAACTTCAGGACAGTTTGGGTGCAGAAAATGTTCAACATCTTTTTCTTTTGTATTGAGATGCAGCTTGAATACATGTAAATATGCCATTTTGGGGACTGCTTGAATTTTATTACAATTTTCACTATTAGATAAGATTTTCTGTTTAACCACAGTTGTGTTCTTTCATTTTCTTTCAACTTTCTTCAAACTTCAACTTTCTTTAAACAACATTACATATTCCTATCGCTGGTTACATCAACTGGACAGTCAGGTCACATTGCCTGTCTGTTTCACCAACCCGTGTGCCTCATTGTATCCCAACCATCTTTCTCCTATGCAGGTTACATTCACATAAGTTATGCCAGTGGTTTCCAAAATGTGGATCGCGACCCCCTCTCGAGGAGGGGGGAGTCGTGTTAAGAAACAGGGCATCGTAAATAAAATATAATATCTTAATATACTAAGTTACTCAATTACTAACTGGAAAAAGTTAATGCAAACTGTGTGCCTGTTGCTCAGAGCTCAGAGGCTAGCTTGTGAAAGTTTTTTGTACTTTTCTGGCGATGACATTATATAGACAACAATTTTGACTCACTTTTCAAAAAGAAATACTAGTTTCAACCGTATTGCATGATTATGCCAAGCTGTCATACTTCTTATAGCATAAGTGTAGTCAAATTTTACATTTCCCAGAATCTACCTCTTTTCCAATAAAAGAATGTGTTGGTCAACAGCAAGCTAAAGAAGGGCCATAACAGAACATTGTTAGATAATTTCCATTTTATCTAATAAAAAACACAAGAACCAAATATTCAGTGAATAAACAAATAAAATATAACACCAAACAAAACTAAAACATTTTGTAAAGAGATATTAGGAAATAATGCATTACTTACAGGCACAAGGATTATCTAGCTGATTTTCTTTATCCAAAACAACACCACCTTTCAAAAGAAAATTGTACTCGGTAGCAACAATTTTCTTCTGTTGTTCTAATATCTTTATGCACATGTGAAATGAAAATAGAAGTTTATGGTGCTCAAACAAAGCTCGACAAGTATTCCTAAAATATTTAATTTTACATTAAATAGCGTTTTCACCACTGCAAAAACAATAATCAAATGGCTTACCTATATACTGAGTAAGTATGATATTCATTCAAGGCGACAATTCTTTCATTTAAATCTTGTGATTTTGGACTTTTCTCTATGGACTGGGTGAAAAGAAAAACATATGAATCCAATGCAAACTGGTACATTGGGTCTATTCGTCCCATGTCATTCAGTACAAAGAATAAAATTGAAGCTCTTGTTGCACTAGCTCTGTACAACTAAAAATAAAGCAGTCAGTATCAAGATAACAATAAATAAATAACACAACAATAGACAAGAAGTCATAAAGAGGTACTCAATTTAAATGAAACACTTAACTAATCAATGTACTGAAAAATTTGTCGTTTTTTGATACCTGGGGAAGGCTTAGTTACAATAATATTTCCAACCATGTCAATAAGACTTTTTAATTTGTTAGTTTTTATAAAGAGGTTTTTCTTTTTTATACATTTGTGAAGAACACGCTAATAAATAGATCATGGCCAGCAAGCTTAATATTACTTTCAAATTTTACATAATATACAGGTGCTTTATAATTGAATGCTGATCCTTAAGGGTGACAATCCTTTGATGATTTTAAGGAAAATTCTTCATATCAACGCAACTACTTTATTTCTGAGATACAAGGTGTTGAAATTTGAGAAAATAATCTTTTTTTCCTTAATATCCCTAAAACTGCTTTCTATAATTTATTCACTTTTGGTAAAAAATACATTTTTTTCAGGATTAAGGATTTTTCAATTTTCATCTGTGGCTTCCCTGTTGACATGCCCCGCAATATTTTTAGTCAAAAAAAAAAATGACACGCCTGTGTTATTTTTTTAAAAATTAATGATATTTTTATAATTGCCCACTATTTCTCATAAAAATGATGCTTTGATTTTTTTTTCGTGCAGCAGACGATTTTCGATTTAAAACAAAATGCATTCATCTGCTTGTCCCTATGAGATTTTTTTTAGTCTCAATTTTACAGTTTGTGGTTTTTATATTTTATAGTAACTATTAGTTAGTTTTAGTACTAAATATACAGAGAAATACATTTTTTTATAAACTTACACTGTTTTAAACAAAATATAACAAAATCAGATTAACTGCTGAAAATGTCCACCTGCTACAAGTATGCACGCTTCGGCCCTTTTTCTCATCGACTGAGTTACTCTTTGGAGAATTCCTGCAGTATTCCTTATAGCTTCACAGGAAACTATCATGCTGTTTAACAATTTGAAGTGGTTGACTGTAAGTCAAGGTCTTAAGGTGTCCCGCCAAAGAAAATAATCCAGACTGCTTAGATATGGAGACCTAGTTGGCCATGACTATGTTCCCTCGCTACCTATCCAGTGATTATTAGGGTTTTGGTTTAAATATTCACGTGCCAGAGCACTAAAACGCGCAGGTGCACCGTCGTGCATAAACCGCATGTGATTTCGCATTAAAATAGGAATATCTTCCAACAGAACTGGCAAATTATTTTCAAGAAACCGCCGATAGTCATGTCCATTCAATCTGTGTGGTAGAAAAATCGATTAAGTAATCTCCAATAATTCCAGCTCGTACATTTAATGAGAACTGCTCCTGGTGACAAACCTCCATCATTGCATGCAGATTGCCCTCAGCCCAAAAACGATTGTTATGAAAGGTTCTTCATAGAACTGGCGTCGTCCGTGAATAAAATTTCCTTGTCAAATAAAGGATTTTCGGCAACTCTTTGGAGAAACTATTGGTAAAAATTTACTCATAATCAAAAGTCTGAAGGGAATAGAGCCTTAGCCCGTTAAATTTGATAGGGATATAATAAATAATAATAAAAAATCCTCCATACTAAAACACAGGATATTCAAATTACTGGTAACTTTTCTCGTACTTATTTCGGGATTTTCCTCAACTAAATTTAAAAGATCTACCTCAATTGCTGGAATTATTGCAGTCAGAGGTGCTTCTTTTAAGTGATAATTGGGCTCAAAGCATTCTGTGTCACATAACCTTCTGTGGGTGCTTGAAATCGCTCAAGCATCAGGAACCATTTTGTTTGGGAACCGCTCACGATACAGTCGTCTGACATATGTGGTCCCATCGGCAAGCCCATACAAGTAATGAAGGTCTGCACTGTGTGTGGGAGAACAAGAGGAGGGGCTACACCAATAAGCGGATCCTCATAGCCACAGACAGCCAGGCAGACCTTAAGGCCCTAAGTAGCCCACAGGTAAACTCCAGGCTGGTAAGTAAGTGCCGAGACGAGACGAGCGACCTGGCTGGGCAGAATGAGGTCACCCTCATCTGGGTCCTGGGTCACTCGGGGGTCAAAGGCAAAGAAGAGGCTGACAGTCTCGCGAAGAGAGGTTCAGCAGAACCATTTATGGGACCAGAACAGGTTCTGGGCGTGACAAAGAGCACGGCCAGGGGAGTCCTCGGTCAGAAACGAACACAAGGTGTACTGGGCAGACTGTCCAGGGTTCAGACATGGGAAGTCAGTAATTGACGAACCCAGTTCAAAGAGAGCTGTGGAGCTGCTAAATCTTAGCAGAGGACAGCTAAGAAACATAACAGGTCTCTTGACGGACATATGGCTGTCAAGAAAGACCTGCATAAAATGGGGCGGTTCAAGGGGGATCTCGCATGCAGACTCTGCGGCAAGGGGGAGAAATCAGCCCAGCACATCTTGTGCGATTGTAAAGCTTTGGACCGCAAAAGACAACTGATCTACAGTCAGTCTAGATCAGAGACAGAGCAATATAAAACTTCACCCTACCAATCGCTGTGCAGACTAGTTCAAGGCACAGTGATTTTGGAATGGGTGGAGTAGAAAAGACTAAGGGTTGCACAATAAGCCAAAGGCTGCAGTGCTATCGGGGCGGCAAAGACACGGACGAGCCCTGAGGGGGAGAGAAAAAAAACTCATAGAAGTAATACATGTTTGCTAATTCAGTATTTGTAAAATTTTCCACGGTTTTTTCATAAACATATTTTTATAATTTAAATAATGCTTGATAAAGAAATGTAAAAACTGTTTGCATTTATGACAACAATGACAATGAAATGTGTGGTCAGCATAGTGGATGTTTCTCGCCTACAAGATAAGCCTACTCTTTAGCAGCCAAAATTGCATAGCTACAAGGAAGTGAATGCATTTTATGCTTTAAATCAAAAACCGTCTGCCGGACGAAAAAAAATCAAGAGACCACTTTTAGAGAGAGACGATAGAATGGAATTGTAAAAATAATATATATTTAAAAAAACAGTGGCATATCATTGATGAAAATGAAAAAGTCCTTTATCCTGGAAAAACTGTATTTTTATCCGTACTTTGCATCTACCAAAATTGTAAAAAATATACAGAGCGGTTTTAGAGATAATAAGGGAACAAAGCTTTTTTTTCAAATTTCAACAGCCTGTATCTCAGAAATAAAGCTTGATGAATTTTTCTTAAGATCATCCAAGGGTTGCAACCCTTAAGGATCAGCATTCAATTATGAAACACCTGTATTTGTGAATGTCAACAGATGTCAAAATTTGATGTAGTTAAATTTAAAATTATTTCAGTTTAAATTGAAGGAGAAAAGCAAAATGTAGTGGAAGAAAAGTGCAAGTATTTTTGTGTTGGTAAATGTGTTACATGTGATATGCTCATGAGGAATATATGATGAAAATCAGAAAGAAAATGTTAAAATTTAAGGTGTCACTCAATCATGTCTTGAATTGTACCAGCAATTAAGATTTTAAGCTGTCAAATATTATAGCTAATTCCTTCAAATTGTATCTATCATGCAAGCAGAAACTGAAGATTTTTTGCAAAGTACATTGTATAATTACTGTATCACTAAATCAATAATAATAAAAGTATGTGGATCATCGGTATATTATTTGAATTGAATTCTCACTTACTTCTCTCGCTGCATCTATTTGAATTTCTGTTGCTTCAGAAACTTCTAAATTTTCCTTAACAGTCTGTGAGGTGGCTTTCGAAGTCTGTAAAGTATTGAACAATTCAGCGTCCTCTAACAGGGAACCTCTAGTTTCATTTAATAATCTTAGCAGTTCATTTTCCAAGTCTAACAGTGTCCTTTTTCCTCTCGCTATGCTTGTCACGAGCTTATCTTTCTGTTCTTCAAGCTGTGGACGTTCTTTTCTGACCACTATACCTAGAAGTTGAGCTTCAAGACCTTGCTCTTTTACAGCAAAGTTTACAAGCGTTGTTTTGGTTGATATTTCTGGTGGATAATGCGGATTAGTCATCTTTGTGGTGATAAAGAATCTAAAGTCATCATGGTATGACACCATTTTGTCATCTAGTTTAATTAGATTCATTCCACCTTGTTTTACAACAGCTTTTGATAAAATGGGACTTAGAGATGGATCAATTTCTTCAAGGATGTTTTGGAGTAAGACAGGTTTTCCAAATTGTACCGCCTTTTCAACTATTTTCATAAAATCTGGTATACCAAAATCAATAACCTGGAAATAGTATAGTAAATTATAGACTAAAAAGTAAAAGATACTGATAAAACTTCATTATCCATAAGTAACACTTGGAGAACCCAAATCACCACAACACATCTTTTTAAAGACCTGATGATCATTGGAGAAAATGTAACGGGTAGTTTCTAGTGTGCATACAGCTTTAGCATGCCGTCTTAGGGTTCTGGTTATTTGTGTGGAGGCGTTTTACCTCACTTCACTCTAAACCGAGCTGCAGAGTAGTCATAGTGTGCTTACTTGTACATTTTATGTTGTAAATAGAAAGTTTTTTAAAGATAAAGATTATTATTACGATTGAACCAGTCCAGATTAGATTAAAAATACAGTCCGTTATATCAGTGTTAACAATCGTTTCACTAACAAAGTTAGCGTCATCAGAGGATGAAAAAAACAACAAACTTATTTCTACAACAACACCATCAATAACCTGGAAATAGTATAGTAAATTATAGACTAAAAAGTAAAAGATACTGATAAAACTTCATTATCCATAAGTACACTTGCAGAACCCAAATCACCACAACACATATTTTTATAGACCTGATGATCGTTGGAGAAAAAGTAACGGGTAGTTTCTAGTGTGCATACAGCTTTAGCATGCCGTCTTAGGGTTCTGGTTATTTGTGTGGAGCCGTTTTAGCTCACTTCACTCTAAACCGAGCTGCAGAGCACTCATAGTGTGCTTACTTGTACATTTTATGTTGTAAATAGAAAGTTTTTAAAGATAAAGATTATTATTACGATTTAACCAGTCCAGATTAGATTAAAAATACAGTCCGCTATATCAGTGTTAACAATCGTTTCACTAACAAAGTGAGCGTCATTAGAGGATGAAAACATCGAACTTATTTCTACTACAACACCATCTACTTATATTGTTTCTTAGGTAAAGAACAAAACAGAGGGGGGAGGTTATTGAACCTCCTTTATTACTTTTCCGGACAGGTTTCGAAATGTTTATCTGGTTCAAAGACAGAGCGCAAATAGAGGACTGTAGATCAGTAGCACGGCTCGATTTAAGGAACTTTTATTTTTTATTGCTCTAGAAATATAAATGCTCTCATACGCATCAAGCATCGCTTGCTGTTTAACATTTTTGATAAGTCTCAGATTTTCCTTATCAATGTGGTGGTTATTATCCCAAATATGTTGTGCCACACATGACTTGTCTACACTACTGTATCTCAAATGTGCTAGGTGTTGTTTCCGAAATATAGTTCCTATGGTTCTCTTAGTCTGCCCAACGTATTTAAGATTACAATCTTCACAACCTATCCCATAGATACCCGTCATTTCAGTGGCTTTATCTTTCGTATTCCCTAACAAGATTCTTACGTTATATTATAATATAATATATAAATTTGTTAGGTAATATGAAAGACAAAGATAAAGCCACTGAAATGTCGGGTATCTATGAGATAGGTTGTAAAGATTATAATCTTAAAAAATCTGGCACATTTGAGATACAGTAGTGTAAACAAGCCATGCATGGCACAACATATTTGAGATAATAATCACCACATTGATAATATAATTTAAGAAATTTCTTAGGTAATACGAAAGATAAAGATAAAGCCACTGAAATGTCGGGTAACTGTGAGATAGCTTGTAAAGATTGTAATCTTAAATACGTTGGGCAGACTAAGAGAACCATAGTGACTATATTTCGTAAACACCTGGCACATTTGAGGTACGGTAGTGTAGGCAAGTCATGTGTGGCACAACATATTTGGGATAATAACCACCACATTAAGAAGGAAAATCTGAGACATAACAAAAACGTTAGACAGCAACCGATGCTTGATGCATATGAGAGCATTTATATTTCTACAGCAATAAAAAACAAAGGTTCCTTAAATCGAGCAGCGCCACTGATCTCCAGTCCTCTATTTCTGCTGTCTTTGAATAATATAAACATTCCGAACCCTGCCGGGGAAAGTAATAAAGGAGGTTCAATAACCTCATCCCGCAATAAAGATACAATACACAGAGATTGCGCCTGCGATTTAAATCTCCCTCTCGGTTTCACTCTTTACCTAAGAAGCAATATAAATAGATGGTGTTGTAGTAGAAATTAGTTAGAATTTTTATCCCCTGATGACGCTAACTTTGTTAGTGAAACGATCGTCAGGTCTTTAAAAAGATATGTTGTGGTGATTTGGGTTCTCCAAATGTACTTATCAGTGCTCATCACAAGTTCCAATATTTACTTAGTTCATTATCCAATCACCACGGTTTGGTAATGATTTGACTGAATTAATGATGTAATTACGTTTTGGTTGTTGAAATAAATGAGAAGTAAGGAAAGTGTAGTTGAAATTAGTGTTGTTATACCTAATAGAGAGGTCACGATGGGGAGAATGTTTATGTATCTGACGGAAACATAAAAATACTTAACTGATTTTCATCAAACTTGGCAAGTACATTTCTTTTGTAAATCTCTTGGGCCAGTTCGTTTACCAGCCCAATCAAACCAGTTGGAAAGTCAGGTTTTTCTCCTAAAAAAAAATTTGATATCTCCACAAAGAATACAGCTGTTTCGATTACATTTGTTACACAGGGCATGGTGTTAATAGAAAAATAAAACATATGCACATTCCAAAATTGAGGTTTCGATGATAATAGAAAATGAAATTATTACTGTGGTTGGACTTTTGAACAATAGTTCATAGTTTGTTACTTCGTTGTTCTTTATTTCACCATCAAAAGATACATGATATGTCATACATTAAAACACATATACAAAACCATTAATGTGTTAATTCAATAATTTAATTAAAACCAATAAAATTAATGGCTACAGGCATTAACAATAGTTCATATATTCCCGAATCATATAAGAAGTTAACAGTTCACAGTTAACACCCCAGGAAATAGGTACAAAATACTGGGAATGGTCGACTTAACTACTTAATTTCAGCTAGAGAGAATATTACATGGAGAGCGACATTTTTGAACGCACACCAGATCTAATTTCAAACTGATATTTAATAACCTAAGAATTTCTCATATATTGTGAAATGCACATGTTATTTTCATGTATTTTATATTTAGTTTTTCACCAAAAACCTTTTTTTCAATTATTTCTTTTAACTTTTATTATTTAAGTAACAATGTTGTTATGAAAAACGTTCTTATGAAAATTCGCTACCATTTGCACTGGGTTTATTAAATTTTCATTTATATTTATTGTGCCCACCTTTAATTCATTGTCAGCTTCCATAGCCTTTATCCATTTCTGAGCTTGACACTGTGGATCTATTACTAGAGGCCATCTGCTTCCTCTTGTCACTATAATGCCGTTTTCTGTGCTGAAACCATCTGCAGGCAGACCCTGGATATTCCATTCTCTTATGGTTGTTGGATCACATAAAAATGTAATAATATTCCAATCTGCAGTCACTGGTACTTGCAATTCCGTTACCTTAAAATAAAATAAAATGCTTATACATTATAAATATTTTTCTAATGATTGAACTGCTGAAGTTACTTTCTATTTCATACAGTAGAGTGTGAATTAATGTAAACATGGGTAATATTTTCAAAAATGTGACAATAGATATTAATAATACTTTTAGTACAAGATATATGTCCTCGCTTGGCTTAGATAAATAGCTTGAATCGTCTTGGAATAGAATATACAACAATATTGCAGTTTTGAAGTAATATGTTTAACACCAAACCATACTTGAATGATAATATCTTCTCTTTTGCGGTAGAGTCCTGTTTTTGGAGTGTGGATATAGCCCATGTGATTTTCTTTTCTTGGAAATATATCAGCATCAACTTCAAATTTATGACATGGCCTGAATTTTATTAAAAAACTTATTTCCACTGGTGTCAACCTTTTCCTAATTCTTAGCTAATTTGTTCTCTATAAGTAACTCTTCACACTTTTGGTTATTCATCATTTGTCAATTGGTGCAAGAGATACAATGCCCTTATATGAGAAACAACCCCAAAACATTTTCTTCTGGGGATGTCAGAGTTTGGTCGATGCGACAGGCCGTGAGTTTTATACTATCGCAGCACACTGTTGGTCCAGGAAATTGCCGCCCAATTAATGTATTGGCGGCAGATTACCGGGGTCGGCAATGGTACACAGCCCGAAAGTACCCCAGCAGGGTTTACCCGCGCCGGGAATACCACATGGCCCTAATTTAGCCTTGTATTTTAAATCTATTGCGGACCTGAAATAGCCATATCATAGCATCCGGTTTCTTTGAAATATCCAAATAAGTGCATCACTGATCTGCCAAGACTCATGACAAATCATCAATTGAAGCTAATATATCACAAAATGGCAAATTCTGTATTCCTCTTGTGGAACATACAGGGATTGCATTAATTCCCGAACCCCACGTGACCAGATTCTGTCTCTCTCTTAGTGGAATATTATTTAGAGTTGGCAGTCAAAAAGTAACCAAAAAAAAACACTAGACTAGGGACCCTTAAGTTACTAAATCACTTGACAATTGACAGTGCAGTCCATTGGCTCTCAATTCCCTTTTGACGGTTATTTTGTATGTATATTGTGCATTTTCCAAGTTTGACCAGTATTTACCTTCTTCAAATAATTTTCTATCTGTTGATGGAGGCCGTAAAATAAATCAGTAGTTATTATTTTGTATGTATATTGTGCATTTTCCAAGTTTGGCCAGTATTTACCTTCTTCAAATAATTTTCTATCTGTTGATGGAGGCCGTAAAATAAATCAGTACCACAGACCATAACCAGTTTACAATAATGTCTGATAGCCAAAGTGTTCAAAAACTATCAGAGGTTTCTTTTTTATGGGTGAAGTCCCATTGTGGTATTGTCGGCAACGAGATTGCTGAGAAATTAGCAAAAGGATCAATAGAGGGAGGATAGTTTCTTGGATATAGTTGTCCTGCTCAGGACCTTATTCACGTAGGAAAACATATTGCTATACGAAATTGGTCACAAGTTTATAGTCAAAGCAACAAAGGTCAATATTACAGACATATCCTGCCGGCTCTCGCCAGTACCTCATGGTCCAAGGATTGCTACTATAACAGATATTATGTAACTAGCATGCATAGATTACGATTCAATCACGGCCTTCTCCCTAGTCATCTGTTCAGAAGACAGCATAGACTGTGAATGCAGAGATTATGGAAATTTAGACCATATATTATTAACATGCAAACTAAAGACTCGCTATGCAATAGAACTAATAAGAAACGTTTTTTCGTAGACACAGATGCTTTATCCATACAGCCTGTGCTGTCTTCTAGCATCCAATAATTTAGACTTGTATAAATATATCTTCGATTATATACTAAGGCTACACATTATTGTATAACAGCAAAATCACACAGATGTATTATGTACACGTTTATATAAAAAAGCATTAACATTGCAAAAAATAACAGAAAAAGAAACAACAAAAAACAATCAAAAAACCAAAACAAAAACAAAAAAGAGAAAAAAAACAAAATAAAGAAAAAAAAAAAGGAAAGAAAAATGAAAATAAGCCAAATTAACTAGCAATTAATAGTTAGGTACAAAGTAAGGATAAGCATAGGATATGTAACATTTTAAAAAGAAGGGTTGAAAACTACTAGAGGAAATGACATAGTGACAAACTGTGCTAGTGGTTTACGCCTTACCCAAATACGACACTACAACCCCCACCCCCCTCCACCACACATGTCTACTGGATGGCATGACAAAGTTTTGGCCATGGCAGTAAAAGATAAAGCATTTTCTTTAAGGGACCAGAATCAAAAAAGCAGTACAGTTTTCTGGCCTTAAAAATTGATTAAGTGATTTTTGACCAATAGTAAAACATAACCAAAATAAAACCATTCATGCAAGAATTTAAAAAAATGATGAACAAGTAGCGAAGATGTAGACTTTGAAATTATAAAATTTGTATTGAAAAGACATGGTTTATAGCTGTTCTAGCTCTAACTTGTGTCATGGTTAATTTTGGGTGTTAAAAAATCACACATTAAAATCGGTTAACCTACTACTTACTTCTTGCTTCCAAGATTTTATGAGTTCGTCTCTATAGTTACTCATAAAGGGTCCTAGATATGACACAAATGCTGTGGCTAATAAGCAGTCACCCGGTAAACACTCAAACTGAAAGTCTAGTTTTCCTACAGTTTCTTCCCATCGTTGTTTCTCACCAGAAAGATTCTCCACCAACATTGCAGCTCTTTCAAGTTTGATTCTTAACATTTCAGCCTAGACATTGTAAAAACAAAAATTATTTACATCAAAAAGTATGCGCCTTGAAGTTTGTCGAATGTAAGATCAAGTACACGCCAACCCACCACCAAACTCTGGAGGTAATAAAAGTGGACCAGCCAACTCACCACTGACTAAGGCAGGTAAGTTTCAAAAACTCTTAAGTCCAAGATACGTATTGCAATGAAGCGCAAAATTTCAAGTTACTTTAACTTGGAAAGCAGAATAGTAAATTCAGAACACCTGTATATATTTGCATAGTAAAGTTTTCTGCAAGCGACCGTGTGTATATATTAATATATTATTGCAGATATTCTGCACAACGCCAGTTACCATGGGAACGGCGTAGCGGTGGAAACCCGTAGCAGGGGAAAATCGTCGCACCGAAGGAGACAGCAGAACCCATTTTAGTTCTCGCTAGCTTCAGAAACGGATTTTTATCGCATGTTGTGCTAACCTGGGTGCATTGTTAGAAAGTAGAGAGTTATTACTTTCATCTTTCAAGCCTGGCCAACTTAAAAGATTAAAGTGGAACTGTTTCTGTTTAAATATTACAGGCATCCTAAATGGATACATGGAAACAGAAATAGTCGGTTATTGTGGTTGAATGCAATGTGATGATTTGAGCGAGTTCGAAATATTCGCGTATTTAAAGTAAAAGTTAATATTTTGTTATTACTTTTGATGATTATTGTAGCTGCCGGTGTTTCAGGTAGGCTCAGATGTAATCGAAGGGTGGCAAAGACATGTTACGCTGTAATATAAGATAAAATAGACTATTCAAGTAATTTTAGCCCTGTCGAAAAAAGCCTAAAATGAGTGACCTTATCAGATATGGATTTTATTTCAGCGATAATACAGGCTACACTTTAATATGATTAAAGGAAATTAAAGACTTTTACTACCAGACAAACTGATTTATTCTTAAAACCCTACGCGTTTCAACACATTATCGTGCCATCTTCAGGGTTTAGACAATATTCCTGTCTGAATTACAGAAAGATGCTATATGAAATGTTGTCAAAGTTTGGCTTTTCATCCATTGTCTTCAGGATATCAAACAGAAGCTGCGTAAAATAGGAAGGCAGGAACATCACAAGACTTGAAGAAATCAGAGGATGAATGCAAAAGACGCTTATTTTTTAGCTTAATTTTATCAAACGAACAAAATGGAGTCCCAAACTGTTTGCATTTTTAAGTTAAATATCTAGATATCCATGGGAAATTTTTCCCAAAAAGTTCCCAAAAAGTTGACTGGCCATACAAAGATATAAATTTTACAAGCATGTGCCAAGTCTACGTTCATCGGTAACATCTGATAAAATCTTAAATAACTCTAAAAAGTACATGGAAAATTTTACTGATTTACCTTTTTATTTAATTCTTCTTTCTGTAATAACTTCTCCTCATATTCTTGCTGTAGCTTTTCCAACATTCTATTTAGCTCTTCCAATTTTGCTTGAGCTTCAGCCAATATTCTCTGCTTTTCAAGCAGAGCTTCTGTAGCTTCATCCAATTTTGCCTTCTTTGGACCAACAATTCTGATATCAAAAACAATTTAATTAAAATATTTTCAAAAATTTACTGTTTAAAAACTTACTTCCAAACTTTAGCATATTTCTCTATGGCAATGACCCACATGCAAAGAGATTTGGCTGCCAATGAGACAATGCCAACTTTATCTGGAAGAAACTCTTCATTTGTTGTGTAAGCCGCAATTTTCTTTAAGGTCTTTTCAGATATGTGATTTTTATCAAACTCTTTCAAATCTTTAAGAAAATTCATGTCTCCCAATTGTCTTTTAGCTTCAGCCCATGAAGTGTCAACCTTAAAGGAACATTATGATACAATTATTTTAGAACTGCAAAAAATAATAAATATATTACCCCCTTCAGAATGTTAACAGCTTCCATAACCATTTCTACTTTTACAGGAGGTTTGCCATATGATTTCAGTTCACTAATGTCCTTTTTGCTCAGGGAATCCAGAGCTCTAATTGCCTCATTCAAGGCAGGCATAGCTTCCTCCAAATCAGCTTGGGCAATTTCTGCCAGTCTTTTGCATTCAACTTCTTCTTCGGCGATTTTAATACTTTTCTGTACAACTTCTCGCTATCAATGCAAAAAGCAAATCTTAGAATACACACATAAACACATACATAAAATGTTTTATCTACCATGACACATTCACCAAAAGTAACAATAAAATTTTCTTAGCATAATTAGAAAAGCTTATCACTGCTACATAGCAACAAAGCACCTAATGCTGCAATTTATTCAATATTTATTTATTCTTTGACATGTAGTAGTAGTAGCAGTGGTGGGGAGGCCAACGCCAAGCAAGTAGGCCACCATGGGCCCTTTTTGCCAACCCCAGCAACCCAGCAACCATGCTCTACTCCTCCTCGGTTCCGTCGCCAAACCGCCTCGACCTCGAGATGAAGTCCGTGACGGTCTTCAATTGGACGGTACTTACCTGATTCCTCTGCAGAGTCCTCGATCCGAACAATTCTGCTCGAAGACTCCCAAAAGCCTCGCATTCGCACAGGTAGTGGTAGGACGTTTCCTCATCCTCGCCGCATTCCTGGCAAATGGGATCTTTCTCTTTCTCTCTCTCTCTCTCTCTCTACGCCTGTCAATGTGAGGTGTCTTCTAAGGGCGCAGTGGCCTGTGAGCACCCCAAGGATGCGGCGAAGCGTAGGTCGACTCCTTCCGAGTAGCCAGACAGATTTATCTCTGTCCGGCCCCTCCACGAAGTCCCTCGCCTGCCTGCAGCCACCAACCGACCCCCAGTGCCTCTTCATTGCTTCCTCGGTCCACTTGCCTAAGGCGACGGAGACCAACTTCCTACTTATACCTATGGCCGGCTCCGGGCTACAGAACGGCCGCCGGGAACCAAGACTTGCGAGATTATTCACGACCTCATTCTTTGACATAGTAGGAAAGTGATAGATGTGCAATTTTGAATACAATTTTCGGCATACTAAGTGCACTTACAAAGAAAATACGTTCCAAATAAAAATGTTTATATAATAGTTATAGCATACCTGTTTTTCATCAACTTCTTTCCTCTGTGCAACTATAACAACAAGATATTCATCACACTGAGTTTGAAACTCTGCCACTTTCACTTGGGCTTCTTCCAATTCAACAGACATAGTTTCAACTTTGGCACGACAGTCATCAATTTTCCATAGACCATTTCTCAGTTTGTTGGCTTGAGATGAAATCTCCTCTCTCTTTTCTCTTAACATTCTGCAAAACCACAGTAATGCAAATGTATTACTTTTGGATTTATATAATAAATTAACAGTTACGAGGTAAGCGCCAAAGCTCCTTGGTCTGACATATATCCAGGGTATCGAAGCGTGTCAAAATTTGGCAAGACATATGCCCAGTTTCACAAAGCTCGATGAAATATTTAACGGCCGGTTAGTTAATCAAGGCTTCAGACGACCAATCACAGCTTCAAAATATTTGGTTGTCATGGCAAAACCAGGAGTCATAGACTGTGATTGGTCGTCTGAAGCCTTGATTAGCTAACCGGCAGTTAAATATTTAATCAAGCTTTGTGAAATTGGGCATATGTGTTCTAATATTGTTGAATAGTTATTGTCCATTATTACCCTACATCCTCCCTTAACGCCTACTACAGCCGTTAGGAGGCCGACAGTGGCGACGTTTCACAAGTGTCATCAAGTGAAAACACACCCAGAAGCAGCTACAAGATTGAATGTAAGAGCTCTCTCACTTCGTCGTCGCCCAGCGATCAGGCAGCATCGTAGGAAGATCCGCGACCCGTAGTCAATCACTTCTTCGTCATCTAGCGTTCAGTAAGCCTCGTAGCAAGACCAACTGAACCGTCAGCAGCGTCAGCTAATAGTTGATTATGCTGTGGTCGTACGAAGCTTCACGTCGTCGTCCAGCGGCCAAGAAGATCGCCTGACCCGCGACCCGTAATCAATACTTCATCGACATCTAAACCCACGTTTCTCACGTGGACAGGTCAGAGAGCCGCGTTCGAAGAAGAGCCAGTCTCCCGACGAGCGGCTGACCTGTGATTAGAAATCCACTCGACCGCGTGCAAGCGGCCTCAAGTCATCTAAATTAACGTTTGTCATGTGGACAACGTTGGTCCCGCTTGGAAGACGCCCACAGATGCCAGCGACGACCTCCATGTGCTGGCTACCCCACCCTACCTACATGTGTAAGTAATTTTTCATTACACTGATCAATATTGAATCACCATTCACCCACTTATTTTTATGTGTAAATTTGTAACCTTGTAGTATTAAATTGTTACTAGGGTCGATCAAAAGAATAAAGTATGATAAATGAGACTGAGCGTTTCACCCCTTCATCTCCACTCTGCCCAAGCATGAGATTATATAACGCGGGATTACTCTTGTTCCAGCTGTTTTGCACCCTTGGAGGTTCCGATTAGTTTATTTACATGGAAACGTCGATACTTTCCTTACAATATCCCGTCTCCGTGGCCACCTAGCGGGTCGAATTGGAGGACGACATATCATCAACTATATATAGACCTCCAAACCGCAAGTTAATTTCTCAGGTATGGCCGCCTAATGGGTTTCTATTAGAGAAATCTTTGGGAGCTTGAAGTCTCTCGGCTAGTAGAAGTAATTATTTATTTATACAAAGAAAGAAAATATAGCTGGAATGAGACATAATATAAATCAGGCAAGTAAATGTTTCGGTTACTTTGACAAATACATGGGCAAACTACGGAAACAAACACAGCGGTTAATAAAACTCTGCAAACTTTGTAGAAAAACGGTTTAAAGGAATAAAACGGGGGAACACCTGTACAACAGAATCGGCAGGGTAAGAAAGTTAGTAAATAGGTAAATAAGTTTTGAGAACAATGGGTCATATGTTATATAAAAGAAACAAAATAGCAAAAATATTATTAGTAAAATATTTCACACCACAGGATCCAGATAGGCGTCATGACAGCGGTGGTTACGTTAGTTTAAGACGGGTTTAGTAGCGTAAACGGAGGTCGGCATGCGGAGCACTGAATCAGATCGGAAGATTTAACAGTGGAAACGGAATCAAGTCAGAAGCTTGAAACAGTGAGAACTTAATTAAATTTACTTGACCCGCAAGCCGTCTTATATATCAAAAAATATGTGCATCTTTTGTTGGTTCTAGAAGTTTTGGGGTCTTTATTTATCTTATGGTTTGATTAAATTATTCACAATTGAAAATTTTGCGAATTTACATATTTTCGGTAGTGTTTATCAGGGAGATAAAATTCCAACGTTGATTTAATCTACTTGGACATGTATTTTATGCAGATTTTACTTAGATGTAGGTATTTTAAAAATAATATATGACAAAATTCTTAAAAATAATTGTTTGCAGAGTTTTGTTTTACAAAATAGAAATTAATGTTTACCATAAGAAAATGAAATTTCTTTACAATTTGAACATGATTTTGTAATGTGAAAAATTAACTTTGGAGACCATAATGCAAGTGTTGGTGAGCAGAACTAGAAGGAAACTTTAAACTTTACAAAATTGAAACTATGCAAGTGAATAATATTTGACATTTAACTATGTTTGGACTTTAGATCTATACTATAAATTGTGTAGTATATGAGTACAAGCTTTACTTGTTTGTATTGCACAATGTATAATTAATATGCAAATATATAGGTAATACTAATACCAGTTGGCAAAAGAGAGGTCCTCTTGGCCTATACAAGATAAGTAGTAACTGTTGTTAAGACTAACTAAATACTTCTTTTTTAAATTTAAATTTCATCAGCATTTCTGAAACTCATTCTAGATCACATTACTATACATTTGTACCAAGATTTATACTAACCTTTTGTAACCAGCAACAAGCTCCAAATAATTGGTAGGTGTGACATAATTATGCCTCTTCATTTCCATTGCCATTCGTTTTGAACACTGAGCAACAGAATCATGGACAGAAGAAAATATTTGTGCAGCCGCCTCACGTAATCTGTCTTGCGTTGAGACTAAAACAGATTCCCTTCGACGACCCTAAAATAAGAAATATGTACATTTGAATTTTCATTATGCATGTTTGTATTTTGGTTTATTTAATGGCAACCTATTTCTGAGAATATGGCCAATCACTGACGCCAAGGAGCAGTTTCACCTCATAAGACTAAAAATGATGCCTTTACGCCGCTGCCTAAGGGGCAGGTTTCAAGACACCAAAACTTACGCCATCATGACCACCCCCCCCCCCCCCCAAAGTAGACGTGTCTCAGCTTTTTCTTTCTTTTCTTTAATTGTAATATTTTCCATGTGGGAAGTTTTAACTAGAACACGCTGTATAGATTTGCTTATGTATTTTTATATTTCTTTAAAAAAGTGTTTAGCTTCCGAAATTTTCATGTATCCACTTTAACTACATATATTTAAATCATTAAAGATTTACTGAAAAAGGAGTTTAATTTTCAACACGAAAATGGCAATATATATATATATATATATATATATATATATATATATATATATATATATATATATATATATATATATGTATGTATATATATCTATATATATATATATATATATATATATATATATATATATATATATATATATATATATATATATATATATATATATATATATATATATATATATAATATATGCTATAATATTTATTTAGATCTTCATGATCTGCCAATTCTGGCCACCTTTATATAATGGCCAATAATTCTGATTTGGTAGTTGGCCATTATTGACAGATTTTACTGTATTGACAGCCAACTACAAAGAAACACAGTCAACAACTGCATTTACTGTAATGGACGAGCAACGGATATTATTTCTTACCTTGCATGTTTTTTTATATTTTCAAAAATAAAGTGGTGAGGTGGGGTGTTGAATGCATATTGTTACAATTGATAATTAATCCAGTTTAGCTTGACTGAACTTGATAACATATAACATTTATTCTATTGACGTAATGAGAGACGTAATGAAAATTATAATATAATTTAAGCAATCTAATCTGGTTGTGTGGCTTCTCTCGTGTTCAAACTGTCATATGTCACTTTCAATACAAGAACTGCATTCTCGAAGGAGTAGGTAAAATGACAGTTTCAATCTATACGTCTGAAATATCAACATTTTTCAATCTGAGTATCATATTGTTTCTTGTAGTACACCGATTGCAGCATCCTATATCTTTTAGTCGTCCCCATAAATAAAAATCTAAACAACTCTAATCAGACCACCTAGCTGGCCAAGGAAACAGACCTCCCCTTCCTATCCATCTGCCAGAAAGCGCCTAATCTAAGAAATGTCTTTGAAGCAAAACGATGTGGCTTGGATGCAACCTACAAACAAATTATTATTATACACCCACTGAATTTTCGTGCCCTGTTGACTTTGTAATGACAACTATATAATATGTATTACTTTAAGCCATAGGCTACCTGTGGTCTTTCAGAATATTTACTCCTAAGTCCCTGGATATTATACGGGTATTCAGATGTGGATTGGATTTGAGATAGACCAACACATTGATGACATTCGCATCACTGCGACCCGTGCGGGTTCCCTGACAAACCGGAGGATGCACGTTTCACATCGTTCGTAATGAAAGCGTGAGGCTGAGAAAAACTTCTTTGGAAAAGCACTGTCTTCCCAGCTACTTCACCGCATACACCCCAGCAGCAACACTTGCATTTCGCATGCATTCAAAGTATACAGCTATCAAATACTTTTTCATTCGTGAAAATCATCTCATGTTAGTAATTAGTGAATGACAATGTAATGATTTTGACAATTTGCTTATGCATTGTGCCATTTTCACAGTATGCTTGATTCTGTCACACTGGGCCAGTTTTTTGTTACACATATGAGAATGAATTACTGAGGGGAGATAGATTGATATTTTCATACCTATAATTGATAAAGATTTTCTACTAAACTCACTTGAATATTTTTCGGATAATTTATATCTAGAAATGATGGAAAACTCCGTTGTTGCTAGCTTCTTATCAAGATGTGGTAATTCATAGGCAACTTTGATCCCTAATATCTACCACTAGACCAATGATATCAAACTGCGGTTTTCACCAGTAGCTTCAGTCCTTTGTAGCCTACTCTAATGCGTTATTATTGACATACTGTTCCATTTTATTTTCATCAGCAAAATAGCAACATAACCTAACTATTCAAACAAGGCCCTCTCTCGGTGTATGTAAGATACAGAGAAAACCTGGAATGAGTGTAAATGGTAGACCAAGAAAAGTTCCTTTCCACGAGTCCAAACACATAAAGTCCTGTCATGTTAAACCGGAGTAATTATCAATTGAAAAAGTATACATTAAACGTCCCCCCCCCCCCCCCCCCAACCACTTTATTTTTGCAAATATTAAAAAATATGTGAGGCAAGAAATAACATCCGTTGCTCGGCCATTACTCTGGTCAAAAGTACCACTTAATTGGCGAAAATGTGATGAAAATCGCAATTTTCCGACCAGCAGTGGTTCTTACGCCCTCTAGCGGTGATTTTAGAGATTTGAAAATAATTATCAGCGATTTATCATGACAACTTTTCTCATGGCAGTTTTTTCCCTGGAGCTGTACAGTGAAACATTCCTGAGATATGGCCAACAACCATTCTTAGTTGCCCACTCTGTACAGTAAAGATCCAAATCAAACCCTCATACTACACTTACCAAATTTTCACCAGTGATCGTTTGTACAAAATTTACATCTGCAATATATTTATTGGCCACTTCCAGGAGAGCCTCTTTTGGCCAATCACAAAACCAGTCGATAGTGCTGCAATTTACCAATGCAGGATACTGCCTTAACCTGTTCCGGAAATTCTCACCAATTGGACTCATACACAAGATGATATGTAGATTGGCACGAACCCTCTCTATCAAAAAATTGTACATTGCTTCTGGCGTCTTCATTATATTATTTCTTGTAGCCGCACTATCGAGTTTATTTTTTACCTACAGTTTAGGAAAAAATTATGTAAAGAATAATAATTTACAAATTAAAAAAATCTTACTTCTTCAAATTCATCAGGCTTGTAAAGATTAGCTACTTCGCCACTGCTCAACATATTATTAATGACCTCCAAGAAACTTTCAACTGTTATCTGTGTATCGTTGAAGAGGAAACTTGTTGCTCTTCCATCAACTCCAGCCATAGAATAAAGTAATTTTAAATCTTCTCTAAACTCTTGCATTTTGTAGCTTCTTGTTACTGTTATTTGGAAAGTTTGGTATTCACAGATATATGCGGCAATACGAGATAACGACTGTCGACCACTTCCACCTTAAATGTATAATCAGTTAACAAAATTTACACATAATATAAAATAAGTACAATTTGGAGAACCCAATTCATCACAAAGTTAGCGAAATTATTGTCAGGTCTAAAAACTGTATTGTGATGAATTGGGTTCTCCAAATTATAGTTATCAGTGCTCATTACAGGTTCCAATCTTCACTCATTGTATATTATAAAATATTATAATTATTACAAAAAGAAGATGTATACTGAAAAAACAAAGCTAATTAAATTTTCTGCGGTTGGAGGAGAAGCAATGACAATAAATTGTGGTAACACTCAATTGCAGACTTCACAAAGCTGCGTGTTTCTTGGCCTGATTATAGACAATAATTTAAACTGGAGGAAACACAGAGTATCTTGCTCCCAAGATCTCTAGTTCTTCATATGCCTTAAGAGTGCTGCAGAGAAGTGTGGATGAGGGCACATGTCTTATGGTTTATTATGCGTATGTGTATGCAATACTTAAGTATGGCATAGTGTTCTGGGGAAACTATGTGGATGTGGACCGCATATTATACTGCAGAAGTCTTGTGTCAGGTCCATGTATGGGCTGAAACCTCGAGAATCCTGCAGGCGGTATTTCATAGAGAAGAAGATACAGACCCTTGATTGTGTATAAATATTGGAATGCGTCCTGTTTGTCAAGCAAAATATGTCGTTTTTTTCAAAATACCTGCCTGAGCCTGAGCATCATAGAAGGTTCAGATTGAATCAGAAACTCCTACTTCCAAAAACACCATTAACAAAAGTGCAGAGAAATGCAGAATATCATATGATAAAAATATTCAATCACCTACCTCTCTGTTGGAAAAATATGGACGTAAAAACATTGAAAAAAGAACTAAAGGATATTCTACTGAGAAAGTGTTACTATTCCTGCAATGAATTCTTCAGAGATGGAGACATATGGCCACCACTCCAAGATCAAGATTAATAGCTGTCACTTTGGCATGGTAATGCTCACCATTGCATACTTTCTCTGAGGGGGTTAATAGAATATTTGTGAGGTGTATATGCGGATGTATGGTTGCTTTGTTAAGTCTGTAAGTTTTATATTGGCAAATTAATACTGCTGCATTGAGCGTGTTTTATTTTATGTCTAGATTTGTGTATACATTTGTTATTATTTATTATATTATTATATATGTGTGTATATATGTTTATATTTAGATTTATATTTATTTTATATTTACAAATGACGTGTTCTACACCCAATAGGGTATTTATGGGACGAATAAAGTATCATTATTATTATCACTTCTTCCTACCTATTCCAACCAAAAGCATGTTTCCTCTGGGCTGTGAAACTACTCTTTCTATTCTACAAATATGTTCTATAGCATCTCTAAACAATACCAAATCCATTCTGACTACACCAGGTGAAACATTATACTCATCCATTTGTAGCTCTAGGTATTTTCTTAAGGCTGGAATGTCCAACAAGTCTTCATATATACCCCATGGATTTACAAAATCAGCAAATACGGGCAATTGCATCTTGGGACACAAGCTATGTAACGTAAGATCAAAATGCTGTCCAAGCTGATCATTTATAGCCCAAATGAACCAATCACGGTCTCTGAAATAAAAGAAGCAATTGTATATCTAACGCAAGGCTTTTTTAAACACATTCTATTTCTTAGAGAACATTGTAGGAACTATGTTGCATCGACACAAAATGTTACAATAGAGGCTGTGTACCAACCAACGGTTTTCAAACCGTCAGACCTGTTACTTCTTCTCCTAATACAGGGAATAATCTACAAATATAAGGGTATATTGATATTTTATAAATACACTGCCAAAGTTTGACATCCAAAAGTGGGATAGTGGCAAAACTGTGACTTTGGAAACGAAATATTTACTTATTTATTTAATAATAATAATAATAATAATTTATTAACGGTCTGAGCCAATTTACAGATTAATTTACAACCAAAAATCAAATTAACTATAAACAAGCTAATAATATCAACCTAAAAAATATTTTCTAACACACTTTTAAATTCAGCAAGGCTTACAAAAAAAATATCAGTTTTTTCACAATAATTGTTAGCATTTCTACAGATTCTTGGAACTGCAGAATGAAAAGTATAATTAACACGATAGAAACTCTCATTAAATAGACCATGGTGTCTTAAGGTTCTGGATGGAACACTAAGCTTAATCATAGCTAGTAAGTCAGGAGAATCTACAACACCATTCAGCAATTTATATAAAAAGCAAAGGTCAAAATTAACCCTTCGTTGTTCGAGAGTAATCAAATTTAATTGAGTATAAAGTTGTAAGTAGTCAATTTGGTCAGTTACGATACCCATCTTATATGCCACAAACCTAATAAATCTTTTTTGGACTCTTTCAAGTAGATCTTTATGTATCTGATAGAATGGTGACCAAACAATGCTGCCGTATTCAAGCACAGATCTGACATATGCACAGTACACAGATTTTAAACAGTTTACATCGGAGAAGTCTGCCAATGTTCTTTTCAAAAATCCCAGCATTTTCAAGGATTTATTTGTAATTAATTCAATATGCTTACCAAATGTCAAATCACTACTAAAGTACACTCCCAGATCTCTTATTTGATCAACCTTTTTTAAGACAGTATCTTCCATTTTATAATCAAAATTTGAAATATTTTTCGATCTAGAAAATTGTATATAGCAGCATTTACTCTTATTTAACAACATATTATTATTCCTACACCACTGGATCAAATTATCTATATCTGCCTGTAATTTCAAATTATCTTCAGGAGTTTTAATCTCAACAAACATCTTCAGATTGTCTGCATATAAAAGTGTATCTGCATATTCAAAGCAGCGAGTCACATCATCAACAAATATGTTAAAGAGCAATGGTGAGAGATGGGGTTAAGGAGTCGCGGGCCAAAGGACTCCAGGGGGCAAGCTGAGGAAGTGGAAATAACAACATAAACTCCCGATGAAGCTTTCCCCAAGACCGTCATGCGCGGTAAAAATCCGCATCCTGCACGAGGTGACCCTGCTAATAACTAAACATGACGGATCTAGACAAGGAGGTCGAACTAAACTCCCCCAATCTACGGTGTCACGTGACCCGTGCCTATGGATGGATGGCACTAGGGCGATGGTGTCGTGAACGGAACCTCTGGAGTACCAGGCAACCCTCCAGAGTAACCCGCCTTGCACCACACAGGGGGTTCTGATGGTGTGGACAGTATTTCCCCCATTCTCGTGGGAACAACATGAAGATTATAAATACATATAAAACCAAAACCAATGAGGCTCGAGGAGTGGCTCCGGCTACAGACTTGAGCCTTGAGTCTATCCCGGAAACGGAGACGAGCCAGGGTGCGGCAGCGGACTCTGGAGGTCCCACGACCGGCGTAGATACGGGGGATCAGGGGGTAGCTTCGGCCAGAGACCTGTCCCCGACACCCAAGCTGGAGGCTGGGTCCCACCGGAGGGCGGCGAGCTCCGCGGACTCCGGGGGCCCCTCCACCAGTGAGGACTCTACTGTTAGAGTAGAGGGACTGCCCCGGCAGTCCAAGCGTCTTTCCGGGGCGCAAAGAAAGAAGCTCCGGAGGGCGCAAAAAATGGCGGCCGGGACCTGGACGGTCGAGAAACCTGTAAAGGCGCAAGAGGGGAGTGCGGGTCAGAAGAGGACGCGCTCGAACTCTAGCACGCCCACTACAGACAGACGTTCCAAAAGGGCCAGGGTGCCTGTAAAGGCGCAAGAGGAGAGTGCGAGTCGGAAGACGCCGCGCTCTGGCTCTAGCACGCCTACTACAGACAGACCTCCCAAAGGAACTAAGGCCGGAACACCGGCGCAGACTGGCTCTTACAGGGAGGCTGCGGAGGGCCTCGGGATGGCGGTGATTGACAGACGCCATCCTGAGGTCACGCTAGACCAGGGGAAGGCGGACCTGATCCAGGCTGCGGTGGTAGCTGCAGTGGACTCTCTTCAGGAAGGGGAGAGCCCGCCTCAGTTCCACCGGACGCGCCTGACGGGGGGCATCCTCTGGATAACCTGTGCCGGCCCGCAGTCGCGGGACTGGCTGCGGAAAACGATCGGGGGCCTCGGTCAGATTTGGGAGGGGGCGGACTTGACAGCCGTCGAGCCCAAGGAACTCCCAAAGAGACGCAAGGTCCTCGTACGGATCCCTGACACCGTCCCGCAGGAGACGGTGATCAGCAGACTTAAGATCCAGAACCCTGAACTGGGGACGCAACACTGGTCGGTTTTAAGCAGGAAGGCAGAGGAGAAAGGACAGACGCTCGCCTTCTCGATCGACCCGACATCTTACAGAGCCCTTGAAGGAACCTCCTTCAAGGCATTCTGGGGCATGGGAAGGGTTAGCTTCCGCCCACTGGGGAAGCAATTAAGGGTTAATGGGACTTAGGTTCCTTCAGGTCAACCTCCAACACAGTAGGGCAGCCACGGCCGGACTACTAATGGCTCTGAGGAACACGGATGTGGCCCTCATCCAGGAACCGTACTCCTACAAAGGAGAGATCAAGGGACTCGGCGGAGCTAATGGAAAGCTCATCTACAGCAGGTCCAGCGAGAATCCGAGGGCCTGCATTTTTGTCAGGGAAGGGATAGAGTTTCTCCCTCTAATGAATTTCTGTTCCAGGGACCTGGCAACGATCAAAATCCGATGTGGAGGAGCGGATGGGCTGAGGGACATTACTGTCGCGTCAGCCTATCTGCCAGGGGACAGCACGGACCCTCCTCCACCCAACGAATTGGAGCAGCTGATGGTGGGTAGCAGAGCAGGTGGATGGCAGACCATCATCGGCATGGATGCGAATGCGCACCATGAGCTGTGGGGTAGCTCGGACACAAACTCTAGGGGTGAGGCACTTTTACAATTCTTTATGAAATTTAATTTAGACATATTGAATAGAGGTAATAAACCGACATTCGTCACAACACGGCGTGAGGAAGTTTTAGACCTAACAGTTTCCACCCAGTTTCTGGGTGACTTTGTTAAAAGCTGGGCTGTGTCTGGGGAAGTGAGTAGCTCAGACCACAGATACATCCGGTTTGAAATCGCCAAAGTCGAAAGAGAAACGGTATGGTACCGGGACCCCCGCAAGGCGGACTGGGAAGCCTACAGGGCAGACCTAGCTGTGGAACTGCGGGGGGTTGAGAGGGCCATAAGGGATTCAATAGACCTCGAGATTGCAGCAGTCCAATTGCGAGACGCAATTACCTCGGCCTATAACGCCAACTGCCCCCTGAAAATGAGGGTGTCCACCAGGAACGTCCCATGGTGGAACGAGGACCTCAGGCAAAGGAGGACGCAGGTTCGTAAGCTGTTTAACGCGGCCAAAAGGTCGGGAGCATGGGATGAATATAGACAGGCCCTATCGACCTATAACAAAAGACTGAGGGACGCCAAGAAGGAGTCGTGGAGGAGGCACTGCGAAGAAGTGGAAAACACGTCCGAGAGTGCTCGACTACACAAGATCCTGTCTAAGGGCCCTCAGACTAACATAGGCTCCCTTAGAACACCCACGGGAGGCTTTACAAGCTCGGGGGAGGAAACTATGGAAATTTTACTCCAGACGCACTTCCCCGGCTGTAACATAATAAACCAATCACCTCCGGACTGGGAACACTCAGAAATAGAGGCGCCTTATAGGCGGGCATCTAGAGTAGACTGGACAGTCGCCAAAGAGGTGGTTACCTGGAGCAAAATCAGATGGGCCATTAACAGCTTTAAGCCATACAAATCGCCGGGATTTGATGGAATAATGCCCATCATGCTCCAACAGGGGATAGATATACTGGCGCCGGTGCTTACCCTCATTATGAGGGCCAGCCTGGCTCTGGGGTACATTCCGAGGGCATGGAGACTGGCCAGGGTTGTATTTATTCCTAAACCTGGGCGTCCAACAGACCAGGCAAAGTCCCTGAGGCCAATAAGTCTCATGTCCTTCTTGCTGAAAACAGTGGAAAAACTGCTCGACCGGCACATTAGGGGCAGTGTACTGGAAGCATATCCTCTACACTGCGGACAATATGCATACAGAGCAGGATTCTCAACAGAAACAGCACTGCACCAACTGGTGCTGAAACTGGAGAATACGCTGGAGAACAAGGAGGTGGCGCTGGGGGCCTTCCTAGACATAGAGGGGGCCTTTAGCAACACCTCGTTCGGATCGGTTCTGGCAGCTGCCCGGGAGCGTGGAATAGAGGAGACCTGCTGCAGGTGGATCGGTTCCATGCTCAGGGACAGGGCGGTGTTCACCTCACTCGCGGGAGGGACTCTGCTGGCGGGGGTCGCGGCGGGGTGTCCGCAGGGGAGCGTTCTGTCTCCCTTGCTCTGGTGTCTAGTCGTGGACGGCCTGCTGGGGAGGCTCTCGGGAGGGGGGTATGAGGTACAGGGCTATGCGGACGACATTGTCATCATAGTCCGAGGAAAGGTCACACAGGCAGTGTGGGAGCGTATGCAGACTGCACTGAAAGTGGTGGAAGGGTGGACGGTTGATCAAGGGCTCGGGGTGAGCCCCGAGAAAGCAACCGTCGTGCCGTTTACGAGGAGGAGGAAGTGTGAAAGCCACAGAACTCTCACTCTATACGGTAGGAGCGTTCCAATGGCCAGGGAGGTAAAATATCTTGGGGTCGTATTGGACTCTAAGCTAACCTGGAATGGTCACATTGGAAAAATACTGCGTAAGGCAGTCATGACCTTAGCCGTCACTAGGCGGCTATATGGAAAAACGTGGGGACTAAGACCTAGTATGGCCCACTGGCTGTACACAAGGGTGGTCAGACCATCGTTAACATATGCGGCACTGGTCTGGTGGCCTAAGGTGACACAATCCAGTGCCAAACAAAAACTAGGCAAGATCCAAAGGATGGCTTGCCTAAGCATCACAGGGGCCATGTCTTCAACCCCAACAGCCGCCATGGAGGTGTTGCTGGATCTACCCCCCCCCTACACTTCGTTATTATGGGAGAGGCCAGGCTAGGACTATACAGACTAGCCTGCAATGGTAGACTGAAGATCAACCCAGGCTTCAGGGGCCACTGCAAAATTCAGGAGATCGTGAAGGAACCCATGCTTGAAATGAGGTCAGACTTCGCGAGCCCGCGAATGTGCAGGGAAAACAACTTCACAGTGGAAATCCCTGATCGCGGGGCATGGCGGGAGGAGACACCGGGCATACCACGGGACGCGCTCGTCTGGTTCACGGATGGATCTGGCGGGGAGCGTGGGACGGGGGCAGGTGTTTACTCGGAAGGACCGAGGGTAAGTCACAGTATTTCCCTCGGAGCCCATGCAACGGTGTTTCAGGCCGAGATGTACGCCATCCTGCACTGTGTGCGGGAGAACAAGAGGAGGGGCTACACCAACAAGCGGATCCTCATAGCCACAGACAGCCAGGCAGCCCTTAAGGCACTAAGTAGCCCACGGGTAAATTCCTGGCTGGTGAGTGAGTGCCGAGACGAGACGAGCGACCTGGCTGGGCAGAATGAGGTGACCCTCATCTGGGTGCCGGGTCACTCGGGGGTCAAAGGCAATGAAGAAGCTGACAGTCTCGCAAAGAGGGGGTCAGCAGAACCATTTATGGGACCAGAACCGGCTCTGGGCGTGTCAAAGAGCACTGCCAGGGGAGCCATTAAGTCCTGGGTCAGAAACCAACACAAGGTGTACTGGGCGGACTGTCCAGGGCTCAGACATGGGAAGTCAATAATTGACGGACCCAGTTCAAAGAGAGCTGTGGAGCTGCTAAACCTTAGCAGAGGACAGCTCAGAAACACAACAGGTCTCTTGACGGGACACATGGCCGTCAAGAAACACCTACATAAAATGGGGCGGTTCGAAGGGGACCTCGCATGCAGACTCTGCGGCGAGGGGGAGGAATCAGCCCAGCACATCTTGTGCGAGTGTATAGCTCTGGACCGGAAAAGACAACTGATCTACGGTCACTCTAGACCGGAGACAGAGCAATATAAAACTTCACCCTACCAATCGCTGTGCAGACTAGTTCAAGGCACAGTGATTTTGGAATGGGTGGAGTAAGACTAGGGGTATGCACAATCAACCAAGGGTTGCGGTGCTATCGGGGCGGCAAGGCCGCGGACGAGCCCTGAGGGAACAAAAAAAAAAAAAAATGGTGAGAGATGCCCGCCCTGTGGCACACCCGAAGTCACATCGATCTCTTTAGATAGATAATTTTTTATTTTAACTATTTGTTTTCTATTAGACAAGAAGTCCCCAAACCAAGCCAACAAATTCCCAAAAATTCCAAATTTTTGCAGCTTTATCAATAAGATTCGGTGATCTATCTTATCAAAAGCCTTTGAAAAATCGGTATATATCACATCGAGTTGACCTCTCTCCTCAAGGACCCGAGACAGGTAATGTTCATATATTAGTAAGTTTGTAACAGTGGATCTACCCTTAACGAAACCGTGTTGCTTTAAAGTTAACTGTCTTTCAACAAACGGTCTTAGTTTATTCATTACAATATTTTCAAATATCTTAGGAATTAAACTATTCTTTATTATAGATCTGTAGTTTTTTATATCAGATATGTCACCCTCTTTATGGAGTGGATCCAAGAACGATATCTTCCAAGCATTTGGGAAAACACCCAACTGTGGTGACAAATTAAAGATCTTAGCAAGAATATCCGATAAGATACATTTACATTGCTTTAAAAAGCTTACAGGAATCAAATCTGGACCAGCACCTAAGTTATTATCAAGCTGCACAATGGCATCAAACACTTCCATTATTTCTATCCTCATTACACCCATGATCGCATTATGAGAGAACTCTTCACTACAATCTACAGAAACACTATTGTTATAATTGTTATAAACTGACCCAAAAAAATCTGAGAATGAGTCAACAATTTTATCTACATCATCTATCTGTGTGTCATTATATTTCATTACTTTAGGAATACCGAATTTGTTTTGCTTTGATCTAACATATCTCCAAAAACTCTTACTATCTACGTTTATGGCTGTTTGAATATTATTTATATAGTCATTATAACAAATCTTAGAAACATTTTTACACTGTTCTCTTAATCTATTAAAAATACTATAATGATATTGAGAGTTGCTAATTTTATAATTTTTGTGTGCTATTTTTTTGTCAATAACAAGTTGTCTCAAGTCTGCGGAATACCAATGTGGAAACTTTCTATTTCTAGTTCTACATTTGGGAACAAACAAATCAATGGCTACAAAGAGAACATCATAAAAACGATCCATCATTACATTGAGGTTTTCAGAATCTAACAAGCAATCCCAATTAACATTAGATAAATAATAATTGATGCCAATGAAATCTGCCCTATCAAAATTATAATATAAATAGTCATAGTCTATCAAATCAAGATTTTTTCTACAGACATCTAGGTTTATCTCTAGCGCAGGATGATACTTGTCCAATTTCAGAAATGGTTCAGCAACTGATACATTGAACCTCACCATATTAGAAAAAACTAAGTCCAAATAGTCTCCAAAAATATTACTAATAGAGTTAATCTGATACAGTCCCCAGTAAGCAGCTACGTCCGATAGAATCTTACATTTCTGAGACACATGCCCAACTGCCATTGATCCATATTCATCGTTTAACCAATTTACTCCAGGAATGTTGAAGTCTCCAGCCATTAAAACATAGTCATAATTAACTAAACTCAGAACATCTTCCACACTAGAGACATATTTTTCGTATATTTCAACCGATGAATCAGGAGGAATATAAACAAGACTTATCAAAATCCTTAATGAATCCCATGAAATCAAAACCATTTTGTGTTCGATAGTTTCTTCATTAAGAGACAGTTCTACAGATGGAATTGATGATTTCACAGCTATTAAAACACCCCCTAGATATCTATGTACACTAGTATTTTTACTTCTATCACATCTATACACTAAAAAATCGTCTAATCCTAATTCACTATCAAAAAAATTTTCATTAAGTCCAGACTCTGTAAAGAGAATCAGATCATACTCCGATTTCTCCGTAGCCAGTAAAAGATCTCTTAGTTTCGTCCTCAGTCCACGTACATTTTGATAATATAATTTTATCACTGATGAGGGATCATTTGAGTAAACTCTTGCCGGTTTTTTTCCATATCCACTCTTTGTGCTCTATTTTCCTCACCAACTCCCATCGGTCTACCTTCCCTGAATACTCTGACAGCAACACCTTCACACCATTTGTCAGGATTCAGCAGCTTTTCAAGACAAGGCTTGGTAGTAGAAACTTTGAATGAACTATAGATTGTTGGATATCTCGAAGGAAGTTTCTCTATCTCAGTTGTCAGCTGAAAATTATTCTTTACGTAGTTACTCAAACTCTTCTTCAGTTGTCTCTGGATGGAGTCGAGTAACGTGTATTGCCACTTTTTGATTAGTTGGATTTCGTTTTGGTGCTGTTCTCAGAAATTGATCTTCTGATTGCGTATTTCCAGTACCGATAATAATCTTGGCAAAATTTCGTTTCTGATAAATTTTTTCTGTGACTTTTCGATGTTGTAGTCCATCAGTAGAATTAGTTTGTTCTACTGTTTTTGTACTATTGCTTATAATTGTTTGTTTGCCGATTTCATTCATGGATGAAGAATTCATTAAAGTGTTTTTAGTACTACCAGTTGACAACATCGGAGAGACTAAACTCACAAGCTCCCTATTTGAATCAGTTAGATTTTTCACCTCACTACTTAGTTGCGCAATCATCGATATGGTTTCTCTTCTTAACAGATCCAATAAACGGATAAACCCTTTACAAAAAGTTTTTACAAAGAAAGAAGCACCTAGCTAGTAACACAAGCAAAATTTTACATTAGAACACAATAGAATAAATTCCGTAAGTACGCAAATAGACCAAAACAACATAATTCTTAAGCTAGACAGAAAGGAAAACAAATAACTGGATTCCATTTGAACGTTACTAAGTATATTTAAACACACTAGCTTTCAGTTGTTTCTTGAGCGAACCAAGAGTAACATTGAAAAACATCTGTGAAACAAAATTACCAAGGGAGGACAGCCTATACACTAGAAATCATTTCCCATAATTTGTTCTGTGAAATTCCACGTGAAACAACATATTTCTACAGGTGTAACGACCTGGTACACGAAACCCAAGAGCAAACAAATCAGGACAATTTATTATTGAATTTACAATCTTGAACAGCAGGATGGCAACCAAGTAATTTCTTTTTGGCCAAGGATTCTCCTTTGAACATCGAGCATAATTCATAATCATGCCTAGCAATACCCAGTTTGTGAGTAATATATCGTAAAAGCCTGCTCTGTACAATATTAATGTAATTTATGTCGGTTACATATATTGGGGACAAAACAGGAGAAACCTATTCAAGCAGTGACCTGAACAAAGCATTAAAGATGGATATCACAGAGTCAACGTTCTTAAAGTCTACAGTGTTTTTCTTTATGAATCCTAAGGTTTTTTGAGATCTGTTAACAATGGAACTGTAGTGATTCTTAAGAGTTAGTTGCTCATCCAACATCACACCTAAGTCCTGTATAATAGATACTCTTTCTATGGATTTGGCCAAAACATTGCAATGAAACTATGTCCTGTTTGCCGACCTGCCAAAGAATATTACTATGTATTTGTTAATATTGAGAACCATTCTATTACAATCACATTACTGACGAATAGAATCTGAGTCTTCCTGGAGAGCACATGCATCATGTTGGAATAAAACTTCACGATAAGCTTTCAGATCATCAGCAAAACAGAGAGTAGTTGGAATTTTTGAACACATGTACAATGTGCAAACAATAAAAAACAGTGGTCCCACGTGACGCCCCTGAGAAAACCCCTGATGTTACAAACACTGGTGTCGAGTAAAAGTTTTTATATTTAACCATCAGCTTGCGATCACTTAAGTAACTAGCGATCCACTTCAACAGTATGCCATGAACACCAACGGCTGACAGCTTCGAAAAAAGCAAAGAATGGCTTACCCTGTTGAAAACCCTCGATTAGTCTATATAAATAGCATAAACAGGTTTTCCACGCTCCGGGGACTTTTTTGTAAAGTCAGGAAAAATCAGCAAATTTGTGACCATAGATTGTCCCTTGCAAAAACCATGCTAATTATTCCCTATTACCTCTTTGAGTGACTACATCACAAACAAGACTATCAAGAATATCAGGTATTGTGCTTATTATACAAATAGGATGGTAATTTTTTATATCACCACTATCACCAGTCTTGAACACTGGAACAACAATACTAGGCTTCTATCTAGATGGGAGCACACCATACAGCAGTGAAATTATAAGCAACATGAGCAGCAGGAGTGCCAGAGAAAACAGTTTCAGTCAGTTAAGTATTTATTGCTCTTGAAGGGGTCATCGAGAAAACAAATTTTTGCTGATATGGCAGAAACCTTAGGTGATCAGTGTGCTTCGTATTTTGCTATTAAAAAGTGGGCTGCGGAATTTAAAAGAGGACGATCGGATCTCAAAGATGAGCAACGCTCTGGAAAACCAATTTCTTTTTGGGTCGCCTCGTAACTATCGACAAAACATGAGGCCATTATCATGATCCAGAGACTAAAGAGCATTCCAAAAAGTGGAAGCATTCAGGTTTTCCAGGGACAAAAAATTCCGTCTCCAAAAGTCGGCTGGAAATGGTCTTGTTTCAGTTTTCCAGTGCACATTATAGTGTGTTGCTAACTAAATTACACAGAATAATTATTTAAAAGGGCGTACTCTTTTGGCAAGACAATGCTCTTCCTCACAAGTGGTTGATTGCTCTGCAAACAATTGACCAAACCACAAAATCACTTGTGTTATTGTGGAGTGGTTTGAAGACCAAGATAAAGATTTATTTAAAGGGTTTAGAATTGCTTTATGAACGTTTTGCTAAATATGTAAGTTATAGAGGAGATTATGTTGAATAAAAAAATTTAGTTTAAAAAAATATATTAGGTTTTCTTTTCAATATTTGTATTTCATAGTTTCCAATTATGCGCACAAGATGGAGACTGCAATATATCTCACAATGTTCTCTAAGGCTAGGCACTAGAGCAAATTTGTTTTGGATGTGTTTTGATTGTCATTATTATGGCACACTAATGAGTTATAATAAAGGCGCAACTGGTATGTGTTTCAAATGGTGGCCAAAATACATCTAGCCTCATATAATTCCGTTATTTCTTATAAAATATATTTACTAAAATACATAAATATGCCTGGCTCCCAAATATAACTAGTCATGTTGACAAAATATCTTTGTAATCTACTAAGGTGAGGGAAAATACAGTTTCATTTATGTGGGTAAAGGGACACAGCAGACTACAGGAAAATGATATAGTGGATAAGTTGACCAAAGAGTCTAGATATCAAGAACTTACTGTACAACCATTACCAGAATGAAATTATACCATGGCTGTCTTCCATCTAGCTTGTATAAAATTGGCATATTTACTAGCCAGTATTGTTCATGTGACAACAACTCCACAGGAAATCTTGATCATTTATTATTTCAGTGCTCTCAGTACGATAATTGCTGAGAGCACCTCTGGCCTAGCTTAAAACATCTCGAAATACATTTCCCGTAAAATTGACAACCCTTCTTCGTCTGGACGACTTTTATTTACTCAATGTAATAATTACTTTTATTCATCAATCAAAGTTCAAGATTTAGTTATAAGAATTGTATATAGTTTCTTGTAATATTAGTTAACGAATTCTACTGTTTGTACTATCATTTTAACCCCATGTAATTACATTGGTTTAAAACCATAGGACAAACAGTAGAATTCGTCAACTAAAATTACAAGAAACTATATATAATTCTTATAACTAAATCTTGAGCTTTGATTGATCAAAAAAAGTAATTATTACATTGAGTAACATTGACAAACAAGACTGGACAACTAATTAGTTGTCCAGTCTTGTTTGTCAAAAATTCCCCAAAGGACACCTGGGCGAGAAGAGAGTGTCCCTGTTTAACCCACTAATCTTAATAAAAAATTTTTGTATTTTAACAACAGTCTATATCCACGACTATGGCCAATCACCGACGCCAGGTAGCAGTTTCACCTCACTATCCTGGAAATTTTGTCGAACCCCTTCCTTTCAGTAAGGAGGTAGGGATAACTAATGTGCCCAACATCTCATGGACATGGGACTAATTTTAAATGTACCAACTATATTATAATAGCCTTAATTTAATGGTTATTGTTAACATTATTTTATTTTATTTTATGGAACTAACAGTTTAAGTTGTATATGTTATCAATTGCATTCTCTGCAACAACTGATTATTAAATTCACGTTAGCCTTGTTCTCTATCACTGACACCATTGTAAAAATGAATATACTACTGTTCCATTGTAGAACTCAGAAGTCTGTGGCCAATGAATGCCATGTTGAAGACCAATTAACCCAAACTAAACAAAACCAACCGTTTATTAATGTGACAAGCGAATAAAAATCAATAGGCAATTTGCATGAATTTTCAATTACATGAATTTAACATTTACCTAATAGTTTTCCATACATAGAACATTATTACATGCATAAAAATACCCAAAAAAAAAAATATATATATATATATATATATATATATATATATATATATATATATATATATATATATATATATATATATATATATATATATAGTGGACAGAAAAAGACTTAAAATCCAAAAATTTCGAATTATTATCATGTTATAGCGAACGTTCTACTATTGGTCATGACGTAGTTGGATAGTAAATATATATCGTGTTTACATTTGCCTTATAGTATGATAAGTATGGTCGCTTGTTTCTCAACACAGCAGTGAATTTTACTTGTTTATTGTGTTTCTTCTAGTTTAACAGTGTCAAGTATGCATAATAAAATGGGAGACAACGGTTTTAAACAGGCGCAATCTGATAATTTGCCAAGAATTAACTCATTTATGACGACATGATTCTTGTTGATAGAACAATCTTGTTTGAATTAATTACATATAATTAATAGAAGCAAACCCAATAACTTTGTTAATTAATAATAATGATTTTTATCAGTTGTTAATACTAAGAGTAATATGTAAAGTTAATACTTAATATGTACAGATACGCATATATGACCACATGGAAACCTAACATAATAATGTATGATAAGAATTTCAACCTTATATTACTAATATTCATTGTGAAAATGAGGAGGTCCTTACAGAAAATGGTCTTCACAACAATATAAGGTGGTTTTCTCAGATAACTGTGGAGTCTTCCTTTCATCCCGCTTTATAGCTTTGCACCATTGTTTTCTAATAGACAATTTGCACGTTTCTTTTATCACATCTGATAGACATCGCACAAAGATGATTTTTAATATTTTTTCATTTCACATACTACAAAAATAACGATGCAAAAAAATTGCTGAAAATGCGAATTTTATAATTGATTTCAAACAGCACTATTTTGCCGCCATGATCTGTGACGTCACGAGACAGTACAACAGTCGACAATGAACTTGCTACTCTCAGTTTACATCCTGTGTTGCAAGTTGTTGATTGAATCTTGGCTCTTGCACGTGATTCTTTTGATAATATGGAAAACAAAGCTTTTATAACTACTGTATAGTACAAATGTGTACAAATACGACTATTAAAACTCCAGAGAAACTATTTTTTATTGTTCCAATTAGAAAGCAATGGTGCAAACTTATAGAGCAGGATGAAAGGAAAAATCCACAGTTATTTGAAAAACCGCCTTACATTGTTGTGCAACCATTTCAACGTAATTACCTCCTCATTTTCACAATGAATATTAGTGATATAGGGTAAAAATTCTTATCATACGTTATTGAGTTAGGTTGTAATTTCCATTTGGTCAAGGTATGTTTATCTGTACATATTAAGTATTAACAACCGGCAAAAATCATGGTTATTAATTAACGAAATTATTGGGTTTGCTTCCATTAATTATCTACAATTAATTCAAACAACATTGTTCTATCAAAAAGAATCGTGTCGTCATAAATGAGTCAATTCTTGGCAAATTATCTGATTGCGCCTGTTGAAAACCATTGCCTCCCACTTTACTATGCACACATTGCACTATGCAACTATAAGAAACACAATAAACCAATAAAAACTATGTTGAGAAACCAGCGACCATACTTATAACATAAGGCAAATGTAAACACGATATTTATTTAATATACAGCTACATCATGACCAATAGCAGCATGTTCGCGGACACATGATAATAATTCGAAATATGTAACCTTTGCAGATGATGCAGTACTGCTGTATTCTCATTGTTGTCAAGATTAAATAGAAAAGATGGTAAATGGCACCCTACAGACGTCCTATTCTTGGTTGTTAAGCAATAAATTTAGGTTGAACATTAATAAAACTGTATATATAATGTTCGCACAAAAGGGCAAATGTATAGAGGACATAAATATTTAAATAAACAATCAGGTACTAAAACCTGTAAGAAGCTATAAATACCTTGGAATTTAAATTGATAACCAGTTTAACTTCAAAGAACATCTAATTAACACAAGAAAAAAATCTAGTTATACAGGTTCTTCAAGAAGGTGTGCATAGTACTTGTTAGAAAAATTGAAAAGACTTTTGTATAATGCCTTAATAGAGCCACACCTAAAATATATGATGGTCTTTTAGGCAGCTTCACCAAAAACAGAACAACAGTAACTGCAAAGAACATAAAATTGAATATTAGAGATATTATATGGTCTAAACTGGCACTATCCAACAAAGCAGTGGTATAAAAAGCTAAACACTTTACAAATTAACAATCACATAAAAATGGAAGACTACAAATTAATACATAACATAGTGAATAACAAAATAAAACCTACATTGAAGTGATAAAAAGAAATGAGGTGCATTTATATTTAACCAGACAACAGGGAGACCCATATTAAGTAGAATTAAGAACAAACATAAAGCTGAACAGGGAAAGACTAGAAGTATAAGATCATATAAGACTATTCCTGAAGAACTAAATATAACACAACAACCAGAAAAATTATCAAGAGCTATTAAAGGACATTTGCTAAGTGTACAAAATGACAGAGTTGAAAAATGTAAATAGTGGGGAAATTATTTGTTTGCTATCTGTGTGTAAAATACTGTTTCAGACTACTTAGTCTTAGTATATTAATCACAAACCTCAGGAAAATTTCATATATTGTAATTAACTGTAGAACGTGTTACCAGTTTACCAGTACAAAGTACTGCTTTCAGTTCATAAATAAATCCTATTGAAAAAAACTTAAGCTAAAGCTTTTTTCTTTATTGAGCTCAAGCTTCTGAATTTTCTTGCTTCTCTGCATAATCTAAGTAGCAGGTGGAAGTTCTAGGAAAATGTGCATCTCTTTGAACATTATATATGTGAACTTAAACATCACACATATTTCATAAAGGAATAAAAACAAATAATTTAAAAATCTAATACACAACTTAGCATGAAAAATCAAAGTAGATTAGAAACTAATATACACTTACTTATCATCAATTAAGCGGTCAGAGAATACTCTGAAACACTCATGTATCCACAGTCTCAAAAATGCAGGTTTTGTATTCTGATATTCCTTGTGACTCCTCAACAAACCCTGAAATATCTTCGAGATATCCCTGAGATTGAACAGGTAATGTATTTTAGCTGGTGTAGGTAACATTTTGTTGGAAACAATATTGTAAAGGTCTATAGTTGTCACAGTTAATTCCCGACTGATGACTATGACGTCCTGATCAAAAATCATCGTATGTTGAGAGAGCATGGCTCCAAATATTAAATTTATTGTTGCATCATCAGGGAAAGTCATGTTTATCACATTAAAACGACTCTGCAAGCGGTCGGATATAACGTTCCTGCCTCCACCAGGCGGGCCCATAGCAGCCATAACATGCATTAGCTAAAATTCGTAATTAAAAATGAGAAAAATTAAACACGAACTCCTGTGTGAGAAAGACATAGTAATGGATATAAAGGAGATGGAAAAAATGTTTGCTTTAAAATAACATATTAAAAGTAGAAGTATCAAATCAATCAAGCAACCAAATCAAACAAAAATATTGCACCTTGTTGTCTTTACCATGTGGCATTGAACAAATGGAATTCTTAAACTTACTGGAATATCTAAAGTATATTTTTCGGAGACCTTCTAACAATTTTAAGCTATAATGTACCATTAAATAACGGAGTACCTATTGAGTTAGTCAAAATGTAGGAACTGACTAATAAATATACTTTTGTATCTATCTAAACTTGCTTGACTGCCTTAATCAGTTTAAGACTTTTTTCTATCTGTCTAATAGTTCTTATCAAAAATATGCTAAGGAAAACATGACTAGTTTTGACAGATCTCCTATTTAGCCCTACAGATTTCATATTGCAATATCTACAACTAATTTCAAACACCTTTGACTTTTGGATGGCGTACAAGTAACCATAATATTCGTGTAGTGCTTGCTGATGTTGCAAGTCAGTTCTTGTGATTGTCTCAAACTAACAAAGAGAATGGCAGATACGACTGCTTAGTCTTCTTCAGTTAAAGAAGCTCCGACAAAAACGGCGAAAGCAATAACGATGATGGGCAAAGCAATCAAGGATCTAAATAGACGCGAAGTTTCGTCGTTGTAAGTCATCAAGACGTACACTGCAGCAAATTACAAGGTAGATGCCGATAAGCTGGCTGCATTCATCAGAAAATACTTGAAATCGACCGTCAGTTCCGGGTCTCTCGTTTAGTCGAAATACAAATAAGCCTCCGATTCCTTCAGATTGCCATATCGGGACGGCCCAGGACGGCAACATGAAGCCCCCCACCCCTCCAGATAATGTAAAGCTACCTGTTTCTCGTGATAAACGAAAGACAACAGTGAAGATAACTGCAGCGAAACTGTAAAATGCCCCTTCCAGCCCCGCTCAGGATGCCGACAAGAAGGATGCCATATATATATTTTTTTATTGGCCACCTTGGGTACAAGCAGTACAAGTGACAGGTCATATGTAAATGAACAAAAATATAGTCCTGAACAAGTGATCAAGTAAAACAAAAACAAAGACTTGTTAAAAACTTAAATGTGTGTAAACAAAGACAAAATAAGTTAAAGACTAAAACATGTACAAACAAAAAAGAAAACATATGTATAAATAAAAAACAGCATGTTAAGAACCTAAATACATATATAAATATAAACAAGATATACGTACTTAAAAATTCACAAATATGTCACTAAATAAAATATACAAACAAATGGTTTAATATAAACAACGATAAAATTCACACAAACAAATCAACATACAAACACGCCAGCAGATAAAATATGAAACCCACACAATTGCCAGAGTAAACAAAGCAAAGAAAAGAAACAAAACAAAACGAACAATCAACGCCAAATGATGAACCCCACAAATAATGAACCACGAATCACCGACTTGCGAAATCCCGGAAATCTTTGTGGCTGTAAAATACTTCCTCAACTAAAAATCGTTTACTTCCCTCTTAAATGTATCAAAAGTTCTTATTTTCCTATACTCAGCTGGTAAAGCATTGAAAGACACAATACAGTTGTAATAGGGGCTATGTTTATATTTTGTTGTTCTGTGAAGCAGTATTCTTAATGAATCCTGGTGACGCGTCTCATAATCATGATAGGAGGAGTTACAGGTAAACAGTTCCAAATTATTCCTTGCAAAACAGATACATTTTATGATGTAAATACATGGAACCGTAAGCAGGCTGTGATCTCAAAATACATTTCTACACGTTTCTGTTGGCCTTAGATTAAACATTAATCTCAGTAATCGCTTTTGAGATACAAAAACTCTGCTCATAGTCACCGACCTACCCCAGAATAGAATACCATAACTTATGGGAGGGTATACCAAGGAGTAATACATGATTATTATGCTCTTTATGTTAACACTGTTTTTTGTCTGTAGTATTGCAAAATATGCTTTATTCAGGTTCTTGCAAACTATATCAATCTGATTCTGCCATGATAGACTGACATCTAAATGTACACCTAAATACTTTACATTGTCTACTAGCGTAATGCCGATATTATTCAAGGACTTCTTGTTTATGAACTCTACATATGCAGTTTTTCCAGTATTCACGATAAGTCTGTTTCGATGCATACGAGAGTATTTATATCTTTAGGGCAATAAAAACAAATGTTCCTTAAATCGAGCTGCACTATTGATTTATAGCCCGTTATTTGCACTCTTTCTTTGATACATAAGATGTTGCAAAACTTGGCACGTAAAAGTTATAACGGGAATTGAAAAACAACATCCGGCAATTAAAATAGTATTAATTAAAATAATAATTAAAATAGTATAAATGTGATGTTTGTTGGTTAAGTAGTTTAGAATTTTTCATCCTCTGATGACGTTAGCTTTGCTAGTGAAACAATCGTCAGGTCTTTAAAAGATGTGTTGTCGTGATTTGGGTTCTCCAAGTGTACTTATCAATGCTCATCACAGGTTCCAATCTTCACTTGTTCGTCATAAATCTATGAAATAAGTTGTAAAGATTATGATCTTAAAAAAGTTGGGCAAACTAACAGATCTATTGAAACTAGCTTTAAAGAGCATTTAACACAACTGAGATACGATACTGTAGACAAACATTTTTCTACTTTTATTGCAAGCCTTATCATGAGTAGATTTAAAACAGACTTTGCAAATAAAAACAAGTATTTTTCTAGAGTATGGATTCATTATGTACACAATACTTTTGCAGTGGTTAACACTAAGAAGAAACGAGTGGATAATTTTGTTGCAAAACTAAACGGCAGATTTGACTGGATAAAATTTACTTACGAATTTGAAAATAATATATAACTACATTTTCTAGATGTATCAGTCATTAGAAATAAAGACATCTTAGGATTTGTTGTCTGCAGAAAGCAAACCGTACTCTATGAGCTACCTCCCGATTCCGAATTTTTTTCACCATGGATTTTCACCAAAAAAAAATGGATACTTTGAATTGCTTAATGAACAAATTAATAAAATTTTCTTTAAAGATATGTAGATAAATGTTGACATAACAAATCAACTAAATACATTAGGTATGTACCTCAATATAATCGTAATTCAGACTGTCTGGTAACAATTGTCACGGAGTGACTAATCCTGGATAGATTACCCGGCCTAATTTACCATCATAACCACTGCATTATGTTACACCATAAAGGTTGGAATATTTTCCAACATTTTCCGTGGAGTAATGTACGAAAGATTTGCGAAGGTTGGAATATTTCCCAACATTTTCCGTGGAGGAATATACGAGTTCCGGTATGTCAAACGGAATAATTAGTAGAGGGGACAATTAGGCGGGGGCGATTTCGGAAAAGAAGTGTGACCGGACGGAACGCCGACGGAGAGTAGGGAGTTCGGTAGTTACCGCGAACAAGCTAGTGCGTCCGTCGCAAAGAAGTGAAATTATAAAGCCCGTGAGGTTCAAGAGAAGACGAGTAAGCCGAGCGAGACCGCCGCTTCCCACCGCCACCACCGCAGCGATTGCTTAGTGAACCTCGTCACCGGAGAATACCCCAGGTAGGTGAAAACCTTATTCTAATACCTGTGATCGAAATGTGGAACGCCCCACAATAACACTGGGAACCTTAGAGGGGACCGCTTCTTCCCTGTCTCCGCTGACGGGCTGCTCTGGGGGTTGGGAGGTGCATTGGCTGGAGTAGATTCGGACAGAGTAGCGACTGCGCTGGTCCGGCTTGAAATAGCTAGGCGGCGCCCGGCGTCCCGGGCCGTCCGCGGCCCCGTTCAGGAAGGGCGTAAATCCGGGAACGGGAGTGGTCTTCTTCCGCACCGAACAAGGTTCCCCGAGCGTGCGAGTGAGAACGTGTGAATGATGGGCCGTAGATAATACTTGCTGGTGCCATACAAAGCTTGATGTGGTGTTCGACGCACCCTGTTAGTTGCATGCCCGCCTGGGAACACCCGCTATTAATCACTACCCTGCCACCACCGTGCACCGCTTGAACGTTGCCGCCTTACCGTCCCCGTGCAATCCGCGTGTAACAATAATTTAAAGCCAAGTAGCCGCCTCTGCCTCTGGCCGCCCATAATTGCTGCGCTTCCTGGTAACAGGACCCCGTTATCTCCCTGTGTATATAGTTAGTGAATAGAATTTTATTTTAATTTACTCGATATTTCATTTATTCTCCCAGAATATCCACCCAAATACAGTTTGACTCCAGTTCTTAAATAAAGACCATAACCAAAAGTCCCGGGGGACTTTGTCTTGGCTTAGGAGGACCCTGTCTCCACTCGAAACTACCCTGGGCTAGTGTATCCGTTGACAGTGACTGGGGAGAAGGGGGGCATCCAGCGGGAGCGCGTTTACTCCCTGACAAACTCTATAAACGCTGGCGTCCGAGCATGATCCCGTAGGAAAGCCGTGTCCCGGAAGTCATCCCGAAATTCCCCCAGGTTAGGGAAAACTAGTATTGACCCCCGGCCATCCCAAGTGGTCGTCGCACAATAATTTAGTAATAAACATAAAATAAACAAAATGTTAGCGGGATCCACAACCTTTAGAAAATGGAAAATAGACTCAAACGTTATCTGCTTACCGTTTGAACCACAACCATTATGACAGATTTATATATATTTTTTGAGAAACTCAATTTACAAGTAACCTTTTCAATTAAAAAGACATTGAAAAATATAAGGGGATCCAAAAAATACAGATAAACCCACTGTGAAGTTAGGATCTATGAAATTAGTTGTAGAGATTGCAACTAAGATGTTATTATTACTATTACTATTTGTTGTCCAAAACCATGTCAATACAATAAGTTTTATAACTTATTGTATTTTGACAGTTTAATAAGACTTTCTTTCTTCCAAAAATATCTGACATTTATTCTCTAAACAATATACAATCAGTACGATATTTGTTGAGACAGAATTTCAAAAAGACTCCCGGCGTGACTTTCTTAGAATTAACCGCATTCGACCCCCGAGGTAATCTGAAAGACATTGATGGTGTGGCGTATTATTTACTTAAATACATGTTTACTTATTTATTCCTTTTTTTTACCAACGTGTTTATAATTGTATCATCTTCTAGTTTATGATTTGTACTCTACCGCACTGTAAAAGAAATAGAAATCCATTTTAATCAGAACATCAACTTTATATATATTTTAATATGTTGAAAATAACGCGGATAATTTCAAGGAACGCCCTTGGCGCGGTAAATTGTTACAGTAGTTCTGATAACATAACTTAATTGGCCTATTTTTTTTTTTGAATTCTATCTCAACAGATATTGCACGAACTGTTCTTTAAATTATGACACAGGACTTCTCAAATTCGGTTCTTCCTTTTTCAATATATGAGGCTTACCACTAAACACATTTCTTTTTTGATATTTGTATCCATATAGAAGAACCTCCATATCGATATATCTATGTTATTTAAAAAAAAATCGCTAATAGAGAGGCATTAATGGTGAGACTTTAATAAATTTTTAAATTAGGCTTGTAGAACCCAAAACGAAGGTCCGTTTGATATATATATATATATATATATATATATATATATATATATATATATATATATATATATATATATATATATATATATATATATATATATATATATATATATATATATATATATATATATATATATATATATATATATATATATATATATATATATATATAGGTATCTAACCGATAACTCAAAAAGTTATTAACCGATTTTGATAAAACTCGGCAAGAGCCTTTCTTTTATTAAAAGCTTGGATGAATTTGTTAGCCAGTCCTATCAAACCAGCTTTTCTAAAAAAAAAATAGGAAAAAATATTTATATCTCAAAAAATAAAGTTATTTTGATAAAATTTGGTTCATATGTTTCCCTCGTAAATACCTTACTACATGCCATAATACAACTTTCTAGGTTTATGTAAAATTGAGTTATACAAATTTGAAACATTTAATGAAAATTAGCTACCATAACGCATTTGCTGCGCCCCGAAATAATTTGTTTTTATTCACTACACTTCCTTCAAACTTTATAATTTTGTGAACGACCAAATGATGGATGTGTAATATGGTACAACGCAGAAGTCGTGTGTTGTCGAGCATATCCTGATATGAGTATGTACAAAAAAGTAATACTTTTGTAATGGGTCTAAATGCAATTAAAAGAAAAAAAATATTTAGAAATCTTTCTCGTTTGATACTGTACCTGGACATACTTCCTTGTCTGTTTCTGCCGATCATACCAAAACCCATAATCCATCCACTGTCTCAGCAACTCTAACGGTGGTTGAGACCCGTAAGTCTCCTTAGCGGGCATATTCAAGTCCTCCAAGAAGGTGATAAGTGTCTTTCCGCCAAATGGTACATATGTACCCTTTGTCCTCTTCTCCACTCGGCTTTCAACAGCATCCTGCAGATTCTGTGATGAAGTTTGTGCTGACATATTAACAAATAGCACAGAAAACTTTTCCCTATCAAGGTTTGCAAGTACTGACTGAGCCGTGGAAGTTTTACCAGTACCCACAGGTCCAGTTAGCAGAACGGGGTTACCATTGGTAAGAAGGTCTTGGACAATGTACTGGTAGCGCACAGTGTCTACTGTTGGGACAATTATCTTGAAGAAGGGCTCTCTAAAAGAAAAGTATAGTTCAAGTCAACATATATGTAGCTGGTAATGATGTAACTATATGCACTAGTGAAATATAAAATATAAAACAAAATATAAGAAACAAGCAAAAAATAGGACAGTACTATTAATGCAGTGAATTTCTTGCATTACATATCAATATATTGTTTTTTTACTCAAAAAAAAAAATTAACAAAACATGTTTTAACATGTATTTGGTAAACTAAAAAATAAAGGGTGTACGAGTGAGAGGTTGAATATTAAAGTTGGCACCATTTTCCTTCTGTCAAACTCACAATTCTCAAAATTTCATAATTACCATTTGAAGTTGTGAAGCGCTATTTAATCGAGCAACGCATTTTCATTATTAAAAGTCACTGTGAAAATGGGAGAAATTTCACGCAGACCAATCGCAAACTTCGTAATTATTTTGGTCGCCATCACTGTCCTTCAATTGAAGCTTTGATTAAGAAATTTGAATAAACAGGTTCAGTTTGTAACGTGAAGAGACCTATGTATGTTCATAGTGGTCGTTCTCAGGAAAACTTAGACATAGTGTTGGAGAGTACTGTTAAGGATCCAAAAACTTCTATTCAACATCGTGCTCATCGAGTGCAATTTTCCAAAAGGACTGTCCAACGAATTTTGACAAAGGAACTTCATCTACAAGCCTATAAAATTCAATTGACATAACAATTGAAGACGACCGACCATGCACAACAACATACTTTTGTGAATTGGGTGTTGGAGCCAGGAAGAATTGATGACGAATTTGCAAAGGAAGTCATTTTAAGCGACGAAGCACATTTTCAATTGGATGGATACGTCAACAAGCAAAATTCCCATATTTAGGGTTCTAAAAATCCAGTTTGATCTTTGAAAAGCCGCCCAAGAGTTGCTATTTGGTGCAGTTTCTGGGCTCGGGGAGTGATAGGACTATACTTTTTCGAAAACACTGATGGAGTTGCGGTAACCGTCAATGGTGTTCGTTACCACGATATGATAAAAAAAATTATGAAACCAGTTGATTGATACTGACTTGGAAGACATATTCTTCCAACAAGATGGTGCAACTTACTGACAATGAAACAATGTTATTATCACACACAGAGTTTTCTGGCCATGTGATCTCTCTCAGTGGTGACCAGACTTAGCCACTGCATTTGTGTGATCTGACAACACGGGATTTCTTCCTCGGAAGTTTCTTGAAAGAGAAGATCTATGCCGATAAACACCAAACAATTACAATGCTGAAAAACGAGATTCAACGTGTCATTGATGAGATACAGCCTCAATTATGTCACAAGGTGATAGAAAATTTCACCAGAAGAGTGCATGTCTGCAACCAAGGTCATGGTGGACATTTTGAAAATATCGTATTCCATAATTAGTGGCAGAATTTATATATTATAAACAATTGAAATTTTTTTTCAAAATATTAAACGTCGGTCAAAATTCAGGCTGTCGTTGGGACACCTTTATATGACAAAATTTAAATTTCTAATTTCTATATATACAGTGTATCCAAGATAAGGAGGGTCACTATGGGGATCTCCAGAACAGTAGCAGATACAGACTTGGTTAAATGGGAGAGAAATGTTGCGCACTCAAAAGTGCAACAAAATGGCGGTTAGACATCTCCGAAATTTTTTTTGGTTTTTGAGAAATTTGGATTTTAACTAGCTTTATCGATTATGTCATTTAGGCGTTTAATAATAATCCAATTGATGAATTGGGGGAATAATTTAATGAAGTATGCACAGAACAAATAAAATTACATTGCCAGAGGACCTAAACATTAAAAAAAAAACAGTAAACGAATACGAATAAAACAACTAAATTTAGAGAATATGTTCAAATAAACTTCCACTATTTTCCAAGCGCAACCAGCATCTTTTAACTGTCGATTCTAAAACCCTAGTCAACATTTGTGGAGTAATCCTGGCAAATCCTTTCAGAACTAACCTCCTCAGATTTTGTTCTGGAGAAAAATTTTGCTAATATACATTATTCTTAAGGTATCCCCATATGAAAAAATCAAGCGGGGTTATATCTGGTGAACAGGCTGGCCAGGGTGTTTCCGAATACATGCTGATTACCTAATCTGGGAAACTCCTTGAAAGATATTCCCGAACGGCTCTGGAATTATGTGCAGGTGCTCCGTCGAACAGTTGCGAACTCTCTCCAGGGGCATGTTATCGAGAGCATCCTCTGAATCGTTGTGTAGCAAAAGTAGGTAGCCCTCTGATGTTAAGATATGGTGGTAATGGAACGGTCCTACTACCGAAGATAGCAGCCCACATATTGAAAGGAAAACGGTGTTGATGCCTCGACGTTTTATTTGAGCGTTGATTAGTTTCAGACCAATAATAAACATATTTCTTCTATTGAAATGCCATTATTCATAATAATGCTTTCATCAGACCATATTATTTGACATGGAAAATTAAAGTTGTCTTGCCATTTTTTTTGTGTACCGCTCACAGAATCAGCGACGTCGTTCTAAATCACCTGGTCTGAATCCTTGACAAATTCTGTACTAAGGCCAGAAAAAAATGTGTAAAAATGGAAAAATCCAAATGTTTCAAAATATCTCAAAAACCAAAAAAATGTTCGAAGATTTCTAACAGGCATTTTGTTAAACTTTTGAGTGTGCAACTTTTCTCCCTTTTAACCAAGTCTGTATCTGCTACGATTTTGGAGATGGCTATAGTGGCCCTCTTCATCTTGGACACACTGTATATATATATATATATATATATATATATATATATATATATATATATATATATATATATATATATATATATATATATATATATATATATATATATATATATATATATATATATATATATATATATATATATATATATATATATATATATACAGAGGGTGGTCGGTCCACCACATACGCCACGGGCTCTCACGTCTATATTTTTCATTATTTCGAATTTATTTCAAACGGAGATTGTGTAGGTTGAAAACGACTACAACCTAAAATTATTTTCAAATTACAGATGATCCAAAAAGTGTGACTCCTCAAAGTTATGTTTTTTCTTATGGAACACCCGGTATTTGACAACGTTTTTGAATTCTATGGGAAAAATAAGGTTCACTTACTCCAAGGATCCCTATACCTAACTATTACAGTTTCCCAGATATTTTAATTTTTCGATGAATGTGAGGTTTTCGAAAAAAAATCTTATCTCCATTGTCAGATGATATAAAAAGAAAACTTACTAGCTTTTGATGGTGGATTTGGTACTTTATCAACTACTGTAGTCAATATTTAGCAATACTCTAAGGGGCGTTAAAAAATTCAAGATTTATTATCGGCACATTCACAGCAGATTATTTCTTTTATTTCAAATAGAACACCCGATATTTTTGTGCTGCATTTGATAGAGAAAATAATTCCCTTTCATATGATACTAGGGTTCCCTATACTCAAGTGCAACGATTTTGTCGCTATTCACCCTTTATTATTGTTTTTGCATAAATAAGAATTTTTCATTTTTACCAACAAATTTAACTTGCTTTGTTTGAAATTCAATCTGGAAACTAATTCAAGGTAAACAGATGATAAAACTAAGAACATAAAAGCCAAGAGTAATTACCATAAACCTAGTTCTACAAATGTTCAAACTGACGTCCATCCTGTTCAAAGCCTAATTGTAGCCTTTGTTCAAATGACCGCTTGACATTGAGCAACATTTGCAGTGATATTGTATTGAAAGCATTCCGTATGTGTTCTCATATCATCTTGTGTGGTAGGAGGCATTTCATATACGATATTCTTAACATGTCCCCACAAGAAAAAATCAAGACGTGTTAGGTCTGGCGATCTGACTGGTCAGTTTTGTGGACCTCCTCGTCCTAACCATTTATTAGGTTTACTAAATATACTACTAAATGTCTACTAAGTTCTTGTCACACTCTGATTTGAAAATGTGCCAGAGCACCATCCAGTTGTAGCCACAGCCTTATAATAGATAGTGGAACGTCTCCCAAAAGTTTAGGCAAACTTTGACCAAGAGACCTATGAAACATATCTCCAAACAGGTGTCCATGGAAAAAGTAAGGACCTATTACTGTTGACCCTAATATTCCACCCCACACATTGATAGACCAACGATTCTGACAGTTAATACTGCGGCAAAAATGTGGATTTTCATCAGCATAGTAATGAAAATTATGTCTGTTTACCAAGCCGTTACTATGGAAAGTCGATTCGTCTGTAAGCAGCACAAAATCGACAAAGTGTTCATTCTCACCCAACATCTCTAATGCCCAAGTACAAGAATCAAGTCATCGATTGAAGTCAGCATCTGAAAGTTCTTGATTTAATTGGATATGGTAGGGATGAAATTTGTGTTTTCTAATTATTCTGTCAATGCTCTGCCTGCTCAACGCCGTTTCCTGACTGACTGTGCTGGCTTATGTGGGGATTTTCTATAAGGGATCCAATGACCGCTAACACATTTTCTTCATTTCCGGTATTTGGACTCTGTTTTGGAGATCCCCATAGTAGTCCTTCTTACCTTGGACACACTATATATATATATATATATATATATATATATATATATATATATATATATATATATATATATATATATATATATATATATATATATATACATATGGTGATTCATAACAAATGGGAAATCTAACCACAGGGGGCACTAGTTATACCCTACTACTTTGGTAAATCGAGCCACATTTTTTTCCTATAAGATTATGCTCAAAATAAAGTAAAAATCTAAGAGTGTTCTTATTAACATCAAGTCAATATTCGGGGGACAATTCTCATTCCAAACATTTTAACAGAGCTTCATTACAAAAGCATTCAAGGTCAAAGAGATGTTCAAGAAGATATAGACTGTGAGGAGATTCGATAGTTATAGTTAGTTATTCTTTATTGGTAAGGAAATTATAGAGCATATCTTACAAAAAATAGTTTTATTTGTTTGTAATCGATGTCATTTTAGCATGATTACAATCTAAAACAAACAGTTCTAAATTCTCTTGACAGTGACATTATTTACTTTAAAGTTTCGATATTACAATTTTTACATTCACTTCCTTATTACTTCATACTCATACTCAAAAATCTCGTTTTCACTTCAATTTCAAAATATTTTAGATTTCTTAAGACCAAAATTTTTGAAGTGTGATTTCGACATTACATCAACTGAAGGTTTGTGATTAAAAAAAAAAAGAAAAACTTACGCAGGATCATAACTCCACCCATAATTTAATTTGTCCTCCCATAACTGAAAACATCTATTATTCACATCCACATAATATTCATATATAGTATCTTTAATAGGAAATATGCCTTCTTTTTCTCTGATAAAAGCATCCAGTTTTCTTCTACCTTCCTCGTTTGTTGTGCAACACACAGACCAAATTAAGCTGGAAAGTAAAATAATGAAATGTCCTCTTCAATTTCTCTATTATTAAAATCTCCTGTGATGTAAATATAAACTGCATCAAGGCGCAAAACAACAATTTTCCCAGTTTGTTTGATAAATATGTAATACAAAGAAGATACAGCTTATAGTTATATACGGTTCCCAAAATTTATGGAAAGGTTATAACTTTTTAGAAACACTCTGTAAAAAAATTTCTTAGACAAAAGTATTTTAATATATTTTTTACACCTTCTGCTAACGTTGGATTTTTTATAAAGTCAGTAATTTCGTTGCCATGATACCCAACCTTCTTTTTCAAATGGCAACACATTATTTTCTGCTCTTATTTGGGATGGATCAACCTTTTTTTTTGCCGTCCGGATGAGCAAAATTTTTATTGAGTTGCATTACAACATTTTTTAAATAACCTCGAAATTAAGTACAAATTCTGAAATCCAAATTAAGGAACATTATCAAACAGAGGGCTGTGCCTACTGACAGCCTTGACATTTCCATATAATGTCATCTTGTTAACGTAATAATAAGTCGTATTGCTAGTTTTCATCAGAAAAGCAGCAATATCTTTTTGCAGTCAGTGTGGAAAATGGTTCATTTAAGTGAAACAGTAAGTATTCAGATTCTAATAATAATTGGATACAGCAATTGCAAAAGAACACAAATTGAGGCCTCGTACATTTTAAATGAACTCTATCCAAACAGATTACCAATTACGCAGTCAGTGGTGTGTAAAACACTAAGGAGATTTAGAGAAATAGGTACTGTAAAGGGCCTGCCAAACTCGGACCTCAGAATCATGCAACAAATAATGAGAAAAGTTTAGATCTATTGCTGGAAATAACAGAAACATACTGGATAATTTTTATAACAGACTGGGTGATTGCCTTGCTGTGGATTGCGAACATTTCGAGCACTTGTTGCATTAAAATATTTGTTACTGAATTTTTATTTTAAAAAAATCACTAATAGAGAGTTATTGATGGTGAGACTTTGCAAAAAATTTTTTCAAATGAGCGCGAACTAGGACCCCTAGAACCCATATTCAGGGTCAGTTTCAGTTTTTATATGTTTATATATATATATATATATATATATATATATATATATATATATATATATATATATATATATATATATATATATATATATATATATATATATATGTATCCGTGTGATAACTCAAAAAATAATAAACTGATTTCAATGGGTGGAGTAGGGGTTAAGGAGTCGCGGGCCAAAGGACTCCAGGGGGCAAGCTGAGGAAGTGGAAATAACAACATAAACTCCCGATGAAGCTTTCCCCAAGACCGTCATGCGCGGTAAAAATCCGCATCCTGCACGAGGTGACCCTGCTAATAACTAAACATGACGGATCTAGACAAGGAGGTCGAACTAAACTCCCCCAATCTACGGTGTCACGTGACCCGTGCCTATGGATGGATGGCACCAGGGCGATGGTGTCGTGAACGGAACCTCTGGAGTACCAGGCAACCCTCCAGAGTAACCCGCCTTGCACCACACAGGGGGTTCTGATGGTGTGGACAGTATTTCCCCCATTCTCGTGGGAACAACATGAAGATTATAAATACATATAAAACCAAAACCAATGAGGCTCGAGGAGTGGCTCCGGCTACAGACTTGAGCCTTGAGTCTATCCCGGAAACGGAGACGAGCCAGGGTGCGGCAGCGGACTCTGGAGGTCCCACGACCGGCGTAGATACGGGGGATCAGGGGGTAGCTTCGGCCAGAGACCTGTCCCCGACACCCAAGCTGGAGGCTGGGTCCCACCGGAGGGCGGCGAGCTCCGCGGACTCCGGGGGCCCCTCCACCAGTGAGGACTCTACTGTTAGAGTAGAGGGACTGCCCCGGCAGTCCAAGCGTCTTTCCGGGGCGCAAAGAAAGAAGCTCCGGAGGGCGCAAAAAATGGCGGCCGGGACCTGGACGGTCGAGAAACCTGTAAAGGCGCAAGAGGGGAGTGCGGGTCAGAAGAGGACGCGCTCGAACTCTAGCACGCCCACTACAGACAGACGTTCCAAAAGGGCCAGGGTGCCTGTAAAGGCGCAAGAGGAGAGTGCGAGTCGGAAGACGCCGCGCTCTGGCTCTAGCACGCCTACTACAGACAGACCTCCCAAAGGAACTAAGGCCGGAACACCGGCGCAGACTGGCTCTTACAGGGAGGCTGCGGAGGGCCTCGGGATGGCGGTGATTGACAGACGCCATCCTGAGGTCACGCTAGACCAGGGGAAGGCGGACCTGATCCAGGCTGCGGTGGTAGCTGGAGTGGACTCTCTTCAGGAAGGGGAGAGCCCGCCTCAGTTCCACCGGACGCGCCTGACGGGGGGCATCCTCTGGATAACCTGTGCCGGCCCGCAGTCGCGGGACTGGCTGCGGAAAACGATCGGGGGCCTCGGTCAGATTTGGGAGGGGGCGGACTTGACAGCCGTCGAGCCCAAGGAACTCCCAAAGAGACGCAAGGTCCTCGTACGGATCCCTGACACCGTCCCGCAGGAGACGGTGATCAGCAGACTTAAGATCCAGAACCCTGAACTGGGGACGCAACACTGGTCGGTTCTAAGCAGGAAGGCAGAGGAGAAAGGACAGACGCTCGCCTTCTCGATCGACCCGACATCTTACAGAGCCCTTGAAGGAACCTCCTTCAAGGCATTCTGGGGCATGGGAAGGGTTAGCTTCCGCCCACTGGGGAAGCAATTAAGGGTTAATGGGACTTAGGTTCCTTCAGGTCAACCTCCAACACAGTAGGGCAGCCACGGCCGGACTACTAATGGCTCTGAGGAACACGGATGTGGCCCTCATCCAGGAACCGTACTCCTACAAAGGAGAGATCAAGGGACTCGGCGGAGCTAATGGAAAGCTCATCTACAGCAGGTCCAGCGAGAATCCGAGGGCCTGCATTTTTGTCAGGGAAGGGATAGAGTTTCTCCCTCTAATGAATTTCTGTTCCAGGGACCTGGCAACGATCAAAATCCGATGTGGAGGAGCGGATGGGCTGAGGGACATTACTGTCGCGTCAGCCTATCTGCCAGGGGACAGCACGGACCCTCCTCCACCCAACGAATTGGAGCAGCTGATGGTGGGTAGCAGAGCAGGTGGATGGCAGACCATCATCGGCATGGATGCGAATGCGCACCATGAGTTGTGGGGTAGCTCGGACACAAACTCTAGGGGTGAGGCACTTTTACAATTCTTTATGAAATTTAATTTAGACATATTGAATAGAGGTAATAAACCGACATTCGTCACAACACGGCGTGAGGAAGTTTTAGACCTAACAGTTTCCACCCAGTTTCTGGGTGACTTTGTTAAAAGCTGGGCTGTGTCTGGGGAAGTGAGTAGCTCAGACCACAGATACATCCGGTTTGAAATCGCCAAAGTCGAAAGAGAAACGGTATGGTACCGGGACCCCCGCAAGGCGGACTGGGAAGCCTACAGGGCAGACCTAGCTGTGGAACTGCGGGGGGTTGAGAGGGCCATAAGGGATTCAATAGACCTCGAGATTGCAGCAGTCCAATTGCGAGACGCAATTACCTCGGCCTATAACGCCAACTGCCCTCTGAAAATGAGGGTGTCCACCAGGAACGTCCCATGGTGGAACGAGGACCTCAGGCAAAGGAGGACGCAGGTTCGTAAGCTGTTTAACGCGGCCAAAAGGTCGGGAGCATGGGATGAATATAGACAGGCCCTATCGACCTATAACAAAAGACTGAGGGACGCCAAGAAGGAGTCGTGGAGGAGGCACTGCGAAGAAGTGGAAAACACGTCCGAGAGTGCTCGACTACACAAGATCCTGTCTAAGGGCCCTCAGACTAACATAGGCTCCCTTAGAACACCCACGGGAGGCTTTACAAGCTCGGGGGAGGAAACTATGGAAATTTTACTCCAGACGCACTTCCCCGGCTGTAACATAATAAACCAATCACCTCCGGACTGGGAACACTCAGAAATAGAGGCGCCTTATAGGCGGGCATCTAGAGTAGACTGGACAGTCGCTAAAGAGGTGGTTACCTGGAGCAAAATCAGATGGGCCATTAACAGCTTTAAGCCATACAAATCGCCGGGATTTGATGGAATAATGCCCATCATGCTCCAACAGGGGATAGATATACTGGCGCCGGTGCTTACCCTCATTATGAGGGCCAGCCTGGCTCTGGGGTACATTCCGAGGGCATGGAGACTGGCCAGGGTTGTATTTATTCCTAAACCTGGGCGTCCAACAGACCAGGCAAAGTCCCTGAGGCCAATAAGTCTCATGTCCTTCTTGCTGAAAACAGTGGAAAAACTGCTCGACCGGCACATTAGGGGCGGTGTACTGGAAGCATATCCTCTACACTGCGGACAATATGCATACAGAGCAGGATTCTCAACAGAAACAGCACTGCACCAACTGGTGCTGAAACTGGAGAATACGCTGGAGAACAAGGAGGTGGCGCTGGCGGCCTTCCTAGACATAGAGGGGGCCTTTAGCAACACCTCGTTCGGATCGGTTCTGGCAGCTGCCCGGGAGCGTGGAATAGAGGAGACCTGCTGCAGGTGGATCGGTTCCATGCTCAGGGACAGGGCGGTGTTCACCTCACTCGCGGGAGGGACTCTGCTGGCGGGGGTCGCGGCGGGGTGTCCGCAGGGGAGCGTTCTGTCTCCCTTGCTCTGGTGTCTAGTCGTGGACGGCCTGCTGGGGAGGCTCTCGGGAGGGGGGTATGAGGTACAGGGCTATGCGGACGACATTGTCATCATAGTCCGAGGAAAGGTCACACAGGCAGTGTGGGAGCGTATGCAGACTGCACTGAAAGTGGTGGAAGGGTGGACGGTTGATCAAGGGCTCGGGGTGAGCCCCGAGAAAGCAACCGTCGTGCCGTTTACGAGGAGGAGGAAGTGTGAAAGCCACAGAACTCTCACTCTATACGGTAGGAGCGTTCCAATGGCCAGGGAGGTAAAATATCTTGGGGTCGTATTGGACTCTAAGCTTACCTGGAATGGTCACATTGGAAAAATACTGCGTAAGGCAGTCATGACCTTAGCCGTCACTAGGCGGCTATATGGAAAAACGTGGGGACTAAGACCTAGTATGGCCCACTGGCTGTACACAAGGGTGGTCAGACCATCGTTAACATATGCGGCACTGGTCTGGTGGCCTAAGGTGACACAATCCAGTGCCAAACAAAAACTAGGCAAGATCCAAAGGATGGCTTGCCTAGGCATCACAGGGGCCATGTCTTCAACCCCAACAGCCGCCATGGAGGTGTTGCTGGATCTACCCCCCCTACACTTCGTTATTATGGGAGAGGCCAGGCTAGGACTATACAGACTAGCCTGCAATGGTAGACTGAAGATCAACCCAGGCTTCAGGGGCCACTGCAAAATTCAGGAGATCGTGAAGGAACCCATGCTTGAAATGAGGTCAGACTTCGCGAGCCCGCGAATGTGCAGGGAAAACAACTTCACAGTGGAAATCCCTGATCGCGGGGCATGGCGGGAGGAGACACCGGGCATACCACGGGACGCGCTCGTCTGGTTCACGGACGGATCTGGCGGGGAGCGTGGGACGGGGGCAGGTGTTTACTCGGAAGGACCGAGGGTAAGTCACAGTATTTCCCTCGGAGCCCATGCAACGGTGTTTCAGGCCGAGATGTACGCCATCCTGCACTGTGTGCGGGAGAACAAGAGGAGGGGCTACACCAACAAGCGGATCCTCATAGCCACAGACAGCCAGGCAGCCCTTAAGGCACTAAGTAGCCCACGGGTAAATTCCTGGCTGGTGAGTGAGTGCCGAGACGAGACGAGCGACCTGGCTGGGCAGAATGAGGTGACCCTCATCTGGGTGCCGGGTCACTCGGGGGTCAAAGGCAATGAAGAAGCTGACAGTCTCGCAAAGAGGGGGTCAGCAGAACCATTTATGGGACCAGAACCGGCTCTGGGCGTGTCAAAGAGCACTGCCAGGGGAGCCATTAAGTCCTGGGTCAGAAACCAACACAAGGTGTACTGGGCGGACTGTCCAGGGCTCAGACATGGGAAGTCAATAATTGACGGACCCAGTTCAAAGAGAGCTGTGGAGCTGCTAAACCTTAGCAGAGGACAGCTCAGAAACACAACAGGTCTCTTGACGGGACACATGGCCGTCAAGAAACACCTACATAAAATGGGGCGGTTCGAAGGGGACCTCGCATGCAGACTCTGCGGCGAGGGGGAGGAATCAGCCCAGCACATCTTGTGCGAGTGTATAGCTCTGGACCGGAAAAGACAACTGATCTACGGTCACTCTAGACCGGAGACAGAGCAATATAAAACTTCACCCTACCAATCGCTGTGCAGACTAGTTCAAGGCACAGTGATTTTGGAATGGGTGGAGTAAGACTAGGGGTATGCACAATCAACCAAGGGTTGCGGTGCTATCGGGGCGGCAAGGCCGCGGACGAGCCCTGAGGGAACAAAAAAAAAAAAAAAAAATGGGTGGAGTAAGACTAAGGGTATGCACAATCAACCAAGGGTTGCGGTGCTATCGGGGCGGCAAGGCCGCGGACGAGCCCTGAGGGAACAAAAAAAAATGAAACTCGGCAAGTGCCTTTCTTTTATTAATGGCTTGGATGACTCCGTTAGCCAGGAAAATCGGACGGGGTTTTCCAAAAAAAATTTGAGTTTTCTTTTAAAAAAAAAAAATTTTCTCCGAAAATAACAAAGCTGTTTTAATGAAATTTACTATATATGTTGCCTTGGGAGAGACCTTATTAAGAACCAGAATTCAACTTTCTAAGTTTATAGAAAATTGAGTTATTAAAATTTTTTTTTTCAAAAAAAAATTTTCTCCAAAAATTACAAAGTTGTTTTAATGAAATTAGGTGGATATCTTGCCCTAGGCAAGACCTTACTACATACCAAAATTAAACTTTCTAAGTTTATAGAAAACTGAGTTATTCAAATTTGAAGCATTTAATAAAAATTCACTACCATAACGCACTTGCTGCGTCCAGTTTTTTATAATTTTGTATTTTTTGCAGTAAAAGTTAACTTGTTACATAGACTATCTATTTCTAATTTATTAAAATAATGTTGACTGAGTAAGGTCTATTGTCACACAACGCTAATAAAAAATCCTGTATTACTTTTGTCATGCTAACAAGATGACAGGTAGGCACGGCCCTTTGTTCAATAACGTTCCTTAATTCGGATTTCAGAATTTATACTTAATTTCAAGGTTATTTTAAAAATTTTGTAATGCAATCCAATAAAAATTTTGCACATCCATACGGCACAAAAAGGGTTCATCACAAATTGGAGCAGAAAATAATATGTTGCCATCTCAAAAAAAGTCGGTTACCAAGGCAACAAAATTACTGGCCTCATAAAAAAAATCCAAAGTTACCAGAAGTGTAAAAAAATATTTAAAAACATTTTTTTATACATGGGTGTTTCTAAAAAAGTATAACCATTGTTTCACACATATCGGACACATGTATTTGAGCCCATCAAAAATATCGAACAAAATAAGTTAACTTTCTATTTATTGCCATTCAAAAGAGTATGTACCCATACAGCACAAGATATTCTCATAATGTTCTCACAATGTGAGAAGACGTAAATAAAAAATAATGTCAAAATGAATGGTCTGTGGTCAACGTTGTATAAAGTTATATTCTAACATAATTAATTAAAAATAATAATGTGACGTTAACACGAAGAACTGTGCAATTGCAAACAACATAGATCCAGAGTACAGAAGCAACTAAAACATGGTGTGCGGTTTTCATGAACTAAGACGCACCTAGTAAAGAAACAAGTTTTAAAGCATCTCCTGTAGTTCACACTCATGATGGGTTCGTCAATTTTTCTTGAGACTGGATCATCTTACTGATTAGGTACACCTACATTGTAAATATATAATTTAAAAATTGTGTTATGTTCAATAGTACCTAAGTCATACAATATAAACCACCACAGTTTGATGTGGATGGACTGGAAAAGCGCAAGAATACTGCAAATCTATAGAATTGTCTAAGCTAACATCTCAGGCTTTTTACTCCTGTGGAAGAAGTTAATGCTGTAAGAAGTATCACTATACAGTGCAGAAAATGTGGGCCTGGACATATGGTAGGAAGATGAATGTACAATAAAACTTGCAATTTATCAGATACGGAATCACTTTGCCAAAGTATGCCTTTACAACCAGAATATCCATGCTGTTGGTGACAAAAATTGGGCATTGGGATATTGAAATAGCTTTAGAAGTCAAAATCAAGTCTGTGGAAGCAGAGCAGAAAGCAACCATACAAGGGAAGGGTCGAAAGGTCTGATCGATGACAGTTGTGGTTTTGTGTGAGTGCAAGTTAGTATGATTTTGTGGCATGTTCTGTCCAATTTAGTTGTATTCTATAAAGGTGTAAGTACTATTGTGTAATGCAATTACTTTAATGCCACACTGAAAGCCTGTAGGATCAATAGTCTAGCCAAATTTCAAGTTACTTCAGTGGCGGTAACAGTGATTATTCATCTCGGAAACTTTGTATATGGCTATGACATTTTTTGGCAACTCCAAGAACTGTATCTTTATTTATTTGATTTTTATGTTATTGAAATTTTACTTGTTTAATTAATATTTTATTCAGACATTTCTTTGTATTTGTTATAAGTACATACTTAATCTGAATAAATGTGCAATACTCGAATTGTTGACTTATTACGTATCTGAACTTGAGTTTACAGGTGTGTGTAGCCACTGGAACAATATGGTAACCTAAACAAGGGTGAGTGATTGAAATTCAAATTCTAGCCTCTCGGGCTTGCTTATACGAAAATATATAAAAGGCCAGTTAAATGGTGGAAAATCAGTTAATTTTGAACAGAAATCCATTATTTCATTTCTTTGCATTTTCTTAATTTGTGTATAATTCAAAAAATGTATACAGGGTGTTTCGCATAAGAACTGAAACAAGGCAGGGGCATGTAGGTAAATGTAAAATATGGTGATTTAACACAACTTATCCCTATATTAAGTTCCACTCCTGAGAAGTTATAGGCCTTCAGTGGGGTTTCAAATTTCGAAAAAAATAAATATCTCTGTAATACTTAAACTTAGAAAAACCAAGTTTAGTACCTGTTTTGAGTGTTCCAAGAGGATTAATCACTGGTAAGTAGAGTTCAATTAAGGCATTTAAAAGGGCTTATTAGGGGTGATGCACCCTTAAAATGTCACAATTTTTTAACAGATTGGTAGATTTAAGAACATATTTCATTTTATGAGGAATTTTACTCTAAAAGTTTGTTACTCCTGTTATTTTCAAAAAACTTTGTTGTTTTCAAGAAAAACACGAATAAGTAAAGGAACATATTTTATCAATATGACTAAAAATCATCGAAAATTAAATATTTGCCAATAAACTTATGTATAGGTCAAATTTGACAATCAGGAAAAAAAGTGTGAATAAGTATAATTTATTAGAAAACAGACAACTCAAACAGAAATAAAAAAAATTGCTATCGATAAGTTATAGAAATTCTTCAACATGATAATTTCACAGGCATCTATTGAATTTTTGATGATTTTAAGTAACATTAATAATATATGGGTCTTTAGTTATTCTGGTTTTTCTTGAAAACGACAAACGTTTTTTGAAAAATAACATGAGTAAAAAAGTTTTATAATTTACTTCCATAAAAATGAAATAATAATTTTTTAGATCCCCCAATTGTTAAGAAATTCTGTCACATTTTATGGGTGCATCACCACTATTCAGCCCTTTGAAATGCTTCGATTGAACTCTACTCACCAACGAATAATGCTCTTGGTATACCCAAAACGTGTACCAAATTTGGTTTTTCTAAGTTGAAGTATTACTGAGATATTGATTTTTTTTCGAAATTTAAAATCTCACTTTGAAGGCCTATAACTTCTTAGGGATGCATCTTAGTATAGGAGTAAGTTGCGTTAAATCACCATATTTTAGGTTCCCCTACATGCCCCTGCTGTGTCTTTTTTTATGCGAAACACCCTGTATATCTTTTTTTTAAACGCAATGTTCCCATGAGTATATGTATGAACATTTTGAGAAGATTCATTGAATGTACGTGGAACATTTTCAGAAGATACTGGGAGCTCCTAAGAATATTATAAATAACATTCTAAGAACCTTATTAGTATGACAGAATCTGTCCAATTCTCACGTTCATAGAATGTTCTATGAATATACATTGTACCTTGTGAGAATGTTCTGGGGATGTTTGAATATTCTTTCCAAACATTCCTGGTAAATTCTCGGAAAGTGTCTGTGCTGTCTGGGTATATGTGTTTAGTTTACAAATCCTACGTTTCACTTACCAGAAAAGGAACCAGTTTTTCGCCATATCTTCGAGTTGGTCTTCGACTCCTTGAGTAACTCCATGCTCTTTAGTTGCAAATAGTTGCAGCAGTTTACATAAAGAGATCACTAGATTCAGTTCAGAACATTCAACTGGTTCCTCGCAATTTAGACGCTTGAAATCCAACAATGGTTGTAGGTATTCTTTAAAATATTTATTCATCTGAAAAAAAAGAAGATAATATAATCATAATAATACAGTTCATGTGTAGATACCAGAGTGTATACACATGAGTTTTTCCTGCTAGGATAGGGAATAATTTATCTTGTGAGAGAAAGTGATAATAAATCAAGCAGATAAGGAGATATAATTATATGGTAACGGAACAACATATTTGAATTCAGCAACTATACTCACTATCTGCTGATACTCCTGTCCCCTAGACGATTGCTTATTCAACCATGATGTCACATACGGCTGCCAACCCCAATCCTTATAGTCATTGTATACCATTCCGCATCTGCTCACAGTGGCAGGAGATGCAACAGATAAGTCGCCCACTTCAAACAATAGTGATACCTGTTCAGGCATAGTTATCCTATCACTGTTAATCAATGTCAAGACCTTGTTGTCGTCCATCACGCTATTCATGTTCTCTATCCATACTGCATCAACAGGACCATCAAATAGTATCCATTTCTCATCGGGTGTTTCCTCTGTAAAAGAAACAGGCAAATAGGATGCATAATTTGAAAATGAATACTGGCTGGCAGATAATAAAAATTAAATAATTTTAAACAAAATTTGGTAGTAGTAGTTCAATATTTGATGAATCAACACTTGTATTTTTGCTTCTCTAGCTTTTATTTAGTCTTTGGTGGATATACAAGGGGTATTCATTATTATAATTTGTTTTTTGTATTTATTCAGCAAAGTGATACACAACCATGTCAAAAAAACATTCAAATCCAAAGTCTACAAATTATAACAGACAAAATTTTAAGCACATGTATAAAATTCAAGTCTGTAAGACAAAATACTTAAAATCCTGGAAAAAATGTCAACAAAAATATATAGATAATATGGTCAAAATTTATAAAGACAAATGAAAACAACACTTTTGCAATAATTAAAGGGTCCTACTGCTTATAACAACACAGTTTAAAAACTTATCAAAGGAATAAAAAGAATGTTGAAACAATAGTTCTTTGACAGATTTTCAAAATCCTTGTAGTCCTCGTGACGTTTTTATTTCGACAGGTAATTTATTATAAAACTTCTGAGCTCAGTAATTTATACCCATTTTGTTCTAGAGATTCTATGATAACGTATAACCAGCGTATCTTTACTTCTTGTGTCATAACTGTGGTAGCTAGAATTTTTTTCTTTAGTACTTTCATGAACGTATGTAACATGAGTAAGTATAAAGATAAAATAAAAAGTCGAAGACGCACCAAGTGCGTTATGGTAGTGAATTTTCATAAAAATGATCTGGCACAAAATATTTTATTATAACTTTTTTTTGCTTGTAACATAGAAATCTAAATTTTGGTGTATAGTTTACTTTTTATATCGTAAACCTACCTACCAAATTTGGTTATCATAGATTTTTTATTTTTTAAGATAAAATTTTTTTTCAAATGAAAACTCAAAATTTTTCCGGAAAACTTAGTCCGATTTTTCTGATTAACGAACTTATCAAAGACATTTACAAAAGGAAGGTACATGCCAAATTTTATCAAAATCGGCCCATTATTCTTTGAGAAAAAATTTTTTTCGAATGAAAACTCAAAATTTTCCCGGAAAACCTCGTCCGATTTTCCTGGATAACAAACTTGTCAAGGACATTTACAAAAGAAAGGTACATGCCAAATTTTATTCAAATCGGCTAATTACTTTTTGAGATAAGAATTTTTTTCGAATGAAAACTCAAAATTTTCCCGGAAAACCTCGTCCGATTTTCCTGACTAACGAACTTATCCAAGCTATTTACAAAAGAAACGTACATGCCAAATTTGATCAAAATCGGCAGTAGGTATAGATGGGGGGTTCTGGGACCACCACACACCACACACCACCGGTGGTGGAGGTGGAGGTGGTGGAACTGACCAGACCCGACGGCCCCCGACCAGACCCGAGCACAAGGTGGTGGAGCTACTGACCAGACCCGAGCACCTCCGCCACCTGACTTCGTATTTAACCCGAACAAGTAGCGAACTAACCTGAGATGACGTGAGCACCTCCACCACCTGACTTCGTATTTAACCCGAACAAGTAGCGAACTAACCTGAGATGACGTAATCAAAAGCCAACTAACCTGTATTAAGCAAACGAGGAACCGCCATTTAAAATAACATGCGTAATAAGAAGGTAATTATTAGTAATAAACCACACGCCAAAGACTAACCTGTTTAGTAAAATCAAATCAATTAAAAATTATCTCATTAGAATTAATATAAATAACGTCGTATGTAGGATGAAAATTAGCTGTACCTAGGTTTTAAGCTCAGTTCTATATCAAAAAATTACTCAGTAACTCACCAAACATAGTCATTGCCTCCAGACTTAGATTATTTTCGTAAAACGTTTTAGTTCTGATTTTTCACAAAAAACTAGACACAGATTGATACAAAGCCACCAACAAACCATAGCTCTATATACACAGAAATTTCTACAAATAAACACAACTTCTCGCTTCACTAAGCCTATACACCTGTATTGAAAACACACCTATGGCTTATTAGGTAAGATTCCAAAAATTATTAAACACATAATTTTCATGATGCGCCCGGCTGATGATTTAAACTGAGGGTATTAGCTGGTCATTCAACAAAACCGGAAACACTCTTGATAACGGTTAATCAGCTGGGTGCGGTCATGACAATTAAAAAATTAACTCGATCGAATTAAATCACATGCAAACAAAACGTTATGTTTTTATTTCAATCGTGTAAATAGTATACCAGCTGAGTAACCGTTGCATTATCGTCGGCTTCCGGCTGATATGATAGGTGAATGCCCAGATCATATGACGGCTTTAGTTTAAATAGAGAATCGGTAGCGAATTTTCATAGAAATTATTTGGTGAAAATTATTTTATTATAAAATTGAAATATATGTTTTTTATATCGTAAACCCACCAAATTTGTTTCTTAGACAACGGTTTAAGGTTAGAAATAAAACACTCGATTGTAATACAATTAATTTATTAGGAGTAATAATATTTACATACAAAATATTACATAATGGCTCTTACAATACCAGTTAGAGGTTTATATTCAAATACACAATCATGAATAATTAAACAGTAGGCCCTAGTTCTCGGAGCAAAATTGTCTTTACTCATAAACTCCACTTTGATGTCGACTGTTGAAGACTTGATTGATTCATTCTGGTGTTGGCAATCGATTACAAATAGAGCTCGATCTTTAAACTCATCATAATTTAAAAGAGGCTCCGACATGTTTTTATAGTAAAAACTTTTTTGAAAATCTGTATACATCTGGTAGGCTTCAACATATTTTGATCTTTCGAAATCCATATTCATAGCTTCATAAGGGTAGCATTCTGAATTTAGGAACACTCGTAGATCTACCATACCGATGTTATCGAAGAAGTCACCTTTTTTGCTTATGTTATCTTTCCGATCTGTTTGAAACGCTATAATCACATATCTAGGTCTTTCCAAGTTGGTTGCAGTTTTAACAGCCCACACATCTCTGTTTATATCTCTGAGTGATGGTAGCTCATATATATCCCATTTCCGATATGCGAGAAATATAGATGTGTCTTTTGCTATTTTATCCATCAGTTCCAGCTTCATTTGATCGTTTGGAAATACATGTTTTGCTTTTAAAAACATGTTGGTTACAGTTATCTTAGATCTTGCTGTACCTGTGCTGTAATAGCAGTTGGAATCATTTCGAGCTCTTGTAAATCGGAAAGTATGTTTGCCACAGAGAACTCCTTTAAAGTGATGAAAGAAACTGAAGAGGAACCAAAGAGGTAGGAGCAAGTGAAACTTGTTATCGTTTAAGGTGATGTGATCTGATGATACATTTAACCCAGCATTGCTAAGAGATTTTGCTTCATTCTTACTAAACGAAAGCAGAGTTTTGATGTTTGTTGTGGTGTATGGATCTCGTACTCGCTCCACTTCCTTGTTATTTAATTCATAGATCATTGATTCAAACAGAGCTACTCCTCCGTTATTTGACATGTGACAGACACCAGTAGCATTTTGTACTGCTAGAGGTTCCAGAGCACCTTCGATTATTAGAGCTGACTCTGCTAGACATACGAATGCATCTTGCTGATTGATGTTTATTTCAACTTCATCGCTGTTACCAAACGATTTAGTTGATGAATAGTAAGACCTAAGTTCTTCTCGATCAATGGAGTCGTCAAACTTGGGGTCTTTGAATATTTCTAGTTTTGATGACATGATAACCAAGACTTTTAAGGAATTCAAAATTATCGGAACGAAGTGTATGCTTCAAAGGAGTTGATTGTACTAAATTTGTTTTGGTAGATTCGCTTGCTTTTATATCTTTAAAGACTAGCATTCTAGGCAATCTTTTTAAGCTCTAAGCGAACAGACACCTCTTCACCTTGAAAGTTTACAGGAACTGAATCTTGATCCACGATGTCGATGCTTATATTTGAAATCTCTCGTTTGTTTACTGGTAAATAAATTAGATTCTTAGGTTCTATATCGATTGCATAACCAGGATCGACCATCGGTGCAAACTCATATAACGTATGTGAAGGTTTTCCATTATAGTAAGAACCAGACACAATATTAGTTTCTATACGAATCTGTTTAACATCCACTATTTCAACAGGTAAATCAGATTCATGGAAGACACCTGGTTGAAGAACTTGCTTTGAAAATCCCAGCATTCGCCCAATCGAATCATCAGATTCAAAACTGATACTTGTGAAACACTTTATTTCACACCTAATGGTGTTGGGATTAGGTCTTAGAATCAAAGCTAGCTGCTTTTGTTCACGTGTTGCTGTAGCACCAACAAGTTCATTTTGAAGCAAGTTTTCCAAATGTGTTATTTCATATGCACCAGTAGGTATCGTGATGATTCTCCAAGCAGCTCCTTCTTTTACATAAAATTTATTTTTACCTTTATATATGTTAGGTATGTTGTTGTATGTGTGAAAACCTATCAAAGCAACTGCATAACTACCACCTGGATCCAATTCAATTGGAGGATCGTAGTCTGTTGACAGATGACAACTGCGATCTTTCAACGTGAAGGTTTGCGACATGACTGAAACACAGATACTACTGTTTAAGTCTTTTATTTAAAAATTTTAAACATAAGTGGCCACAATTATAAGTATTATATTTCTGATACACATCATGATTGTACATTAGAGTAGAGTCTTTAAGGTAACGCTGCAGCTCAACTGGTGGCTTCAAGTTTCCATATGAGTCAAAGTACACGGTTGTGTCACCACGTTTCTTAACTGCAACCCAATGACTGCCAGGTTCCTTGTTTGTTTGCAAATTCATGATAAGTGATTCATTCTTGCGTGGCCCATTCGATGGCAAAGTATCTCGCATGTATACACCTCTAAAATATGGAATTTTCATTTTACCAGCAAATTTCACAAGGTCTTCATTTGTTAGAGGTCTTGCTGGTAAACATCTTACTCGTTTTTTGGTTTCTGCAAATACAACCCATAACCGCTACGCTGCTTCTTCAGATATAATCCTTTACCTAGTCTCTTATACTTTGGTTTTAATTTCAAACCATTACCTCTCTTACCCATAGCAATAGCCTCCATCGTTTTGTTATGCCGTTCTTCTTCTTCTAGTTTTTGTTTGGCTGATTTGGCATCGTTAACTGCTTTAGCAATGCCTGCAGCACCGCCACCCAGAGCACCTAGCGCTGACAGGCCACCAAAAATTAAAGGTAGTAGTGGAAGGAAGCCTCCGCTTTTAGGTATTGGAATAACTCGCGGTTTCAGCACATTCTTACGCCCACCAATCTGTTTAACAATTGCGTGAGCGATATCAAACACGGCATTCTCTGATGGAATAAGATTTCTGTCTTTTATAACTTCTCCAATCAGACTAAGAATGTTTTTAAAGGGAACTTTTTTCCTCGGTTTTGAGTTGATTACATCAAGACCCATACCGAGCTTTCTTTTAACTTTCATGGTGTTTGTAACACTCCAAGCGGCTAACTTTTCACCAAAACTCGCGTCCTTTGACTTGACTCTCCCCCAAGCTCGATTCTCCAACACTTCGTCGGCTCGATGCCTATCACTTAACTCTTTTGATTGAGAGTAAGCGATGTCGTGATCTCGACAAGCACGATCTAAAGGATTGATACCTTGATCACCTCTAGCAAGACGTTCTTTAAGTTTAGTGCCCGGGCCACAAAATTGATAACCAGGTACGTGCAGCTCAACAGATAGCTTGTTAATGGCTGTGTTTACAAGACCTTCACCCTGTGACACCAACATTGATACTAACTGTGTGATCCGCTTACATGTCTATATTTATATACATACTCGAAAAATATAGTTTAGTTCCAGTCAAGATGCACACCATCAAACACGCTTCTGTCTTACCTATTACAAATATAGACGATGTTGTTGATACAGCAGAACAACAACTAAGGCATGGTCCTCTCTTCCCAAACACAGTTAGAGGTATCATATGTGGTCCTAGTGGGTGTGGTAAAACAAATGTTATGTTAAGTTTATTGTTTGAACCGAACGGTTTAAAGTTTGATAACGTGTATGTGTATTCAAAGTCTCTGTATCAACCTAAATATAAGATGTTACAAAGGGTGTTGGATGCTACAAAAAGTGTTGGTTATTATCCATATAGTGAAAACGATGAAATATTAGATCCAGCAGAAGCCCAGGGCAACTCGGTGTTTATATTCGATGATGTGGCTTGTGACAAACAAGATAAAATGAGAGCATACTTTAGTATGGGGAGACATAAGAATATTGATTCATTCTATCTCTGTCAAACATATACTCGAATACCCAAACATCTGATACGTGATAACGCTAACGTTTTGATTCTCTTTAAACAAGATGAAACGAACTTAAAACACATCTATGACGATCATGTGACCACTGATATGGACTTTAAACAATTTAAAAATATATGTTGTCAATGCTGGAATGGTAATAAGTATGGTGTGTTGGTGATTGTAAAAGAAAACGAAGTCCACAGAGGGAGATATAGAAAAGGATTCGATAGCTACATATTAATCTAATGGTCTACAACCAACAACAACAAAGAGATGTCTAGCAGGACAACCAACCAGCTAACAAGACAGACAACCTGTCTAAAACAACCTGTCTAAAACAACCTGTCTAAAACAACTTGTCTAAAACAACTTGTCTAAAACAACCTTGTCTAAAACAACTTGTCTAAAACAACCTTGTCTAAAACAACTTGTCTAAAACAACCTGTCTAAAACAACTTGTCTAAAACAACTTGTCTAAAACAACCTGTCTAAAACAACCTGTCTAAAACAACCTGTCTAACAACCTGTCTAACAACCTGTCTAACAACCTGTCTAACAACCTGTCTAACAACCGGGTCTACCTGTTGTGTTAGATACCTAACACTAGATAGGCAGACATACAACCAATTCAAAGCTAGTACACCTTAAACCACCGAACTGTTTGCATCTCTTAACACGAAACAAATAACTTTAGCAAGATGGAGGTGATGAGTAACCAAGAGAGAAAAATTAAGAAAAAGATTTTACAACTTGCTGAAAACATTCGAAAAAAACATTTAATGCTTAAGCTTGGTAGAGCTGAGAATGATGAAGCCCTGCAGCGTTTATATAAACCACTTGTTGACCCACTGAGTGAAATATCTAAAAATACATCAACGCTTAAACTGCAGTCACCAGCTGAACAAATCAAAGAAGAAGCGGTACCAGAAAAGAAACCCAAAGTTGAGTTCCTTAAAGACCATGAAGTTTTTGAAGCCGAACCAGAAGTAGAGACAAGTTTTGATGAGGATACCCCAACATTTGAAGAGCTTGAGGCAGATCTACAAACTGTCACAAACAACCCAGCATATCAAGAATTTTTGGAGCAATATCCTGAACGAGTTCGATATTATGTAGACAAGTATTTTACTGAACCACCGAGGCTTGCTACTATTGATCAAACGTATGGTGCTCGCTACGCTAAAGATACTGGTAGTTGGAGTCTTGGCAATAAACACTTGGACTTTACTGATAATGACATTCGACTAGGTCAAAGGAGATATCCGCAAACACAAGGTCTGCTAGAATTGATATTTATGAAAACACCTAGAGGGTATACCTATGACGATCTTCAACACTATAGAGATATTCTAGAAGCAACTAGTGTTCATAAAATGAACTACGATCCCAACGCACGAACCAAGGGTTGTTCCTCGGAAAAGTATCTGACTCTAATAAAACCAGTTATAAACCCAAGAGGACGAAGATCCTCAACTCCTCAAGGTTTTGGTTACGACACACATCATAACGCAGAACAAAAAACTGAACCTAGAGCTCAGAATGTAAGCAGCAACACTAACAACTATATGCTACAAAATAACAAACAAATAGAATATGTCTATTGGGATGACATAAATGAGCTGGTTGATAGACTTAGACTTTTAGTAGCTTCCCAAGCTGCTGGTAATAATGCTCATAACAATGAAATTCAGTCAATCATTGAAGAACTGAAGGAGGTTGGTGTTATCGCCTAATATACCTACATATATCACAGATATACCTACCTTAGTGCTTAGTATAAAAATGTCTATCGATAAGTTCGGACGTTCCCAATCCAATAAAGGTTCTAAGTTTAAAATTATTGAAAGAGAGATTTTCCCAAGAACTGATAGTGGTGATTTTGATTTGCAAAGCCATAGATTGTGTAACATCGCTGATCCAGTCGATGCAACAGATGGTGTAAATAAAAAATTTGTTGATGTATGGATAGACGACTATCAGAAGAACAAAGATGAGGTAAAACAAAGAATCATTGCCATACTACTTGAAGCTGTACACAAACCTGAGTTGAAAGATTTAAAAAACGAATTTGAAAATAAATTGAAAATTTTAGCTAAGAACATAACTACTCAAGTTTTAAAAGATATTGATGTGTTAAAGAATAAGAAGCTAAAGAATAAACTGGGAGAAATAGACAGCAAACTAAAAGATTTACATGATAAGTGGATACTTTTAAATCCAACATCGCCATGAGACGCAAAACTGTTGAACCATCTGATGCTAAAAAACAAATTATTGATGAGTTATATAAACCAGCAAGAATCAATTTTAAACGTAGACGTACAATAATCAAAGGCTTAAATGATTTATGGCAGATTGATTTAGCAGAATTTACAGACTACTACAAAGCAAACTCTGGTTACAAGTATATTTTAGTGGTTATTAATTGTTTTTCAAAGTATGTGTGGACTCGCCCTCTTAAATCTAAAACTGCTGAAGAGGTGACTAAAGCTATGGCTGATATTTTATCTACTAGTACAACGCCCTCTAACATCCAGTCTGATCTTGGTCGCGAGTTCTATAACTCAAAATTTAACGCCTTAATGAAAAAATATAACATCAATCACTACAGCACTTATAGTGTGAAGAAGGCTGCAATGGTGGAAAGAGTCATACGTACCTTGAAAGAGAAGATATATAAAAATTTCAACTTGATTGGCTCCTACAAGTGGGTTAATACACTACCTGATGTCACTGCTACTTACAACGCTACTGTTCATCGAACAACTGGTATAAAACCTCAAGATGTTAACAAGAAAAATGAAAAAGCTATTCTGAAACAAGTTTACTCAAATCTGAAAGTGTTTAACAAAAATAAATTTAAAGTGGGTGATGTTGTACGTATAAGTAAAGCAAAAGCTCAATTTGAAAAGGGGTATACACCTCGCTGGTCAACAGAATTATTCAAGATTGTTAGTATTCATTTCACAAATCCAGTAACATACTTTCTTGAAGATATGCAGGGGAAACCAATCAGTGGAGGGTTTTACGAGGAAGAACTACAAACGACTAAACAAACAGACATCTATCTGGTTGAACGCATCTTGAGGAAGAAAGGCAAGCAGCTCTATGTAAAATGGCTGGGTTTTGATAAATCTCAGAATTCTTGGATAAATTCAGATGATGTTAAATAAGCTTATATATTTATTGTATTAATGTACTTAGAATAAAATAAAAGTCTTTATTAAAATAATATAATTTTATTTTTTCATCTGGTTACATACAATTAAGCTAAGTGAACAATTACAATTTATGTCGTAAATCAATAATATCCTGAATAAACTTCTCCTGCGGTACATCTGCTATCTGTAGATCGTTTCTCTTCGCCTTGAGGTATTCGACTTCGGTCTTTATTCTGTTAAAGAGATTTACAGAATTTGGATCATACAACATGTTTAAAACTACTTCGGAATCAGGGTGTTTATTTTTAAAGTTCTTGACAGCTCTTTTAAAACTTTTCTTCTGAGTCCTTACAGCATGATATGGATAGGTAGCATCCTTCTCATTTCTTGAAAGCAAACCAAAAACACAAAGTTTTCCAGGGTTGCTTGGTTTTGGAGATATATCTTCTAAATGTTCTGTGATTTTAGCATTTGTTTCTCGCATACGCTGCACTTCATCATCTATCTCCATTAATTTCACTTCAATTTCTTTGAGGTTATCCTTGTATTTTTGATTAAATTCACTTACGAAAAAATCAAAAATAATTTGGTTGCACTTTTCATAGAAACTATTGGATATCCAACAAGCCAAATTTAATATTAAATCTTTACAGACATATGTACCAGATATCAAGTTGTTTTCAGCTTGTCTTCCACCAAAGTCCACCAAGTATGTAGCGGTTGTAGGTGTTAGTTGAGATGTTGCTTCCGACACTTCTAGGGGGCCAGTATTCCGGCTCCCTGGAGATGAGTCTAAGTGGTCTCCTTTGGTTGAAATATTTAGGGTATCGGTATTCCGGCTACCTAACTGTTTCTTTAGCCGACCGTTGTAATAGACAATCAACTCTTTAGTTTTCTTATTTTCCAGCCAATGTCTGAATCTTTTCTCACCATTTTTACACAGCTTAGTCGCATTAAAATAACCAGTGTTCTTATCGATAATTAGTTGAAAGTCTCCAAATAAACCATACCAGAAGTTATCTTTGATTTGCTGGTAACACACATCACTTAATGTAGCCATTTTAAACACACTACTGAGCACTTGGATACGTTAGAGTTAACTGAAGCACGTCTTACCTCTACGATAACTAAATTTTGAATGAGTTTAACAGTGTGTAGTGAACAATTTATAGATGTTGATACCACTATCGTTTGAAGCTGTATTTATTAATATTTATTTCCAACCACATTAGCTGTTCCAACATCCATCCGCTTTCAGCTTCTGCAAACTCCAAAGCTTTTGTGTAAATTTCGTCGACGAATTCTTGATATATACTTTCAAAATTAGTTGACACTGTAACATTTTTATTTTTAGTATTAAATGACTTCATTTCTTTTTTATTTCGACTTTGGAGTACATACAAACCAAACAATTCTAAATTCATTTTAATTTCATTATGCTTAGCTAAAGCAGCTTCCATCAGATGAAACACTTTATGTCTTATTGTTTCCATAAACTGTTTAATATCAATACCTTTTTCGTATATACGATAGGTAGCCATTCTGTTTTTAAAAGCTTGAGTTAACATCTGCACTTGTTCAACTTGCCATGGTTCACATACTTTTGATTTATGAATTTCACTACGTAAATGCCCAGAGAAAGCACTCTTTTTCACTTGTAACGAGCACGATTCACAGTATCTCATCTTAACTATAGGTGCTTAACTAATGAATAAAAACACAAATCTTCAGCTTATATATCTTTATTAACAAAAATGTTTACGATAGATACCTTTAAGTATAGTGTTATATTTAAAACAAAAGTACATCAGCATAAATATAGCAAGACATATAAGAAAACCAGTTGACATAAACATAGAAATATAATTTGAAGGGAACAGATAAGAATCGGTTAATATGAGAGTTCTCCAATCAGATGTCTCATCACGGGTACCATTATCAAACAAGAACATAAGTTTATAGCGCACCATATCACTCTTAATTTTGGACATGTTATATGTTGAAACTTCAATCACCTCATCGTTGTGTAGATGTGTTCTTGAAAGTCCAGACCATTTCATGCAGCCGTCGCTGTCGAAACAGATTCGTACTTCTTTCACATTTGGTGGTTTGTAGATATAAAATACATTTTGACATAGTGCTGTCAGGATGATAAAACTTGCTTTAAAATGGCCCATTGTATATCGTGTGTATTTCTTTAAAACGATTAAGTATTTGTTTCTCTGCAAAGTGTAAACACTCTAACATGCAAACTCGGAATGATGGTTCCTGATCTTTCAACATAATATTTATAAGCTTTACCATTTCATTGTCACACGGTAGCTCCTTCTTATTAACACATTTGAGAACATCAGCGACACAATAGAGGAAGTCGCTAAGTCGAATATCAAAGTTAAAATTAGTTAGAAACTTCACCTTTTCGTTGATGATTTCAACCAGATCTAGTAGTTGTTGAACCGCATCTTCGGTTAAATAAAAAGTAGTAGAATCATCTGAGATTGATATACCTTTACTGTCTAAAATTTTAATAGGTTTGACAGTACATACTCCAATATTTTCAGGTTCAATCGTATTACCTTTGGTAAAGTATTCTTTAGCTGCTTTTGTTAGTGTTGAAATAAAATAGTCCCACTCCCAGGAGCCAGATGAGATTGTTATATTTGGATTTGGCGGATACGGACTATTATTTACAATCTTAATTATTGGAATCAATCCAGCAGCGTTTGATATACCAATTGCAACACTTAGAGAGGGGTTAACAGTATACCTTGTTTCCAACAGCATTCTACTTTCTTGCTTAATCTCAATAATATTCTGGCGCATAGCTGCATCAACTTGACCCCAATAACAATTTTCACAAACACTGTTATTAGCAGATCTGAAGGACTCAGGTCCATCGTTAACATCGATACCATACATGTTGAACAGAACAAGTACACTACTATAACTACTAAGAATAACTACTGTGAGCAAATTGTAGACTGATGTGCTTACATGTCACTCGGTGTTTTTATAATTATATCCCCACCTTTGATTTAAAATTATCAACCTTTTATACAAAAAAATTCTGGAGTTTTATCTATTTCATATGACTTTAAGGTTATTCAACGGAAATAAAACCACAAACAGGAAATATGAACTGCTCACAAGGTTATTTCAACAGCTGCAAGGAAACTATGTTGGCTAACAAGGTTAATTTCGGGAAATGCTAAATATAGTCATAGTTGGAAGCGATATCGCTGTTACCACTAGAGGTATTGTTGCCAGCTCTACTTTCAACAGATTCTTTAAATCGAACCGATTCCAATAAGACTTAAGAATATAAATTTTTTATTGTACACATGTACATATGTTAAATTTGGATTCTGCTTACCTAGACGAGCGATATGACACCAAACACGTAGGACTTTAATGCACAAATAACAAATTACGTGTACGCATGCGCTAGCCGCCATGTTTAAATGGCGGTTCCTCGTTTGCTTAATACAGGTTAGTTGGCTTTTGATTACGTCATCTCAGGTTAGTTCGCTACTTGTTCGGGTTAAATACGAAGTCAGGTGGTGGAGGTGCTCGGGTCTGGTCAGTAGCTCCACCACCTTATGCTCGGGTTAGGTCGGAGGCCGTCGGGTCTGGTCAGTTCCACCACCTCCACCTCCACCACCGGTGGTGTGTGGTGTGTGGTGGTCCCAGAACCCCCCATCTATACCTACTATCGGCCCATTATTTTTTGAGTTATCGGTGTGATACATATATATATATATATATATATATATATATATATATATATATATATATATATATATATATATATATATATATATATATATATATATAAACATATAAAAATTGAAACTGACCCCGGATATGGGTTCTAGGGGTCCTAGCTCGCGCTCATTTGCAAAAATTTTTTCAAAATTCAAAAGTCGGGATCTCCCCATTAGTGAATTTTTTCTACGAAAATTCACTAATAGTGACTATTCTGGTTTCTTTAAACAAGCATGATTCACAGTATTTTGTTCCAGTCAGTATCCTCATCAACCTTTTTTTGTTGTAGGAATACCTTCTCGGCATGTTGTGATGACCCCCAAAGTAAGATTCTATAAGTAGCAAGTTGGCATAATATGCTGTGACAGCAGCTTGATATGTGACTATTTGTTTAAGTCTCATTACAGTAAAAGTTGCCTAAGTTTCTTCATTATTTTATTTATATGTTTTGAGCATGATAGATTATTCTAGAAACACAAGCACAAAAACTTCACTGTACATGTATTTATTTAATCTGCTGTGAAAATTTAATAATTGGTTTTGTTTTTGTTTAGTTTAAATCCATTGATGCTGAACCACTTCTCTGCACAACCAAGCATGTTCTTTGTTTTCTCATTCACGTCACAGCATTGTTCTCCAATGTTTACAAACGTAGTGTCATCTGCAAATAGGTAACATTTATCTGATGTTGCATTCCCTCGCAGATCATTATATATATATATATATATATATATATATATATATATATATATATATATATATATATATATATATATATATGTCTAACAACAATTGTCCCAAAATGGAACCCTGTGGAACTCCATTTGATACAGGCAGCTAATCTGACCTTGTTCAATTCAGGTTTACACGCTGCATCCTTCTTGCTAAGTAAGATTTGATTAACTGGAGAGCCACTTCTCTGATGCCATAATGCTCCATTTTATTTACCAGTACATCGTGGGCATGGGATACACTGTGAAATGCTTTGCTTACGTCGCAGTATGCTGCTTCTGTCACCTTCTTTTTATCAATAGCACCACATATTGTCTCCATAAACTCTGTCATTGCCGTTATTGTTGACTTGTTCCTAAAACCATGTTATCCCATAGCTAGTATATTATATTTCTCAAGATAATTGCTCATTTATTCTTTTATGCCTATCTCCATTATTTTCTAAATCGCCGGTGAAATTGACAGTGGTCTAAAATTACTTGATTTGTCCTTGAGTGAATCTGGAAATACACGTTCAGAAATACATCGGTTTATCAGTGTTTCAGTAATGTGAGCGGCTCAGCAATACAACTTTTTAGAACATATATGGTCTCTATCTCATATTATTTGCAGATTTCTTAACCCAATGTTGTCCAATTGTGATATTGCTTTTCGTATGTCTATTGCCTGGATTGTGCAAACTGTGACAAAGTATGCATTAAGGGTATCCACACTTACCTGGGGCTTAACTTTCCTTCCATTTTTGCCACTAGTTTCGTTTATTACCTGCCATATGGCCTTCATTTTATTTGAAGTTGTTTATAAATTATGTTACATTCCTTTTTTTAGCCAGTGTACCTTAACACAACAGGAAATAGGTAAAATAGCCCCCAAAAAAACAGTAGGCTACATAAAAAGTGTATACTTTTTGGGCAACAATTAGAAAAATACACAACAGACCCATTGAGGTCACAGTGCTGAGAGGTCAAATGCCTAATGACTCATTAAACAATCTACACTGTTTGTTTCAACTTTTAACACAGAAATGTAACACATCTTATTTTCATATATTATCTATACTACAATATACTACGACTACAAATTAGCCTTCTGTATTGTACTATATTTAGAATTAGAATTGAGGTAAACATTCTATTGTATTATTGCATACAATAATACATGGGCGCTATTAGTTTTAGGGTATTTTCCTTTCATACCAGACTTTCCCTAAACACTATCCAATGTCACTGTACCACTATAAAAGCATTCAACAGGTCAGTTATTATTTTCGCTAGTATTTTTGCTTATAGTATATACATTTATAATTTATAGCATTCCTGATTATTGTTATTGAATAGACTCTATATATGTTTTATTGATAGTCGAAATATTATCCAAATGACTGGGAGGCTGAGTTCGAATATCCATAATTGCGGCTGTACTTTTAAATTATAACCTGTCGACCGGTTTTCGTTCAACTTTTGTCTAAATGATCTACCAGTCGACCAGCTTTTGTATATCCATACCTGTGGTGGTTTTCAGATCGCATGATGACCGGTCAACTGGCTCACTGGTTTTCGCTCACAACACTAATTGAAACCCATAGAACTCAAAGCTATTCAACTAAAAACGATCGAAAGCTTTTATATTTTTGTGGGGAGTATAGAAAAAGTTTCAATGAAGGAAAATATATCAAAGATATAATAAAAGATACTGTGAGTGGAGAAGTGGAGTGAATGAAAGAGCAGCATAAACAAGAACACACAATTTTGGAAGAGAATATTGACAAGTTGAAAGAATGTTTTGAAATGTTTCCATTCCAAAATGTCATCCAACTGGATAGGAAAAGCTCCCCAAAGCTTTATTTTAAAAATTAGTATTCCGATCTGGAACTTTCATGTGCGTAACAGTCAAAATTAAATTTTCTTCTTTGCTGCTGCTTTTGCAATATTAGAAACATGTAAGTACCAGCAAAGATCCCCTGCAACAGTTATATCCAATGTAGAGCCTGCGGATTTTTTGTGTAGTAGGAGCGTTCCAATGGCCAGGGGGGTAAAATATCTTGGGGTCGTATTGGACTCTAAGCTAACCTGGAATGGTCACATTGGAAAAATACTGCGTAAGGCAGTCATGACCTTAGCCGTCACTAGGCGGCTATATGGAAAAACGTGGGGACTAAGACCTAGTATGGCCCACTGGCTGTACACAAGGGTGGTCAGACCATCGTTAACATATGCGGCACTGGCCTGGTGGCCTAAGGTGACACAATCCAGTGCCAAACAAAAACTAGGCAAGATCCAAAGGATGGCTTGCCTAGGCATCACAGGGGACATGTCTTCAACCCCAACAGCCGCCATGGAGGTGTTGCTGGATCTGCCCCCCCTACACTTAGTTATTATGGGGGAGGCCAGGCTAGGACTATACAGACTAGCCTGCAATGGTAGTCTGAAGATCAACCCAGGCTTCAGGGGCCACTGCAAAATTCAGGAGATCGTGAAGGAGCCCATGCTTGAAATGAGGTTAGACTTCGCGAGCCCGCGAATGTGCAGGGAAAACAACTTTACAGTGGAAATCCCCGACCGCGAGGCATGGCGGGAGGAGACGCCGGGCATACCATGGGACGCGCTCGTCTGGTTCACGGACGGATGCGGCGGTGAGCGTGGGACGGGGGCAGGTGTTTACTCGGAAGGACCGAGGGTAAGTCATAGTATTTCCCTCTGAGCCCATGCAACGGTGTTTCAGGCCGATATGTACGCCATCCTGCACTGTGTGTGGGAGAACAAGAGGAGGGGCTACACTAACAAGCGGATCCTCATAGCCACAGACAGCCAGGCAGCCCTTAAGGCACTAAGTAGCCCATGGGTAAATTCCTGGCTGGTGAGTGAGTGGCGAGACGAGACGAGCAACCTGTCTGGGCAGAATGAGGTCACCCTCATCTAGGTGCTGGGTCACTCGGGGGTCAAAGGCAATGAAGAAGCTGACAGTCTTGCGAAGAGAGGGTCAGCAGAACCATTTATGGGACCAGAACCGGCTCTGGGCGTGTCAAAGAGCACTGCCAGGGGAGCCATTAAGTCCTGGGTCAGAAACCAACACAAGGTGTACTGGGCGGACTGTCCAGGGCTCAGACATGGGAATTCAATAATTGACGGACCCAGTTCAAAGAGAGCTGTGGAGCTGCTAAATCTTAGCAGAGGACAGCTCAGAAACACAACAGGTCTCTTGACGGGACACATGGGCGTCAAGAAACACCTACATAAAATGGGGCGGTTCGAAGGGGACCTCGCATGCAGACTCTGCGGCGAGGGGGAGGAATCAGCCCAGCACATCTTGTGCGAGTGTAAAGCTCTGGACCGCAAAAGACAACTGATCTACGGTCAGTCTAGACCGGAGACAGAGCAATATAAAACTTCACCCTACCAATCGCTGTGCAGACTAGTTCAAGGCACAGTGATTTTGAAATGGGTAGAGTAAGACTAAGGGTATGCACAATCAACCAAAGGTTGCAGTGCTATCGGGGAGGCAAGGCCGCGGACGAGCCCTGAGGGAACAAAAAAAAATGTAGAGCCTGTGGATTTTGTGTGTAGTATTTTGCCAACCATCTGAACATCTGGGCCCTGCAGATCACTCTTCCTAGAGAAGAAGCCATTCATTACAAGCCATAAAAAATAAATAAACTTTAGTTATTACGTCAGTTTTGATATACGTTGTAAGATAAGCTTTTCAAGTCCCCGCCGCTTTAACTTTGTGAAACCTTTCTAGACTGAATACAGGCATAGAGGATTTTGATATGGTTCATAATAACCGGCTGCAGAAAAAGTAAGAATTTATTGCAAAGCCAGAGGGCAATCCCCCATGCCTGTATTTAGAGCATATTTTATTAATATAAAGGTTTATGTAGAACTCAATGACGTCATCAACAGAAAAAGTTAGAAAAAAATGATGATTTACCTCCACAAGTCTGTCTCATTATAGCACTAATTACACCATCAGACCATTCGTTTGTGCTCAAATTGTATTCCCCGTATAATTCACCAAGGTTTAGTGCTTTGGGATTGAGAGGATACACCTGTACAACATTAAATCCAGGCTTGTTAGCTCGCTTTAACCTCTCAGCAGCTCCTTGTAAGGACTGCCAAGTTGTCGATTTAGCAGTGCACGTTTTACCCAAAATCATGACAGAATGTCGAGAACTCTTTGTCTCGAATAACTGGACAACTTTGGTCAAAGCTGCTTGTATAGGCTGAAAAACCATTTTTCATTAATGATAGTTTTTACATTTGTAAAAAACAATATAGTTAAATGTCACACTAAACTATTTTACCCAAAAGATATCACATTTAATCTAACAAGAAAAATGAGATACAATCGTATAAAACTAAATTAAGTACTAATATCACTTTTTCTGGTAACAAACCTGTAAGTTGTGTTCCGCCATATATTCTTTTATTGCATCATACATATCTTCATAATCAACAGTAGGTAGAGAAACAGATGGAAATATATCAGACATGATACCATTGAATAAGGGATTATCATCTGAAGTTAGTCTAGCTATGTTCATGTCTCTCATGGCCAAATAAACGACTTGCTCTTCAGGTAAATGGGGCAATGCTCGCCTCTTTCTTCCACCATATCTGAGCAAAGCAACCATGGATCTTAAACCAAAGTCGTAGTGATCTTGTTTGCTCAACTGCTGCATTGCCAGTTGATACAAGGTATATACCTAAAAACACAATTATAAATTAAAATATGAAGCTTTATTTTGGACAACAAAAACTGATATAAATCACTAGAAAAGTCAACAATTACAACTATTAGAGGACTATGCTGTACACCTACTTTTTTAGCTAAAATTTTTGTGTTCTGAAATCCATCACTGAACAAAATATTTTCAGCTATGATCGCACTATCTGGGACCATCATTGCAATGGGTCTGAACATTGATTTTAAGTTGTCGGGCAGTTCTGTTCTTCCAGCATAACCTGGATTCATTGTTATAAAAATACCACAGGTCAGCTTTATATTTATTTCAATCCCTGAAAAAATGCAATGGCACGTAAATTAGCTGGGGATATAACTTTTGAACAGACTGCTTGCTTGTTTGAAGAATATTACACACATAAATACGTTCCGTAAGGGGTTTCAAGTTTCAACGTTTTATTTTGCAGCGCCCCCTATATTAAATCTTTCCAAATTAAATTAAAGATCTTATAATATATCTAGATAATTCCCGAATTAAGTAAACACTCTGTATAATTATTGTAGTAAATTTCTAGACGCCTAAATAAATAGGGCCCAAGGAATGAAAGTGTCATCAGGGGTACAAACAGGGGCACGCAGAACACCTTTACAGCAGCGAAGCGTCTGAGATGGTATTATGTGGGTGGTGCAAGTGCTGAAACAACAGTAAACAGCCTGGAGGGCTACCTTCTGGATATTTTTCCAAACAAGTCTTTCTCTGTGGAGGAAATCAAAAAAGGCGAGGGAAATGGGAGCAGAAATAAATCATTTAAGGTAGGCTGTGATGCTGGTATTTCAGAAGATATCGAGAGGGGTGATACGTGGCCAGAGAATATCATTGTCAGAAGATTCTGGTTTTTTCGGGCAAGGTCAACAGAAGCCTCAGCACTTTAGGGATGACTTGTGTTGGAGTGATCAGAGACCTCAGGGAAGGTCTGGCAGTGACTCAACTGTGCTAAATAGGCAGTTTAACATATTTTACCAAAACGTCAGGGGCCTCAGGACACGAACCAATGACGTTTACTCCTTTGTATGCTCGCAGGCATGCCCTCTTGACTGTTTAGCTTTCTCTGAGACTTGGCTGGATAGTGATATTCATAGCAGCGAACTGTTTAATGAACAATATATAGTCTATAGATCCGATAGGGATTTTTCTTCCTCTTGCAAGACTAGGGGAGGAGGTGTTCTGCTTGCTGTGCACGCTCGCTTTGCTACTCGTCACCTTGATATTCGGAGGGACGGTGGCGTACTGGATGCTCTTTCTGCGATTGACATTGTGGGAGTCAGAGTCTCGGATCATCGGGCCTCGCTTAATGTTAATGTTTTTGTTGTTTACATACCTCCCAATACTCCAGTTAACGACTACTACCTCTTATTTGAAGCTCTCGAATCCCTGTGCATAATATATGGTCGTGAGACACTCCTAGTTGGTGATCTTAACATGCCCGAATATGCTTCTTGTCGTCAGAACAACCCCTCCGCTCGTGTGTCTGCTTTTCTGAATTTCTGTAATCTACTACTCCTTGAACAGTTTAATCATGTTGTGAATATTAACAACAGGATTCTCGACATGGTTTTGTTTACAGACACTTGCTTGGTGGGGGAGGCTCTTGATTCGCCCGTGATTCCTGATGGTCATCATCCCCCCTTGTTTATAGAGGTTCCGGTCGAGGGTTCAGTGGTCTCTTCCCCTGTTGGTAACGCTAGGCAGAGATCATATAATTTTCGAAAATGTGATTTTGTCAGATTGTACGCGGAGCTTGGCGGCTTGTGCTGGGATGGCATGGATGGGTTTCAGGATGTTGATTCTATGCTAGACTTTTTCTATTCCAGAATTTACGACTTATTTGATCTGTATGTTCCCATGACTGCTCCAAAAACATGTAGTAGGTATCCTCCGTGGTTCTCTAAAGAAATAAAGGTTAATATCAAATATAAATATTCACTGTGGTGTAAGTTTAGGAAGTCTGGAAATGTGGAGTTTCTGGATAGATTTAGGGAGCTGAGACAAAAACTTAAGGGGGACATTTGTCTTTCTCGAGTAAACTACTTTCAGAGGGTTGAAAGAGAGATTAGGTCTAATCCCAAAAAGTTCTGGAACTGCTCTTCTCGGCGCCGTCAAAACTTTTCTATTGGAAATTCATCTAACCCGCAACAGGCAGTGGACAGTTTTGCTTCTTATTTTGCGGGATGTTCTGGTTCCACCTCCACCTCATCACCTTCAGCCGCCAGCCAGGCTTCGGGCGACATCACAGTGTTCTTTGTTGATGACTTTACAGATGATGAAATTATTACAGCTGCTAAGAGAATTAAGGCTAACATGTCCTGTGGACCTGATCTAGTTCCTGGCTTCTTGGTGCGTGACTGCTTGTATGCTTTCTTGACTCCACTTAAGAAAATTTTTAAACTGATTCTTAGATCTGGAACATTCCCCGCGATTTGGAAGCTGTCACGTGTTCTCCCTGTCTTCAAGGCAGGGGATAGTGGTGATCCATCAAACTATCGACCGATTGCCATACTATGTGTCTTCTGTAAGATTTTCGAGGCCTGCCTATTTCGGCGAATACTGTTTCACATCAAAAACAGACTCTCTATTTCTCAGCATGGCTTTATTCCGGGGAGATCGACCGTAACAAATTTAGTTGATGTTACACAGTTCATTTCGTCCGCCCTCGACCGCTCTTCACAGGTTGATGTTGTGTATACTGATCTATCTAAGGCCTTCGATTGTCTAGATCATTCTGTTCTTATTGACAGGATGAGGGCTATCGGATTCTCTGAGGGCTTGCTTGGCTTGTTCAGGTCTTACCTGGATGGAAGGAGGCAGTTTGTTGAGGTTGGGGGCTTCAGGTCTGACACCTATCACATAACTTCGGGAGTGCCACAGGGCTCCATACTCGGTCCATTACTGTTTAATATATTTATTGACCCAGTTAAACATGTTTTGCATGTTCCTTTCTTAATGTATGCAGATGATATTAAGATTTTCGCAAATATCTTGAGTGCTGATGACTGTTTGCAGCTCCAGAGCTGTCTTCAGATCCTTGATGAATGGTGTTGTCGGAGTGGTCTTTCTGTGAATGTTTCCAAGTGCTGTGTTATGTCCTTTACTCGAAATAAGCATGCAATTACTTTCGGGTACAATATAAGAGGGCTCCCACTTGATCGCCCCGGGACAGTCAGGGACCTTGGAATTGTTTTTGATAGTACTCTATCTTTTAGACCACACTATGAGCAGACTGTCAGTTCTGCCTACAAAACTCTTGGATTCCTGTTAAGAAACAGCAAAAATTTCTCACAGACTGACACCCTCCTCCTGCTCTTTCGTTGTTTGGTTAGGTCTAGACTTGAATATGGCTCAGTTGTGTGGGCTCCTACTTATGAGATACATGTGGCAAGCCTGGAATCAGTGCAAAGGAAATTTCTAAAATTTCTTAGCTTTCGTGAGGATGGTCGATATCCTTCTATTGGTTTTCCTCAGGAGGACTTACTTCTTCGCTTTGGTCTGCAGAGTCTGTCGATGCGCAGGCAGTGCAGTCTCGTTACATTTTTATACAAACTGGTTAATTATGTGTTCGATTGCCCTAATCTGCTTCAGCAACTTAATTTCAATGTGCCTCGTATTGCAGCACGTTTTCCAGGCACATTCTATCTCCCGACTGCTCGTACACGATTGCTGCGAGCGTCTCCAATTTATCAGATGTGCAATGATTACTCTGTTGTGCAAGATAGCTTAGATATTTTCTCATGTAATATATCAGAGATAAAAATGTTTTTCAAACCGATTTAATTTGTAACTCTCTTTTGTGTAGTTTATATGATTATTGTTTGTTATTATGTTTTGTATATCGGCCCATCCTTAGTTTGGCTTTGAGCTGTTGGATGGTGTATGAATAAATAAATAAATAAAATAAATAAATAAATTTCCTTAATGCGATAAAGTGAAATTCGTTACACACTATTTCCATCATCTTAGCCATTTAAATGTTTTCTAAATTATAATTTTGCCTAAATGGCAGTTTTAAAGTAACATTGCGTGTAAAAGCCTGTAAAAAATCAATAAATACAAGTAAGATATATAAATATCCAAAAGCAAGCAACTACGCATCTAGAAACTAACCTTGAAAGGGGTTTTTGTGTTAAAATGGCTTTGTATCCATACTTGTAATCTTGAAAACACTTTGAAGAAAACGACGACTGTTTTTAAAATTATAATGACTTCTAGCGTTCGACCAGTCAGCTCAAGAGTGTTACCGATCGATATTTTAAGACAAACTTCTTGCGCCGAGTGCAAAGCCTGGAGAGCAAATTAAGCTTTCGAGACTCCCAAGTTAAATACGGGTGAAAAATTTGACGTCGGGACAATAGTTGACTGTATAACTAGTCAAGAGAAGTGAATTTATGGTACCTAAGTGTATACAGAGTGTTAAGAACACTACTATCTAGTGGAAATTCCATATAGTGCAGCTGAGTAATTAAAACAGTTTTAATTACAGGGATTTAAGACTCAACAGTGGGGGTCTGACTGTATACCTTCATAGGGGACGCTGTTCACAACTGCTTGGCAACTAACATATAAAAAGTAGTTCTAGCCTGCATTCGCTTAGTTTATTCATCCCTCTATGACGCTAACTTTGTTAGCGAAACGATCGTCAGATCTAAAAACTGTATTGTGATGAATTTGGTTCTGGAAATTGTGAACCAGTGCTTATCACAGGTTCCGATCTTCACTCACTGGTGTAAGAATTAGGCAGAAACAAAATGGTTTATCCATTAGTAGAACTTTTATTATTATTATTATTACTATTAATACACTGATGTCAGTTAGTTTCTATGAAAACGAATATCCATTTTTGTTTTGTTTCTTTAAATCACGTGACTATGGTCAATCACCGACGCCACGGAACAGTTTCACCTCACTATCTTGTAAATTGCTCCGCATCCCTTCCTTTCTGTAAGGAGGGTAGGGACCTTTAACGTGCCTAACATTGCATAGTACACGACACCGGCCCCCATATATTGCATCATAAAATAAATTCACCCTATTTTAATATTCTTCGCCTTAGTTTTCTAACATGCTTCTTTATATTGTGTGTGTAGTATTTATTTGAGAAACGATGTAACTAATTGATCATAAATAAACATGAATATGAAAACAACAAGAATAACAAAATAAACATACCCTCAAATACACATCGCTTCAGCCTCTGTGCTATAGCCGAAAGAATACAGAGAATCTGTTGTGCAACTACAGATAGTACCTCAATGTTAATGCGGTTAAATTCATCAAAACAGCCCCACGCCCCAGTTTGTGCTAAACCAGAGAAACATTTGCCCATGCTTTTGTAGTCCAGACCTTCTGAACAGTTGTTGACAATCACCCACATGCCCATTGCTTTGCCCAAGTCCTTCACCGTCTCAGTTTTTCCTGTACCGGCCGGACCTTTGGGACTACCACCACGGAAAAGGTGAAGAGCTGTGGTCAGTGTTATGTAACATCTGAAAAGAAAAAGAAAGTAAGCAAAATTGTGCTGGAATTACATATAAAAGTATATGATTTGTTCTTTTATATTTATTTCATGGATTTTTGCCTAAATAGTTTCTCTGCTATCGATTTACCAGTTTGCAAACTGGTATGTCTTTCAGCATCGTCAAATTTAAAAAAACTAAATTATTAGTATATCTTTGCAACACTGTTAAAAGTAAAACCATATTAGTATATTCATTCAAGACAATGTTTTTTCGTTATGAATGTGATTTTGTATTTTTAGTGCTTCAAAAGAAAGTTTGGCAACTCTAAAATATATACATGTTCGTTTTATAAATCCAAGCTTTTGTTAAGAAAGGTGCAATAACATTACCATCCAAATAACTATTTTAATAGTGTATTTTAATGTTGAACCACCAACAGTCCCCAATGTCGGACATAAAATGACGGATATCATTTTCAAAACTAGAAAGGTACGAAAGATGCTCTCTTCTCTTAATACCAGGAAAGCCTCTGGCCTTGACGAGATCCCAGCAATTGTTTTCAAAAAATGCGCACCAGAACTTGCTCCTGTCCTGACTCGCCTGTTTCAGACATCTTACAATAGAGGCATATTCCCTAGTAATTGGAAAACTGCTCGAGTACAACCCGTCCCCAAGAAAGAAGCGAAAGCGCTTCCTAGCAACTACAGGCCTATTTCTCTCCTTTCAGTCATCACTAAAGTGATGGAAAAGTATATAAACACCGAATTACTAAAATTTCTTGAAAAACACAGTCTAATCCACGACAGGCAGTATGGATTCCGCCAGCGTAGATCAACTGCCGACCTCCTTTCCTTTGTCACCCATTCTTGGAACAAAGTCAATGGAACTACACGGTGAATCCCAGATTGTCGCTCTAGACATATCCAAAACATTCGACCAGGTCTGGCACGCAGCGCTGCTTAATAAACTACCAGCCTATGGCCTACCACCAAAACTCTGTACGTGGGCAGCAAATTTCCTCTCTAACCGGAGCATTTCTGTTGTCGTGGATGGCCATTCCTCTAAACTGTATCCAATTAATGCAGGAGTTCCTCAAGGTTCAGCTTTAGCCCCTACTTTGTTTCTTCTCCACATCAATGACCTCCTCTCTAGCACATCCAACCCAGTTCACAGTTACGCGGACGACAGCACCTTCCACTCAAATATACAATATTCCAAGCCTGTCTCTTTAGCCCAACTAGATGAGGATCGCAGACTCATGGAGAGTTCTATCTCTGTGGATCTCCAAAAAATATTAGACTGGGGAAGTAGAAATGTTGTACAATTCAACCCCACCACATCACAGTCTTGCTTTCTTTCTCATAAGAGATACACTAGCCCTAGACCCATCACAATAAACAACCAAGTTATTCAAAGTAATGAGTCCTTTTCACTTGTTGGCATCTCTGTGGATCGAAATCTCAATTGGCACCAACATGTCACATCAATTGCAGAAGCGGCTGCTAAGAAATTAGGTTTCCTCTTCCGGGCTCGCAAATACTTTTCACCAGCTAATCTCTATACTTTATATACTTCACAAATAAGACCAAACCTCGAATACTGCTCCCACATCTGGGGTGCTGCTGCCGCTTCTACACTCGCTATCCTGAACTCCATTCAGAAGAGAGCTATACATCTCATCGGTGACCCTACCCTCACCCAAAGGCTGCCATCCCTTGCCCACCGACGTGACGTTGGTGACCTCTCTCTCTTTTATAGATATCTGCACGGACACTGCTTAGAGGAGCTGTCTTCCATAGTTCCTCCACCTGCTGCCCGCAACAGATCTACCAGGGGAACAAAGCGAATGCACCCTTTTACTGTCCAGGTCACCAGACATAGAACATCTTGTTATGTCCGCTCTTTTGTCCCGAGGAGTTCCAAGTTGTGGAACTCCTTGCCGGCACATGTTTTTCCTTCTCCCCCGAACCTTCAAGTCCAGAATTAACAAGTTGCCACTTTCCTTCTTGTCGACACCCACGGTACGATAGTATTTAGGCTGTAAGCCCTCGTGGTGTGTTGTTGAAATAAAATTTAAAAAAAATAAAAAAAAAATGCTTGAGAACTGTGTTTTTAAAAGCTGTCATTAAATCATTTGCTTATAACTCAATATTAACTTCCTCACTATGTCAATGTAAATCCTTTACTTTTGTGGTTATGTTTATAACCCATAGGAAGAACCATTCAAGCTAAGTTTGATGAGCACTACCCTGATTTAATATATGTTACGTCTGGTGTTCCCAAAGATTCCAACATTGGACCTCTCCTTTTTAACATTTTCATAAATGATGTTGGCATGTTGTTCAAGTCTCATTATTTTTGCTGACGATTTTGAAATCTACGTGTTTGTTGACATGTTTCTGATATTAAAATATGCTTATGATCTTATTGCTTGTTTACATGGTGTAGACATTTGCAAAACCAGAAAAAAACTACATTATAATTTTTTTTCAGATGATACAAAAGGAAATGTGGGTGGGGCATCTTAGGTCCTGCTTTCTGGGCCATACAATTTTGTTAAGGGCAACAACTTTGGCTGACAATGTAAAAGTGATCATTCCCATGTGCCATATAAGTTTATAGTAGAACATAATCAAAATGACGACACTGTAAAAGGGGCTAAACCCCATACAGCACAATATATTCTCAGAATGTTCTCACAATGTGAGAACATTCTTTTTTCAGAATATTTGTTTCGTAATGTTCTAATAACATTTATGAAATTTCAAACTGCATCTTGAATATTCTGAGTACATTCATTTAATCACATCTTAAGAAAATTCTTCACCAATATACTGAGAATATTTGAATAGATCATTATTCGGAATATTCGCTGAGCATGTGCTCGAGATATCCTTATAATATTATATAACTAGAAAATTTAATGAAGAAGATAGATGCTGATTACGGTATAAGTATAGTGGTTAGAATTATAAGAGGAACTATTTTGCATGTCTGATTCTGTTACCTGTTCTGTGGTAAACAAATCCGATAATTGTATATTTAATATTTAGGCATAGAGCGCATGTCCATACCGAAACCGAAGGGAAGATGGCCGATGTCGATAGACGTAAATGTAAATTAATGTCAACTTGAACATTGAATGGTGTTATGTTATATTGTAACATAATTAATTAACGGTAATAATGTGACGTGAACACCGAGAACAATGTGTATTTACAAACAACACAGAGTACAGAAGCAACTAAAACATGGTGTCAGGTTATCAAGAACTAACAGCCACCCAGTCCCAGTAAAGAAACAAGCTTTAAAGCATTTCTTACAGTTGACACCGAGGAAGGGTTCGCCAATTTTGCCTGAGACGATCATCTTACGATTTGGGTACACATACATTTTGTATAATATATAATTAAAAAATTGTGTTCTTCCATAGTAATAGTAAATTATGCCATATAAACCACCACTTAATACTTTTCGAGTAGAGAAGACAAATAAGCTGATAGATGTTCTCGGTTGTTGTGATGAAGCCAAAGACAAATATTACTATGGAAACGTTAAAATTTAGCTTTACAAGTCAAAATCAAGTCCGTGGAAGCAGAGCAGAAAGAAACCATACAAGGGAAGTGTCAAAAGGTCTGATGGATGACTTTCAGTTGTAGTTTTCTGTAACTGCAAGTGAATGTGAATTTGTGCCATATTCTGTCCAATTTAGTTGTGTTCTATAAAGGTATAAGTACTATTATGTAATGCAAGTCCTTTAATACCACACTGAAAGCCTGTAGGATCAATAGTTAGCCAAATTTCAAGTTACTTCAGTGGGTAACCTCGAATATTCATCTCAGAAACTTTGTGTTTGGCTAATAAATTTTCTGGCAACTCGAAGAACTGTATATTTATTTTATTTTTGTTATTAAAATTTTAATTGTTTTATTAATGTTTTATTCAGAAACATTTATTGGCATTTGTTATATTAATTAATCTGAATAAATGTGCAATACTCGAATTGTTGACTTATTAAGTGTCTGAATGTGAGTTTACAGGTGTTTGTAGCCACTAGAATAGTGGTAACCTACACAAGGGTGAGTGATAGAAGTTCAAATTACAACATATATAGCGATTTGGGCTTGCTTATATAAGAATATATACAAGGCCAGTTAAATGGAGGAAAATTAGTACATTTTGAAGATAAATCAATTATTTCATAGCGTTGCATTTCCTTAATTTCTGCGTCATTTAAAAAATGCACACAGGGTGTTTCGCATAAGAACCGACACAGAGCAGGGACATGTAGGTAAACCTAAAATATGGTGATTTAATGCAACTTACCCTTATACTAAGTTGCACCACTGAGAAGTTATAGGCCTTCAAAGTGGGATTTTTAATTCCAAAAAAAAATCAATATCTGCATAATACTTTCACTTAGAGAAATCAAATTTGATACACGTTCTGATTATACCAAGAGCATTAATCGATGGTAAGTAGAGTATAATTAGGCATTTGAAAGGGGTGATGCACCCTTAAAATGTCACAATTTTTTAACATATTGGTGGATTTAATAAATTATCATTTCATTTTATGAGGAATTTAACTTTAAAACTTTTGTTACTCCTGTTATTTTCAAAAAGCTTTGTTGGTTTCAAGAAAAACACGAAGAACTAAAGAAACATATTTTATCAGTGTTACTAAAAATCATAGAAAATTCAATATTTGCCAATAAAATTGTGTATACGTCAAATTTAATGATCAGGGAAAAAGCGTGAATAAGTATAATTTATTAGAAAACAAACAATAGAAATAAAAAAATTGCTGCCGATAAGTTATAGAAATTCTTCCAAATGATAATTTTACAGGCGTCTATTGAATTTTTGATGATTTTAAATAACATTGATAAAATGTCTTCAGTTTTTCTTGAAAACGACAAATATTTTTTCAATAATAAGCGGAAAAAGTTTTAGAATTTACTTCAAATAATAATTTTTTAAATCCGCCAATAGGTTAAAAAATTATGTTATATTTTATGGGTTCATCACGCTATTGAACCCTTTGAAATGCTTCAAATCAAATCTACTCACCATTGATTAATGCTCTTGGTACACGCAAAACGTGTACCAAATTTGGTTTTTCTAAATTGAAGTGTTACTGAGGTATTGATTTTTTTTGAAATTTAAACCCCATTTTGAAGGCCTATAACTTCTCAGGGGTGCAACTTAGTGTGGGGGTATGTTGCATTAAATCACCATATTTTAGGTTCCCCTACATGCCCCTACTCTGTATAAGTTCTTATGCGAAATACCCTGTATATCTTTTTTAAAAAAGCAATGTTCCCAAGAGTATGTATGAACATTTTGAGAAGATTCATTGAATGTTCGTGGGACATTTTAAGAAAATACTGGGAGCTCCTAAGGATATTCTAAATAACATTCTGAGAACCTTATTAGTATGACAGAATCTGTCCAATTGTCATGTTCATAGAATGTTCTAGGAATATATATTGTACCTTGTGAGAATGTTCTGGGGATATTTGAATATTCTTTCGAAACATTCCTTGTATATTCTCAGAATGTGTCTGTGCTGCCTGGGACCGGTTACAGAGAAAAAACAAAGAATTGTGAGGCCAGAAAAGAAGTTTCTACACCTGTATTTAGTAGGGAACATTTTCAGCAAGTAACAGTAACAACAATTAATGAATGAGCAAAATAAGTTAATATTGTCTTCTTTCCCTTATTACACCAAGGCTTTTCGAACTATGCAACTTCGTAGGTTGGATCCATATGATTAGCAAAAGAAATTAATTTCAAGAACTATTTAATGCCAGCTAAAAAACAACATCTTTTAGGTCATTTGTGATATAGGCAGGCAGCATACTTAAAACACAAAATATATGTGAATATATCCACTTACCTGTCTGTAAGAGGTGTAATAACCAGTCTGCCTGAATTTCCATTATATTCATAACCATAATTAAATTTAGTATTTGTCTGCTTTATAACACAATCATCTGCATCACGATCCCAATAAAATCTCAACTGAGAGAACCACTCAAATGAATTGACGTCTCTGCAATCTAAAAACAAAACAAATATTAAAGAAAACAAAACTAAATGCTAAAAATTGTATATATTGGAATACTATTCTGAAGAGACTATTCTATCTTGTGCCTTATACTACAGATAGTTTTTTCTCCTCAATCTTGGGTAACTATCATAAATATTCACAGATAGCTTTTAACAATTCCATTAAGTTAGTGATTAGATATAAAATTTTCAGGTAACTCAAAATACTAGAAAAATTAGGGTTTGAGTAATAATGAAAAACGAGGGTGAAGTACTGAAGTTCAGCATAAAGGCTACTGAGGACTATAAACTTCCGAGCATCAAGCAAGCGAGGTCGTTTGCCCGTTTCGAAGCACACAGTGGAGGCCCCAACCTTCAGGTGCATCTGATTCCTAGGTGGGTTCATTTGGACACAACACCCGCCAGCGCTTAACCCAAGGCGCTTTAATTTAGAATCTCGCCCCCGAGTAACATCCAAGCGAGGACGTTTGTCTGTTTCGAAGCCCACAGTGTAGGCCTCAAAATCCGTGTGTATACCACTCCCTAGAGATATCTGCCTCCCTCCAGGTTCATCTGGACATGACATCTGCCAGTGACATCATCTCCAGTTAGTCGCCTCCCATGACAAGCAGGCGTTACATTGGGCCTATTCTTTTATTTCGTCCCCGGACTCACTGGGTATAAAAGTAAAGATAGACCAAGAGGAATATGGTAAATCTAAACCAACTGATTAAATGCGGAAGCTATAACGTAATGAAAAGAGCTGCTGGCGACAGTGTCATGATTGCGACGGCAAGGGGATATCGCTTTTAGCCTGTAATAATGATGAGTTTTTAAAATAATTTAGTTAAGCAACACTACTTTAAAATATAGGAAAACCTGTAGGAACAATAATATACATACTGGCTTTATACATCCTGTCGATTACATCTCTTGAGTGAATTTCGATCGTAATCAAAGCATTTGCTTTCAATCTCTGCAACTTAGTTAGCTCCCTCCGACTAAGTTCTGATAATTTGCTAAGAACCTGGTTTTGTTTCTTCCGTAATTTTTTCAATGGTTTCTTACTATCCATAATTTTTGCATGTACCAGAGCTCTTGTGCAGTCAGTGGTCCATTGTATCTGCAAATGTATTTTAATGATAATAATAATAATGCTTTGTTTGTTTCATACACCATGTACATATCACCCACAATGGATATGAAAGTGGTCAAAACAGTCTCGGTTCAAGGAACTATGAGATATGTGGGTAAAATTGAGGAAATATAAACACAATGTATTTAAAACCTGAATGACATGTTACGAACAAACTTACTTTTAATGAATGCTAAATCAGACCTAACAACAATAGACTATACAGGGCTGACCGGATAAGGGTAGAGAGCGACTGTATCCAGACAATGTTAAGGCCCAGGGGTTTGGGAAAAAATCCTTATAAGTAAGGTAAAGAAGAGAAATAGCTGGAAATTATTTCGAAGTGCGTAACTCAACCGCTACAAAGAAACATAAAATTCATGCGATCTCGGAACATTGGAAAATACTACATCATGTTGCTTTGCAACATTTTTTTCGTATCTGTCATAATAAGGGTGGGGGACGCCAAAGCAATTTTCAATGTTTACATTTCAATATCTCCTGAACAATTCAACAGATTCGAATATTTTGATGTTGTTCGAAAAATAATTTTATGATCTAACAAATATTTTTTATTAGATTGTTTAACTTTAAATAAATAAGCTAGAGAGCGTTCTCTGTAGCAATTACACACTTCTGTGATTTTTTGAAAAAATTAAATAGAACGGTACTATTTATTTGACAGGTCAGTAGGAGGCTGAAAATTACGTAAATTTCAGTGGAAACCCCATTGCGATATCTCCATCTGTTTTCGATTTATTTGAGAAAAGGTTACAAATTTCAATACTTCAATCGGATCAAATCACCTTAGCAAAAAAAAATCGCATAGGCATGGTAACTGCTAAATTGAAAAGATCACAGAGTTGACAATTGTCCAATTTAACAGTTACCTTTGGGGAAAGAAAAAATCACATAGTAACCGACTTAATTAAAATTACTGTTCCACTTTTTTCCCACTTAGTAGCAAAATTGTTAATACATGGCGTCTTGCCATTCTTCACACTTTAAAGACGAATGGGTCAATGGAACATCGGTAATAACAAAACAGCAGAAGAACAAATATCTTCAAATTACCCAAAGTTTAGCCAGAAATAGCTCACAAATGTTCAAAATATCTTCCATCATTCTCGATGCATTCATTTAATCTAATTTTGGTAGAAAAAACCGCTGCTTCAATTTCAGCCCTAGGCAACTTTCTAATAGCATTTCGTATTCTTACTCATATTTTCCCCGGTTGTTGGTTTCTCCTGGAAAACCAAGTTTTTCGGTCTACCCCATAGGTAGAAATCTAAATAAGTAAGATCTGGTGAACGCGCTGGCCAGGAAATTAGACTCCTTCTTCCAATAAAAGGATTCAAATACTGCTTCTAAATGCTGACCTATGTTTCGTTTATAATGCGCCAGACAACGAATCAGGAATCACATGTTCCTTCTTGTTTCCAAGGAGACGTCTTCTAAAAGTGGTGGAAGAGAGACGTTTAAAAATTCCAACAACCTTTCTCCATTAAAGCTTTGGTCAAAAAAATGTGGACCTATAATGTTTCCTTACACCATTCTGCACCATACATTCAACTCCAACCATTTTTATGTTCTACTTGCCGCATCCAATGTGGGTTTTGCTCGGACCAATATTGCCTATTATACAAATTCCGAACCGCTGTGTTACTGAAAGTGGCTTCGTCCATCCATAATATGCGTAACAGGAAATTTGGATTTTCACTAATCATATTTAGGAGACAATGATAATGGTTTAGTTTATAATCATAATCAGTATGATTTAATGCTTGGTGTAAAACAATGTGGTAGCGATGCATATTATTCTTCTGAAGAATCTTGTGCACAATTGTTTTTGGAACTCCCAAGTCGTCAGAAATTTTTCTGGTGCTTAAGGTGGAATCGTATTGCACATAGGCCAAAACATTAATAGTATTCTCCTCGGTGCGTGTTCTACAAACACTTACAGGAGCTTGAATGCTGCACGTTACCAGTTTCGCGTAATTGCTTAGCCAATTTTGAAAAGACCTCTCAAGAAAAATATCTTCTTTGTGGAAACTGCGTTGCATATTATCGCAACGCAATTGCAGCACTTTCGAAACATTGCAAATAAATGCGCAACATATCATACGCCTCTGCGTTAGTATAAATGACATATTTTTCCAAAAATGGATTAAAAAGAAATCCGAGCCACAAAAACTCTGAGAACTAATTTTTGACAATTATTGTCATATCCGTGATCTTTTCAATTTAGCAGTTACCATGGCTATGTGATTTGTTTTCTTACTATAGTTATTTTATTCGATTATGGTATTCAAATTTTCAAAATTTTCTTATATAAATCGATATATCGCAATGGCGTGTTCACTAAAATTTAGGTAATTTTAAGCCACCTAGGTTTGTCAAATAAGTAGTCCTGTTCTGTTTAATTTTTCCCACAAAAAACAAAAATGTGAAATTGCTGCAGAGAGCGACCTCTAGTTTATTTGTTTTAAACTAAACAAAACATATCTTCTAAAAGACCATAAATCTCTTTCAACGAGATCAAAAATATTGACGTCAGTTAAATTGTTCAGGAGATATTAAAATGTAAAATTGCACTGGCCTCCCCTTCCCTTATTATGGCAGATACGAAAAATGTCACAAAGCAAAATGATGCGGCATTACCCAAGCTCTCAAATGATGTTCTCAAAGTTATAGCTCATCACCCAATTTTCCGAGGTAGCATGAATTTTATGTTTATTTGTAGCAGCTGCAGTCGAGTTACGAACTTAAAAATAATTTCCAGGCAAATTTTCTTGCTTACTTTCCTTATAAAGATTTTTTCCCAAATCTCTGGGCCTTAACATTGTCAAGATACAGCCGCTCCCTTATCGGGATAGCCTGTATAGAAAACCTGTCTAGGTCAGATCTAATTAACCCATTCAGCGCAAAAGCAGACACCAGTGTCTGTTCACAATTTTGCCTGCCAGGCCACTGCAGACATTGCTGTCTGTTTTACAATCTGTCGAAATATGCCAAGGAGACATGAATTCCCTTTAACTGGTGCTGTCTTGTATCTTTTCAGCCTGTCAGAATATACCTCTATATGTGGGCAAACTAACTTGGATATCTTGGAAATTTGTATATAGTATGTCTGCTTTTGTGTCTGCTGTGGTCCACTAGTAAGATACACTTTTCCTATTTTTAATACAGGGCCATAGCAGATACCATAATAATTGAATTCAGCAGGAAGATGCTTTTTTTCTTAGCTTGCATCCAAATTTTGATGGGTAACCAGTGATTCGAGCATTCAAGTTATATTATGCAGAGAACCACATTACTGTAAAAAGTTCGCAGCAAATGGAAGAAATAAATGTTATTATCGACCCAAGATTTTTATATAAAGCAGAAAACAACATTTATTCTGGCATAAAAAATATGAGACCAAAAAATAAACAGTAAATAAAGATAATATGGGCGTAACAGAGGAAAGAACCAAGATGAATCCACAGAAGACACGGGACCTGAAATAATGACAGAAGAAATAGAATATGCACTCAAACAGGCCAAAGATGAGAGGCTAGTGGACACGACGAGATTCCTGTGGAGCTGCTCAAATTGATGAACAGTGAATTTATCACATTCATGCTAGAGCTTGAATTTAACAACATATAAAAGTGGAATATTACCAGAAGATTGGCTCCATTCCACGTTCGTTCTAATTCCAAAGAAAACCAACGCAAAAGAATGCAGCGAACATCGTACTATAGCCCTGATGAGTCACACGCTAAGCTTTTTTTGAAGATAATATATAAAAGAGTTTTCAAGAAATTAGATGAGGACATTGGTGACACTCAAATGGGATTTATAAAAGGGATGGGTACTCCACAAGCTTTGTTTGGAATGAACGTCTTGTTGCACAGATGTATTGATATGAATCGGGAACTGTATGCTTGCCTTGTTGATTTTGAGAAGGAATTTGACAGGGTACAGCATGACCGCTTAAGACAAATTCTATTAAGTAAGAACATAGATAGTAGGGATATAAGAATAATCTGTAATTTTAACTGGAATCAACTAGCAAAAGTGAAAGTTGAAAACAACTTAACACCAGAAATTGAAATATGTTGAGCAGCATGTCAGGATTGTGTGCTTTCGCGTCTTCTGTTCAATCTGTGTAGTGAAACTATTTGTCAAAAATCACTATCAGAAATGTCCGAAGGCCTGGTGATAAACGGAGACACTCTCAATATTATTAGCTATGCAGACCGTCGTATTAGCAGGCACAATATAAGAACTACAATATCCAGTACAAAAACTTAATATTAAATGCAATAATTGCGGCTTAAAACTGAATCTCAAAAAAAAACAAATTAATGGTAATAACAAATAAGCAGAATATTTGAGCTAATCTTGTTATCGATGATGCATGAATTGAAAATATATCGTCCTATAAATACTTTAGTGCATGGATCACAGACAAAACCGATCAAACAAAGGAGATCAAAATCAGCATTGGAATTTCGAGAACAGTGTTCAACAAAATGAGAAAGCTGGAGTACTTCAGCCATATTATGAGAGGAGTGAAGTATGTGTTACTTAGAAATAACATGCAGGGAAAAATCAAAGGTAAAAGGAGCGTAGGTAGAAAAAAAAACGTGGCTGCACAATCTACACGAATGGTACGGATGCAGCTCAATTGAACCTTTTAGACGTGCAACAAATAAGATAATATTGGGTATGATGATTTACAATCTCTGATAGGAAGGTAACGCGAAGAGAAATGGTGTGACCTAAAATAAAATAACCAGGAAATACAAACATAAAAAATAAACTTCAAATACTAATAAAAATAGTGCTGCAAATTAAATCATAACTTCCACATAGCTGTCATAATCTACTCTCCTCAGAAAAGCATTATCATTAAATGAATTTGGGGTCAATCACATGATCACAAAGAATATATTCGTATTCATGTACCCATAAACTTCTGAAACGTTATATTAATCGAGTTTTAACCAAAAAAAATTCAATATTCACCAAATCACCGCTCATTTATTCCCTACCCCCTAAAGCAATGTTACCCAAAAACAATTCGAAGCGTTCCTTTGTCGGGTGCTAACTGGATACCAAATTTGAAGATAATATCTCAACTCGTTCAAAGGTTATTGCGCCTACTAACAGACAGACCTACAGGCCGACAGAGCCAAAAAAATAATTCGTCCCAGAATCAAGTTTTTTATGTGTTGACTTTTTACGTCATTTTGGCAAAAAAAATTCGAAATTTTTGACAGTGATATCCCACTCTCACACATTCAACAACCCCTATTTTACCTTCAGCATAGAATACCAGATGCTAATGAAATTGAAAGTTTTCTAATAAATAAACCCTAAAACGTTATATTACTCGAGTTTTAACGAAAAAATATCAATTTTCACCAAATCACTCCCGTTCATCCATTATCGCCTGAAGCGATTTTACCCAAAAACAATCTGAACCGTTTGTTTGTCTGGTACTAATTGTATACAAAATTTAAGGACAATACCTCAATTCGTTCTAAAGTTATCGGTGCTACAAACAGATAGACATACAGACCAACAGACCAAAAAAAATTCCGTGGCCAAATCATGTTCTATATATAATAATAATAATCTTTATTGACTACAATCATACAGCATGTCTATACAGATAAGTCTTCGACTTGTAAAGTATTTAGACATAATTTAGTTAAAGGTCAACCTAAAAATGTTTCACAGCTATTTCCCAAACCATATACTTTAAATTTTAACACACCAAAAATCTAGAATTTACATCTTCCGTTTCCAGCCTTCATCCTGAAAATTCTTCCGAAACTTTCACTACTGACACTTTTTATGTTCAATCCACAAAATTTGTTTGAAATTTTTATCGCTGATACCACACTTTAACACATATTGACGATGTGGAAGAAAAAATTATGTGAGTAATTGAAACACAAAGAAACGTAAAACATTTACATGATGCAGCACATTGAAGCACTCTAAACAGTAAATAGGTTTATCGTCATAATCATCACAATACATGGTAACTTTGCAAATTTTACTTCTGGGAATTAGTCAGTGAGATTTTTTCTTATAGCATTCTTTGCGATATTTTCGTCCCTCTCGAGCGCTTATGGGCATTTTTTTTTAAGGAATGAAACCGCATTGTGTTGAAATGTGAAGTTGTTGGTGGACTTGCACTATTTTCTTCTTTTACCAGCAAGGACTTTGTAACAGATTCTCTGAATTTGGTTATTGATATTGAATTCCCCTTTATATTTTGATAGAACAACCTGGCGTTTACAATTGCTGTTCCAAGAATTATTTCGATGGTCACTTTTTATACCATTTTTCATTTTTTGCAAAGCAGATGCATAGCTATAAAATTGATCTGAGATGTCTATAGAGGTTTTTCCTATGTTATAATCAATAACCATTTTTGGTTTCAGCCCTTTTTTGCATTTTTTTATAACAGTAACCATTCCATTAGTATGTTTAGTTGGTAGCATTAATATATCTCTTTTGTCTCTCCACTTAAAATTGTTACACCATCGCCATTGTCTTCTGTAGTCATTTCGCCCTTCTTCAGTTTCTTTCCGATTACTTTTTTCCAATTTCCTTTTCTATTTTTTTAGTGTCCTTATTAAATGAGTATTTTCCTCCAGCAACTTATTTTCTAGCACTAAGCTTGTGTAAAAATTATCTGTGACCACTGCTCACCCTTGATTCAGCAATTTTTCATGTTGCATAACCACCTTGGTAGGCACAGACGTTCGTCCATCAGCTTCTTTTCAGGAATACACCTTCATGTTTCACATATAGCCAGCATTACAGCACAGTTTAAAAACTTTAATTCTGTATTTTTGGGATTTTTTTTGTATATATTGGTACATACATATCACTCTACCTCTAAATCCCACATTACTCAGCGCTCAAATAGCTTTTTTTTTTGCTCCAGTAGGACCTTCGCTAACTGAGGTGAAGAGCCCCATATGAGGATTCCATGGGTTGCCAGAGAGTGAAAGTTTGCAAAGTACGCTGTCCTCGCTGCCCGCTAAGTTGCAACCCTCATCAGTCTCTTCACAACATACACCATACTCGACAGTCGTCCACACAAACAGTCGATGTGCACATACCCCTTAAGAGAGGTATCTAGAACAATGCCAAGAAACTTAGCTGTTTCAGGATTACTTTAATTCTTCCCCACAAGTAAAAATCTAAAACCGTAAGGTCATGTGATCTTGCTGGCTATGGAAGAATACTACCTCTTCCCATCCACTTATTTGAAAACGTAAAATCTAAACAATTTTGGAAAACTGCCGGCAAAGTGTCCTGGCCAACCATCTTGTTGATACCACATGTCTAGCCTGTTTTGACTCGGAACATCATCTAAGAGAATGGGTAAAACATTATTGAAAAATTCTAAGTACATTTTTCCTGTTCATTTTCCTTCAAAGAAAAAAGGTCCGATAATCTTTGAGTTTAAAATATCACACATGTTTACATTCCGGCAATTTTGGTAATTGACTTTCCTCTGCCAATGTGGCTTGGTTTCTGATCAGTAGTGACTGTTGTGTAAGTCTACTTTACCAGAGCTTGAAAACCTAGCCTCATCCGTCCCTAATATTCCAGATAGGAAGTCTGGATGATCATTTAACATCCTGTTAACCAGTTGCAATGGTCTAATTGACGATCAAAATCTGTTTCTTTTAATTCTTGATATAAAACAACACGATAAAGATGCATTTTATGTTCTTTTAGTATTCTATTTACCAAAGAATAATTTAATCCTAGCTGTCTTATGATGTCGCTAATACTTCGGTGTGGTTCAGCTCCAACGAAGATTGCCAGTTTTTCGTAGTCTTGCCAATCTTTTAAAAACTTTTCTTGGGTGACTCGGTCTTCCAAGATATTGTAACGCATATTCCCTTTCAGTAATGACTACATTTTGCAGGATTTCAAAATACACACCTAGCTTCTTCATTTGAAAAATAGGGCATTATGAAAAAGTGACTTTCAAATGTAAAAAAAAAAGTTTTTAGAATACACTAAAAATAAATAATAACAGAACAGAAATGTAATTTCCAAAGGTTACTTTATTTTTGAAACATATCCAAGGAAAATAACTTTACCAGTTCGACGTACTCGTAATGTTACAGTTCATCCACATAAAACTATTAGAGACATTTTAAGAGATCTGGGATAAAATTCCACTCCTTGAAAGACTGAATTTCTGCATAGTAAAAGATGGGATATATTTTGAATATCTACAATAACTAAGTAAATTTCTGTTATGAGTAATATTAGTTTGACTATGTTTCATTATTTATATTAATAATTATTGTCGTCAGTTGTTTCACTGGATATTCTTTTCATAAGCCCTTTCTAACAAGAGAAAATTTGTTAAATTTCGTTGGGGGTAACCAGCATACTAGAAGCGTAAAGAAAAACTCCTCACTATTTACATATTTTTTAAGATATCTTTGAGTAGAAAAAAGATATTGATGTCGGGTTTTAACTGATTGGTTGCTAATTTAGTCTATTTTTATAAGGCGCGGTCAAACTTTGTTACGATCGACTTTTTACGCCATCGTACCGTTTTTATTATCTTGCAAAATGTTTGAGGAGTTTCACTGGCCACTGTAACTTTTGATTTGAAGTGGGCAAATAAAATTACGAAAACTCGCTATTTGGTAACACCTTTCTGACTTCTCGCTAAAATTAAAATCGTTTTAATAATGTCTAACAGCGTCAAATGTACAATTGTATTCCTTTCGTTAAAACAGAATATTTATTAAATGAGAATTTTCTCCACAAAGAAAGACATAAATCAGGTGATTTTATGGTTAGAATGACTGAAATGCAGACAAATAAATCCGTTAGGAAAGCTTCATAAACAACTGTGACAGATAACCGGCAAAGCCGAGCCCTTCCGGCAAGCAAGACTATGACCGAAAATGAGTGCGTACTCGCTTCAGCACAAAGAGCATTATGAGTTTTAGAAGAGGACAGAAGACACTGCGGGCATGTGATTGCCATTGCCATATCACAGAATCAAGCTGTTGTTTCGTACCATTGGTTTTATTTGATTGGTCCTACTGGTTAGTATTGCGACAGAAAGTGAGGTCAAGTCCAAGTTTCATTATCAATGAGACATGGTAATCAAGCATAAAGTGAGTGGGTCTTTCTTTACAAAATTAGAAAATTTATTAACTCCCTTCACACCTGAAAATCTAGTGGACAGGAGACAAATCAATGAAAAGGCCTTTTTATTTTTATACCATTTTTGAATGAATCATGTCTGTACTGGTATCTTTTTTGTGTGACGTTGCTGAAATTTCTTGCATTAAGAATAAAATTTAATCTAAGTTTATTTTTGCTAAAATCATCATTAATAATTGTGTGTACAGTTATCAAATGTCAAGTACCTTATTGTAAATATTTTCTGGGATTTTCTTGCAAAATTTAATTACAGCTTCACACTAATAAATTTGTTTTATTATATTATTTTATCTTAGAAAATTCAAAATGTTACATTTTGTTGCTTTAAAAATTTTTAATTAAAAATGAGTAAAAAGCCTTCAGCTCAAAATCTGATTTGTTTATACATAGTTGGGATGCATCTAAAAATTAATTAAAATATCTGGCCAGATCGAAAGTTTATTTAAGATTATTTTTAACGATTTTTCCCTTACAATACAAGATATTTTGAGATTTACTGTCTGCTGATTTAACCATTTTTGATTTGATTAAGATTGTTATTATTGTCTGTGCTTTTTGATATGATTAATAAAGACAATTGATGTATTTTGATTGTTGCTCATCATTGAAACAGTTTTCACAGCCTTTCTTTTTATTTTTGAACTAAATGATATATCAGATTATACCATTACCTAGGTAGCTAAATTAACAACTACCATTAGCAAGAACTAAAAATTCTTGCGCCAGAGGTCTGAAGAATATGAGCTTTTAGTGGAGGGACCGGTATGGCCCACTCACATTCAAACCTAACCTAACCTAACCTAGTCAAAGATTATTCCCCAAAAAGAGTGAGTCTCATTTTCAATTAACCTTCTTAATATATTAATTACAACATTATTCTCTGTGACCACCTGATTTGATACAAAATATCATAAGAAACCACCTATAAAAATCCAAGTATAGAGTTTCACAATTTGGACGATAAAATTCTAAAGTATCAATTTAATAACTACTAATCGGCTTTCTTGGGATTAATTGGAATTGGGAATTACTTTAAGAAGGGATCACGAGTGTTGCAACTTATATGTTTTCATTTAATATTTACAATATTCACAATATTTATTATAATGGTTCGAATTTATAAATATCCTATTGGCTTAGATCTCTTTGGAACAAGACCAAGTTATTTGGTTAAGCAGAACCGGACTTACAAGCGTTTTTACAAAATAAGATTGTTCCACTCCCCCCCAACTCTTATTTACGAATATAGAATAAAATTCTTCTTACAAAAAGTATTCAGATTGTTCCGAAGATCTTTATTTTTACATTTTCAGCAGACTACTTAGGAATTGAAAAAAAATTAAGTTTTTTGATTTTTGGTTTTCAGTTACGTCCTCTGGCGGTCGACCTACAATCCTGTAAATAATTTTCAGTCTTTTTTCGTGGCCACTTTCGTTAAAAAAATTCCCAAAATTCTAAGATATACGGTTTTCCAGATACAGCCGATAACCACCCTTAATTAATCAGCCTGTACAATCGTTCTTGAAATATTGCTTAGTGGCTTAACATTAAGATATAACAATAAACAAATCCCCCAGTTAAAAAACAATTGGAAAATTTGTTATTTCATGTCGTGTCATTTGCGATATTTTTAACCGAATTTCATGATTGTTGATTCAGGTAGTATGTTTTATGCCTGTTATTTATTTTGTTTCGTTACCGTTGATGTATGGTTTATGCCTGTTGTATGAATCAATCTACACATGGCAGCCTACCAGGAATTGGACTTTAACCACTAAGTCATTTCAATGCATGTCTTTCAGAGTTTATTTTTAATTTGGGAAAAATTAAATTTTCAAACCAAATTACTTAAAATTCAGAACATAGGTTTATTTACACCATTTCTAGCCACATGTTAAGTCTCATTCCAGTTACTCTAATACGTTAAAAAATATAACGTTTTTAAAAATATTTTTGTATATTTTTCGGGAAAAAATGTCCGTTATATCTGATTTACGAACTCGTCCACGGTCTCAATACAATGAAGATATGTGCCAAGTTTCGTTCAATCAATCAATCTGAGTAGTTTTTGAGTTATCGCTCAGACACGCACACACACACACACACACACACACATATATATATATATATATATATATATATATATATATATATATATATATATATATATATATATATATATATATATATATATATATATATATATATATATATATATATATATATATATAACGGGTGGTCCCACGATCGATTGCGGGAAAACTATCAATAGGAAAACCTTGAAAATTGGATATTACACTAAAGTCGTTGGGGGCCACAGGTTAAAAATATTTTCAAGATGGAGGCACCTCCGGTTATACCGGAAGTAGATGTCGATTCGCTTATTTTAAATAGAACACCCTGTATTTTATTGCAGTTTCGGATTCTACAATAAATTCTGAACACTTTGTGTAAATAATGTTCTATACCTATCGTCAACCGTCCAGAAGATATTTAGACTTTAAGATAAAATTTGACATTTACGGCCAGTCAAAGATACCGATATTTTTATAATAGGAACATATTTCGTAACGATTTTTAGAATTATCTTGAAAGATATTTCACTTCATCTTTTTCCACATCGAGACTAATGATAGAATATACAGAATGTCCAAAAAAAATTCTTCAATTTTGCAATGAGAAATTGCAAAAATCTCGCGATTTTCAAATTGACACCCCCATTTTTTAGAACACTATCGTATTAAACTCAAAAAATCACTGACACTTTGTTTGTAATTACCTATACCTAAATCAAACGGTTTTCATTTTATTTTGAAAAAATTCATTTCAAAGCCTGATATTTTCATAAATTTCCTACCATAAGCGTTAGCCATGGAAAATAAATTGCCAGGTATGTTTCTATGGAAACTTTGACATTTTGTTGATTAACTAGCTAATAATGGCACAATTAAATTACACGCACGAAGATTATTTAAATTTATTTACTATTTATGGAGAATGTAATAAAGTAATTTCGCAAACGTGTGGTACATTTGCTGATAGATATCCAGATAAACAGAAACCGTCACGTAAAACCCTCAAACGAATAGTAGACAATTTCAAAAACTGCGGATCTGTCAAGAAAAAGGTGCATATGGCTACACCCATTGTTAACAACGAACAAATTGAGACAACAATTTTGGGATATTTTGCCGCATACCCTACAAAGTCAACGGGGCAAGTAGCACTGGAGTCAGGATTGTCCAAAACGTCCGTTCTGCGAATTTTACGAAAACATAAGTTCCATCCTTATGCTTTTTCAGTTGTGCAATATTTAAAGGAAACTGATTTTTCCAGAAGGGTGGAGTTCTGTGAATTTATTTTAATGCGATTCCAAGAAAACGAGCTGTTTTTAGATAACATCATATGGACGGATGAAGCAAAATTTTCAAAAAATGGACTTTTCAATCTTCGTAATTCTCATTATTGGAGTAACACCAATGTTCATCCTTCTAGGGAAGGACATTTTCAGGAAATCTGGCAGTTTAATGTTTATTGTGCTATAAGGAATGACGGCGTTGTTGCCCTACAAATATACGACGATAATTTGAATGGTGAGAATTAATCCGAAATTCATAAAATACTTTGTTTATTATTATTTATTTACTTGTAGGTGAGCGTTATTTGGAAATTTTGCAAAATTTGGAAGTAACTTATTTGGACAACCTGCCTTTGAATGAATATAGGCAAATATTTTACCAACATGATGGGGCCCCTCCTCATAATGGTCACCTAGTTAACAATCTTTTACAATCTCTATTTGCTGACCAAGCGATTGCCAACAACGGGCCACACCTTTGGCCGCCTCGATCGCCTGACTTATCTGTTCTCGATTTTTTTATATGGGGTACTATAAAAAATAAAATCTACAACACTGCAGTTTATACTAAAGAAGATTGCATGCAGCGGGTTCGAGAATCATTTCGTGAATTGGATCCGGATTCAATAAGAAGGGCCACACATGAGGGATTGACACGTAAGTGTGAAAAATTTCTTGACGCCAGAGGTCGTCAATTTGAACACTTAGGACGTTAATTTTTGTTTCATTTTATTCAGTCCATGTGTGTGAATTGTTTTTTTTTAATTTTGTATTATCTGTTTGATGGTGTTATATAAGGTTATATGGCAAAATACCTAAAAATTGCTGTCTCGATTTGTTTGTTGTCAACAACGGGTTTAGACCTATGCACCTTTTTCTTGATAGAGCCGCAGTTTTTGAAATTGTCTACTATTCGTTTGACGGTTTCATGTGACGGTTTCTGTTTATCTGGATATCTATCAGCTTATGTATCACACGTGCACGAAATTACTTTATTACATTGTCCATAAATAGTAAATAAAATTTAAATAATCTTCGTGTGTGTAATTTAACCATGCCATTATTAGCTAGTTAATCAACAACCTGTCAGAGTTTCGATAGAAACACACTCGACAATTTATTTTCCATGGAACGCTTATGGTAGGAAATCTATGAAAATATCAGGCTTTGAAATGAGTTTTTTCAAAATAAAATGAAAACCGTTTGATTTAGGTATAGGTAATTACATACAAAGTGTCAGTGATTTTTTGAGTTTAACACGATAGTGTTATAAAAAAATGGGGTTCCAATTTGAAAACCGCGAGATTTTTGCAATTTCTCATTGCAAAATTCAAGAATTTTTTTTTGGACATTCTGTATATTCTATCATTAGTCTCGATGTGGAAATAGATGGAAATGGAATATCTTTTAAGATAATTCTAAAAATCGTTACGAAATATGTTCTTATTATAAAAATATCGGTATCTTTATGACTGGCCGTAAATGTCAAATTTTATCTTAAAGTCTAAATATCTTCTGGACGGTTGATGATAGATATAGAACATTATTTATAAAAACTGTTTAGAATTTATTGTAAAATCCGAAACTGCAATAAAATATAGGCTGTTCCATTTAAAATAAGCGAATCAACATCTACTTCCGGTATAACTGGAAGTGCCGCCATCTTGAAAATACTTTTAACCTGTGGCCCCCAACGACTTTAGTGTAATATCCAATTTTCAGGTTTTTCCTATTGATAGTTTTCCCGCAATCGATCGTGGGACCTCCCGGGGGACCAGCCTGTATATATATATATATATATATATATATATATATATATATATATATATATATATATATATATATATATATATATATATATATATATATATATATATATATATATATATATATATAAAATATTAAAAATACTATTAGAATGGCCTTTTAGCAAGCTTTGTTCCTGAACAGTCTCTTAATTATATTTATGTGGTGTTCAAATTTCAACTAACCTGACTGCAAGCATTACACAGCTGTCCACAATATGTCATTAACCACTTATCTCTCTTGTTCAGCATTTTTTTCAGAGCACTGCGACAAGGTTTAAACTCTGCTCTTAAAGTAGCTCTCATAGCAGTTTCAATGGCACATAACCAACTTTCAGCTGGACCTTCCAAAGTGACAGCTTTTGGAAATTCCATGTACTCACCGTCTTCAGAAAACATGCCCGAAGCTTCAATTTTGCCATGCAGTATACCCTAAAATTAAAATAATTTAAACTTTTTGATAATTATAACCTTAATAATGTCTTTTTTGTTAAATTTGCACTGCAGATTTGTATGACTCAAATATATACAGGATTAGTCCATAGTCCTAAAACAGTCGAATAATTTTGCTATTTCAAAGAGTTTTTTTTATTTAGTAAAATTCATGAGTGTATAATTTTAAAAAGTCTGGATGCAGCAAGTGCACTATAGTAGCGAATTTTTATATAAATGATCTATGCAATTTTTTCTGTGAAAATAATATATGCACCAGGAAAACAGTGTTTGTCTGTAATACTTAATAGTAGATTTTGTTTAACATACAACTGTTTTGGTCTTGTGACCTCTAGTGGAACCAAATATTGTTTTTCTTTAAATACTTATAACTTTTTTGTCTTTTAAGTTCGAGATCTAAATGTTAATGTGAAGTATATTATCAAACATTTTCCAAAACAACAATTAAAAATATTCTGGAAAAACTGGTCAGATTTTCTTGACTAACGAACTTATCCATGCCACTTACAAAGTGGAAGCAGCTGCCAAATTCCATCAAAATCGGCCCAATATTTTTGAGGTATCGAATAGTACAATGTATAATTTGTCTCGATAAATATTACTGCTACAATCACTATACATATACATACACACACACACACACACACACACACACACACACACACACACACACACACACACACACACACACACACTATATATATATATATATATATATATATATATATATATATATATATATATATATATATATATATATATATATATATATATATATATTATTAATTATTAATTATTATTAATGCTTTATTGGTATATAATAATACATCATGTCCATATAAAGAAGTCAGAGACTTGTACATATATTATTTGACATAATTTAAATCGTTTTGGCCCAAATGTGTTTGACGTATGCTTTCCAAAAGTTATTAACTTCAGATTTTGACGTACGAAAATTTAATTACCTTTTTCTCCCATCTAATGTTTCAATCATTGCCTACATTCATAACAGCTCCCAACCATATCAATATTCTCTTCGGATAAAAATCTGTTCTAACCATTCCTTATTAAATACATTTTTAAATTTTAAACAGGAACTAAATGACAGTATCTGACTGACATAACAAATTATTATTTATACACACACACAAACATATAAAAATTTAAACTAACTCTGAATATGGATTCTAGGGGTCCTAGTTCGCGCTCATTGGAATTTTTTTTCAAAATTCAAAATTCGCGATGTCATTGTTAATATTTTCTACGAAAATTCTAATAATGAATGTGTAAATATTTTCTTTTTTTTTTCACTTCCTAATTAACATGAAATGCTTCCTACAGATTTTTTTAATAGGACACCTGCATATTTTACATTCAGATGCAGAATAAAAAAGTCTGGATGCAGCAAGTGCGTTATGGAAGTGAATTTTCATAAAAATGTCTTTAATAGCAAATGCGAACAGGCATCAACCTGATTACCGGTATGGCCTATGTAGTAGAAACAATATATATTTTATCAAAATTACTTGTTTGAAAATGTACAAAAATTTTCCGAAAAGAAACTTAAATGTTGGTTTTCCAACAAACCTTACGTTAATAGCAAATTGAGTTATTGAAATTTGAAGGATTTAATGAAAATTCGCTACCAAAACGCACTTAGTGCGTCCAGATTTTTTTCTTACAAACACGCATCATATTTCGATAAAAAATGCAAAAATGCATTAACGAATTTGTTCTACGAAAATTAGCTAAAAATTATAGACCATTAAACTATAAACTTAACTAAACGTACAGCGAGAGCATCAACTTAACTAAACCGACAGCCAAAGCATCAGAGAAAGGGTCTATTTGAAGTGAACTTTCTGTAAATATTTTAGTAAAATGAAGGGCAATGACGGTTGCAGCTTAAACTTAAGGGTTCGCAGAACACTCTTCTTGCAACATTTCCTTTTCACAATCCGTATTTGTTTCACGTTCTTTGCCTAAACATTGCCAATTTTGACGTTTCATATCGCGACTTTGACGTTTTGAGGAAAATTCCAAATCTTTTTTCTTTAACTGCTCATAACTTTTTTCTTTAAACCTAGAGATCTAAATTTTGGCACAGGGTTGACCCTTTAAAATACAAACACGCATACCAAATTTTGGTTGCCTTTACTTTGTTATTTCTAAAGATATAATTTTTTTTAGAAAGAAAACACAAAATTTTCCGGGTAAACCTGGTCCAATTTTCCTGGCTAATGAACTTATCCAAGCCACTTGCAAAAGGAAGGTACTCACCAAATTTGGTCAAGATTGGTCCATTACATTATTTTTTGAGTTATCGGTTCGATTATATATATATATATATATATATATATATATATATATATATATATATATATATATATATATATATATATATATATATATATATATATATATATATATATATATATATATATATATATATATATATATATATATATATATATATATATATATATATAATAACGGATCTCTCTGTTAGTGATTTTTTTTAAGAAAATTCACTATAACTAGCTTCATATAAAATATTTTTTTTAATTCACAATAAACAAAAAATTGCTGCAAATTGAATCATAACTTCCACATAGCTGTGATAATTTACTCCCCTCAGAAAGACATTCTCATGGAATGAATTTAGGGTCCATGACTTGACCACAAAGATTTTTTTTTATTTCTGTACCCATAAGCTTCTGAAACGTTATATTACTCGAGTTTTATTGAAAAAATTTTAATTTTCACCAAATCACCCCTAATTTATACCCTACCCCCTGAATCGATCTTACCCGAAAACCATTTGAAGCGTTTCTTTGTCGTGTGCCAACTCGATACCAAATTTGAAGATGATATCTCAGTTTGTTCAAAAGTTACTGCGCCTACTAACAGACAGAGTTACAGACCGAACGACAGAGTGACCAACCGAAGGACTGACCGACCAACACACCAACCGGCCGCCAGGCAACAAAAAATTCGTTTCAGAGTCAAGTTTTCTATATGTTTGAGACTTTTTACGCAGTTTTAGCAAAAAAAAATTCCAAATTTCTGTCACTGATATTCCACCCCTACACATTCAACCCCTAATTTAATTTCAGCACAGAATACCAGATGTTTGAAGAAATTGAACGTTTTCTAATAAACCAAGCCTAAAACGTTATATTACTTGAGTTTTAACGAAAAAATTCAATTTTCACCAAATCACCCCCCATTCGTCCCCTACCCCCTGGAGCGATTTTACCCAAAAACAATCCTAACCGTTCGTTTGTCGGATGCTAACTGTACACCCAAATTGAAGACGATATCTCAATTCGCTCTAAAATTAACGTGGCTACAAACAGACCGACAGACCAAAAAAAAATTTCGTTCCCAAATCATGTTTTATATATGTTTTGAAACGTTTGCAATGTTTAAGCGATAAAAAAAATTAAAATTTTTGTCGCCGATGTCATACTTTCCCACGTTGTGACAATCTGGAAGTAATTTAAAAAAAACGATCAATGATAATACAAACTCAAGACATCTTTCAAAACAGGAATTTTAATGAGATTACAAAAATATCCTCACGTTGTTTTGGCTATGATGCAATGAATCAATAAAGGTCTTAGGAATTCGAATTCTATATCATTTGTGGCGTAATGTGATTGATTTATTCAGCTATTTGTCCCCATACTTGAGGTGGATTGTTTGGTTATTTTTTATGCACCTAACATTTAAGAACCTACAAGAAAAAATCGAGTAGCAATAGATATGAAAAACGAGCTTGCCAATCAATTCTCCCTCTACATCAAATTCAGCTTGAAGGAAACAACCGAAGGGTACTGGGTTCGATCCCCGGGTTCTCTTTTCACTTTTTCAGTACATACTGTAACATTAACATCAACCAAGGTTGTGGCATTGTATTTGAGCAAGTTGAATGTCTGCACGTTCCGCCTTTCGGAGGGGTGTAAAGCCGTCAGTCCCGTGTCCATGCAATGTTGGACACGTTAAATATCCCTACCCTTCTTATAGAAAGGCAGGGGGTTGGCAAAATTTCCAGGATAGTGAGGTGAAACTGCTCTCTAGCGTCAGTGATTGGCCATAGTCTCAGAAATAGACTGACGTTAAAGAATTTTGAAACCGTTTGAAGAAAATACTTTGTTCTAATAATTATGTACATTATGTGCAAAAGATGGAAGAGCTCCACTCTTTGTAAACTAAATATTTTCGTTTGGATGATTAGGTTCGTTTGGCTTTGGAAAGAAAACTGAAGTGGTGGCGCAGTATTGTAGCTGTCATTATTTAAATTTCCTCTTAAGAAAAAATGTTTTTATTATCTTGTTTCTAACCATATCAAATATCAGCCCACATATTCATTTTTTGAGAATGTGCATAGAAACTTTCTCCATCCGATGAGGATCTTCAGGTGACCTGTAGCGACAATCGTGCCTGCTAACTGTAGCATCAAGACAAAACGTTGATTCATCAGAAGATAGTATTTTGTAATTTGGACCATACTTAGCCAACTCATGAAGAATACACAATTTGAAGGGTTTTAGTTCTGTAGAGTCTAAAATTCTGCGGGCAGATATTCAAGAGCTTTTGTGAATTTGTCCAAACTCCTTTCAAAACAATTGCCGATTTTTTTAAACTGTTAATAAAACATTCAAACTAATATATTCACTGATTGCTGTTCTTGGAAATTTACCTTGTGGTAAATCTTTTACATAATGAAATACTAATTTCGCAACAGGAGATAAAATATTAAAAAAACTGCCATCTTCTTCATAGAAATGTTGACGATCACCACATCCACATAACATCAAAATATCAATCCATTCAAATTCAATTGGAAGCATTTCCTGTTAAGCAGGAAGTAAAGAAATAAAAATACCTAGATACCAAATTTTAAAAAAAACTTTTGAAATAACAGTTATTCAACAGTTCCGGGATTTTATACTAACACTGTATAAGAAATATTTCTGAGTAAACATTACTTTGATATGTGATATATTTCCAAAACTTACTTTCACAATTTTTAGCTTATTCAAATTGTCAAACAATTTCTTCAGATGGGGCTGCACAGCTTCTGGTTTCTTAGAATTACCAAGAATTTCCAACATATCATCGTTGGAAATAAAATAGAAACGTGGAAACACATGCCTTTTAGTTTCCAGATATTTTTCAAGTGCCCTCTGTATATATTCCAGCTTATCATTCATTACATTGAGCTTGTCAAGGAGATAAGGTGGGGGTCGATAGTGAGTTGAACGAAGGGCTGTTTTACCATGATAGAGATATTCAGTAATTTCTTTCCATTCTGCTGTCAAATAGTCAAATTCCTCTGACTCTTTTGGCAGCTGTTTGCGGATATCCTCACCAAAAAATATGTTCTGAAAGAAAGTTAGACAGTAATTATATGCAAATTCTACGAGAACATCAAGTTTGAAGACATACTAAGTATTGCTTAATTATATTTTTGGATGACTATGTTACATACTAAATACAGACTTTGAGACTACTTCTCTGGCTTCACTGTTGGTTTTGGTTTCTGTAAATTAAGGACGTAGCCAGCGTGTAAGCCAACTGGAGAAAGTGGCCCTTCTAAATTCTAGATGTTCTATTAAGAGTGAAGACAGAGAAGTAGTCTCCAAGTATGTATTTAGTATGGAACAGTTTCACCAAGTAAGGGCATTCCTTAAAATGTATTACTGATATTTATAGATAATACATAACAAATAAACTTTGCTGGCCCTAAAGATACGCATGTACCTAAAAAAATCAAATAGGTATGTATAACATACACTTACACTCATTCAGATAATACAAAGTGAAAAAAAAATTGGCACAGCACAATAAATCTAAAAATGTAGACAAAATTCTATTTGATATACAAAAACAAAAAACACAACAAAACAAAAATCATGTTATATGCAGTCATTCAAACATTTTTGACCACTGAATAGCACCTCATCAAAAGTGTCTTTCAATTTCACAATTTTGCTCTTAGAAATTATAATTAGGAATTTTTTTCATTTATTGAATACCTTTGTTATTAAACTTTGTTTCCTTGTAGTAATGTGAGCACCTTGTCATCACCACAAGTGTTATAACTATGGTTTGTTTAATTTTTGCCGAAACCTAATATTTCTTACATATGTAAAATACATTTATGCAGTGTGTGGCCAAATTATTAGCTAAACTATAGTTTTTCTCATTGTTTAAGATTCAGTGGCTCTTAATGCAGATATACTATTATTTCCTGAGCCAGCTTTTTTCATGACACAATTACTAGAGAGATATGATAATGTAGCTACCTATATAATATTATGCTGCGGTACAGTGAGTTTGACTTTCCATCAAATCTTAACCTCTTAAGAAATTACGAAATTGTGGTTTTTTATTAGATTTTATAAATGTATTTTACTCATTTTTGTGTGTGTGTACAGTTAAAAGTATTTTTTTATTATTAGAATACTATGATGATGAAATCAAGTTTATGACTGCTAATGCACGCTAAATAACTTTTCAAGTTTGTGTTTCACTGCACGGAAGGTTTTCAGACATTTTTTCAGAAGCATGTTAAGAACCTCCCTTGGATGCACGAGCCACAAGAAAAACTTGTTGCAAACAACCGCCAAGAATATTAAAGGCCCAAAACCGAGCCCTGTGCGACACCACACCTAATAACCGTGCTTTCACTTAAGACGCCTCCAACATCTGTGCACTGTTTTCTATTATGCAAATAGCTTTTTATTAGGGTCAAAGAGAGTCCCCTAAAACCCACCGATTCCAGCATTTGACAAAGAACCTCATGATCAATAGAATCAAATGCTTTCGATATATCCACAAAGGCTACCATATATATATATATATATATATATATATATATATATATATATATATATATATATATATATATATATATATATATATATATATATATATACATATATATATATATATATATATATATATATATATATATATATATATATATATATATATATATATATAATCGATGGGTTTTAGGGGACTTTCTTTGACCCTAATAAATATATATATATATATATATATATATATATATATATATATATATATATATATATATATATATATATATATATATATATATATGATAAACCAATCACCTTATAAATGTACTAACTGCTTAAGGTTTATATATTAAAGAGGTTGCACGGTAACTCTAGAGCAATCAGAGAGTGGAGCGGGAATATGTCACATGTATTCCCAATTTTAATCTAGTGGCATAATGGTGTCTTGAATATTGAAATCAGCCCACATTTTTATCTTCATCTTTTCAAAATTGTGTTCTTTTTGAACTTATAACAATATTAAACATTTAATAGATTGACAGTGACATTTGTCAATAAATAACTAGTTTTTTGCAGTAGTCTTATATTGTATTAATTTTATTAATTGCGACTTTTTAAAAGAAGATTGATAACTCCAGCCAAATGCCTAATTTTATCCAATGTATGCCTAACAATTCCACATGACGTTATTGAAAATTCCCTGAATTCCATTGGTCTCAAAATGTTGTCTTGCGATACCTTCCTAAGGACTGACATCTTCGATAATGATTATTCCCATTTTCTCAGTTTTCGCCGTCAAGTTTATATTAGTCCCTCTAGCGTCAGTATTCTTGAGACATCTTGAGACAACATCATCCATACTTTTAACACATGCAGAAACTCAGCACCGAATATTTTTAAGTACTGATGATATGACGTGCTTTCTCTGTAAGAAAGCGGGCCATTTAGCCAATAATTGTCCAAACCTAAACAAGCTTACAGAAAAAATCAATCCTAGTCCGCCTTCGATAGCGCCGATAACTGTTATGGAGGTGTCTAAAGATTCTGAAGAATCGGGACCCACAACTGTAAGAGATCCGCTGCACCCTCCACCTATACTTCAGCTTCAAATCTACCTACAAAAGATGAGAGTGTGTCTATACCAACCCTAAATTCAATTTTGTTGTCAATGCCTCTGCAAAAACATAGTATTCACACAGTTAAAAAAACAAAGAAGTTAAACCCAATATCTTCACTGAAACCTAACTCATCACTAAAATCCCTAGAAACTATTTTTTAAAAGACGAAATTAATCTACTCCTTGATTAGACACATTTCAAGCTTTCTTGGAAAATGCTTTTGGAAACCCAGGTCCACTTTCAGAAGCAAAGCGATTTACTGATAATATATCTCATATTTTGGAAACTATGTACAAAGTATATAAGCATCTTCTAAAAAGGTCATTGAAAAATAAATTTTCTTGAATCCACAAAAAATAAAAGAGCAACGCCAACAAGAATCACTCGAAACAGCAAGTATTGTCAGTATATCATCTCAAAATTCATCCATCATATTACTAGAAGAATCAGATATTGATATACCAGATACTCAACAGAATGTCTCTCGGATAGTCAATCAAACTGATGCCCAAATAATTTCACAAGAATCTCATTAGTAGCTTTCACTATTTTACAATAGAATTGCTGCAGGTTTTACTGCCACTATGATTTTTGAATATAATTATTTCAAATTAAAATCCAGATATTCTATGTATACAAGAAGCCCATTTCAAAGCAAATAACCCAAAGCTAAAAAACTACAACAATCTCAATTTCATTCGAACAAGTGGCCTCATAGCTAGTGGGGGTACATCCATTTTTGTAAAGGAATCTCTTCGCTGTGAACCTATTTTATTAAGTACAAATCTAGAAGCTGTGGCGATAAAAATAACCAGAAACAACTTATCGATCTGTAGCGTCTACAGCCTCCAAATACTAGTTTTACTCAGTCTGGTATCTCTGATTTAAAAGGTTAATTACTGACTCCATTTATATTGGCTGGAGATTGTAACAGCCATAGGTTAGCTTGGGGATGATCATTTACTAACAGTAAAGGAAAACTTATAGAAGATGTACTTACAAATTTGGATCTTACACTACCAAATGATACAAGTGGCACACATCTTGATGCTGCCTCCGGTAGCTTTTCTAGTTTTGGCCTAAGTTTCTGTGATGCTAAATGTGCAGCGCATATTATCTGGGAGGTTCTAGCAGATCTCTACGATAGCGATCATTATCCTATAAAAATTACAGTTGGCGAGAACAATATGGCTACTGCTTTTCCCAGGGTAAAATGGAAAATAAAATCTGCAGATTGGCATAATTTTCAAGCAACAATTACTGGACAGTTATCAGTTAGAAATTTCAGATGATATAAATGAAACATTTAACAAATTTAACCATATAATAAGAGCTGCTAAAATATCAATAGGTAAAAGTAAAAATAGTTTTTCTCCTAGAAATAACCCGTGGTGGAATGATAAATGTGCTGAAGCAGTCAAAAAGTCGAAGGGCTACAAATCATCTTAAACATCATAAAACCCCTGAAAATCTGATTGAGTACAAAAAACTAAGATCAGATATGAGGAGAATAATTAAGAAATCGAAGAAAGAGTCATGGAGATTATAAGTTTCCACATTAATTGGTCAAACACCTGTCAAGGAAGTATGGAATAAAGTTAGATTTTGAGGTGATCACACAAGTTTTAGCATTACAGCCTTAAAAGATTCCAGTCAAAATATAATCACCAACACTTCACACATTGTAGATAACTTAGCAGAAACTATGTATTAAAATTCTAGTGACGCCAATTATACAAACCAATTTACAGTTTACCGAAATCAAATTGAATCTAACGATCAACGTTATAATAGCTCAGATAATGCCTCCCCATTAAATGCGCCGTTTTCTATTTATGAACTAAAATCAGCTCTTAAATCTACGCATGATTCCACAGCTGGACCAGATGATCTTCCGGGAATCTTTTTGAAACAAGTACCAGTTGATACAGTAGAAGTACTTTTAAATATATATATATATATATATATATATATATATATATATATATATATATATATATATATATATATATATATATATAAACTACTAGAAAAGATGGTTAATCAAAAATTACTTTGGTTTATAGAACGCAAAAACCCATTCTCAAACCAAGCAAATCAACTGGATGTCAACAGTTATAGACCCACTGCTCTAACCTGTACAGCTTGTAAACTACTACAAAAGATGGTTAATCGAAAATTACTTTGGTTTATAGAACGCAAAAATTATCTCGATCAACATATCAATCTGTATTCCTACCCAATCGCAGCACATTAGATAATCTTATGTGGCTTAAACCTGAAATTCTTCATACCTTCTCAAAACATCAGCGACTCGTGGCTATTTTCATTGATATTAAACATGCATTTGACTCAGTCTGTAGACATGGAGTCGCACAAAAATTAACCAAATGGGGAATTAAAGTTAATATATTATTTTTTATAAAGAATTTGCTTAGTAAAAGAACTTTTAAAGTGAAAACTAACAACACTTTATCTGATTCATATGATCTAAAAATTGGAGTTCCCCAGGGATCAGTTTTAAGTCCAACTCTCTTTAACGTTGCAATAAGTGATATTCTTCAATCAACAAGTAGTCCCATAAAAAGTGCTTTGTATGCTGATGATCTAGTCATATACTGTAGACGTAAAAATAGCTTATCAACATGTAATCTAATCCAAAAGACTATCGATAAATTGGAAAAATGGTCTGAACTTTTCCTGTTCTAAATCAAAATTTATGATTTTCTCAAATAAGAAAAATCATTCAGTTACTACTTAACTGGAAGGCTCACATAAATTTACTTAAAGCTGATTGTATTATTAGACTAAACATTTTGAAACTCTTGGACACTATAACTGGGGTACTCATGAATCAGTCTTATTAAGTATTTTCAGAGCACTGATAAGATTAAAAATTGACTATTGCTCAGCTATTTATATTTCCGCAAGCAAATCAACCTTAAAACCACTTGAAGTTATTGTAAATCATGCACAGAATAGTCACAGGAGCATTTAGAACAAGTCCAGCAGAAAGTATTTACCGAGAATGCAACGAGCCTCCAATTAAGTCTAGAGAAGAATTACTCTTAAAATATGCGGTTAAGATATCAGCAAACCCAAATAATCCAGTCTACAAATTTTTGTCTCGGACCTTCAACAGATTCTATGATGCGAAACCTTCCGCACAGCTACCGTTTTGCGCTTCTGATACGACTTTTTTACCGCATAAATCGAATGTATTACCGGCTGAATGTGTCAATAGATTATTTCCCGAGATTATCTCTGGATATCGATATGATATAATTATTTACACTGATGGGTCAAAAAGTGAAACTGGTGTCGGATGAAGTATGACTTCTCCACTAAAGAAGCATATCACTTAGCCTCAATATGTAGTAGCTATACAGCAGAACTATACAGCATAATGAGAGCAATTAACACATTCGTCAACTCTCATTGTTATAATGCCTTAATATGCAACGATTCTCTTTCGTCGATTATATCACTCACAAACCTTTATCGAAAGGATCATCTTGTAATTGAAGTACAAGAATCTATTCATTGTGCCTTGCAGTCTGGCAAGTCTATCAGACTTCTATTTGTCCTATCACACTGTGGTATTACTGGAAATGAAAATGCAGACGAATGTACCAGAAATGCTGTCTTAATCGATACTGTAATTCCTCTTCAACTTCTCCAACGTTTCTGCACAGATAGAAAAATTTTATAGGCAGAAATGGCAAATCCATTGGTCTTCGCTAAGTAACAAACTATGAGAAATTGAACCAACTGTGGCAAGGAAGAAACTTCCTGATTTATCTCGCAGGGAAGAAGTGATTATTAGAAGACTTCGAATTGGCCACTCTGCTTACATAGGGTTATCTCTTAAATCAAAACCAACGCCCTTATTGTGAGCTCTGTGACCGACCAATTTCAATTTTTCACGTTCTATTAGAATGTCCCTTATATGCTTGTCCACGATTTGAAAATTTTGGTGAAAGAAGCTTTCCGAAAGCCGGACTGGTGTTAGGCTTTGCCAGATTCATAGTTATTTAGATACATAGAATTTTCAGCTGCTCAAAAATGACATTAGCCATTCAAGTACACTATCCCCAAATCGTTGTGCAAATAACCTTTGTTCAACAAAATCCAAAGTAAATCTGACAAAATCTTAGACAAAAAGTGCAGCTATGTATTCGATGGAATCGATATTGCTGTTAAGGAAATTAAAAATTATAGTCACTTACCTCAAGATATAACCACTGTCTCTGAACCTGTAATGCAGCTTCTATAGTTTCCATGATATAGGATAAAGTTCTTTCCCAAAAATCGACTTCTTTTATAAAGGGTTCTACAAACCGAGTGCTTTTCATTGTTGACAACTGCATCATGTTTTCTTCCAAGGTTTGGAAACAGTCATCTACATTTTTAATTCTTGAAAAAAAGGAAATAAATTATCACGTGGCTGTTAATCTCAAGCAAAACTGTTTTCTTACAGGGTTTAATAAAATTTCAATGACTTTAAAATGGAACTTTTAAATATTTCCCTTAGCCTGAATGGATAACTTGAATAAGATTAAAGTAGTCTAGTTTCCCAGAAGTAAATAAAAATAACTAGAGTTTAAAAAACTTTACCATTAAAAATATCACTATGTGTGACTTTAAACCTGTAATGGACACTGATAAGTACACCGTGGAGAACTCAAGATGATAAAGTTAACTTCATTAGTGAAACAATCATCAGGTCTAAAAATGTATTGTGGTGAATTGGGTTCTTCAAAGTATACTAAAAATATAGGTTTGAATAAAATATAATTTATACTGAACATATTGAAAATGGTCATTTATTTTCTTTAACATATTAACCTGCCCAATCTTCACGCTGCTACATGTATATTTTGCACTGCAGTATTGGAAGTCATAGAGCAAGCTTCTTCAATAATAGGTATTTTATTTTGGATTTTACCTTTTCGACCAATTAAAAATTAGTTCTGTTTAATGGTCTTTTTACTTTTGGACATAAGTACAATCTGCAGAGTACTTAATCTGGCAAATAAGGGTGTTTCATTAATCGAATGCCTTTATCATCAGAACTGCATCAAAGAAATTGTTTGAAGGTAGGTGCATTGTCTTGGTGTGAAATTCATAAGTGGTTCTTAATTATTCTCGCAGCTTCATAATGATTTCGTTATAGTATTATTTCTGATTCAAAGTTTGGCCCTCAGCAACTCATATAATCATAATATATTCCTGGTGTCAAAGAAAACGATCAATATTGTCTTAAATTTTGATTTACCCATTCTCGCTTTCCTCGTACTTCACCTATTGGTGAACAAAGGATGTCAACGCAGAGCGTGATCCGGCAAGTCAGGAATTTGGTGCACCACTGGTCTAAATGCAAACCAAGGGTGGCAACTCATCGCCTGCTCATCTGAATTCACGATTTCTTTTCTTAATTATCACAGATCATTATTTTTAATCTTTTATCAGTTGCTAAATTACAGTCCTGGATGAAAGAGGGCAGTAAGCCTTAGCGAGCTGGGCATGGCAAAAAGTGCGTAGCCCACGATATGTCGAGCCAGGCTCGCAAAATTACGGACTATGTAACTTCTGCTTGATGACTCAATAGCCCTTTTGTGTCACGGTCGGTTCGAAAAATGTATGTTTTATCAAATATAATTACTATTCTGAACAAATATGGCTGATGTGTACATCGTTCCAAGATGTGAGAGATGATGTCTTCAATTTCGTTTTTCCAAATGTGGTTTTTTGTAACAATTTTTGCATAGACTTTTCTGATAGATAATCTGCCATCAATTCCTTTTTAATACCAACCATTTGCGCAATCATTTTGACGCTGAGATGTAGATCTTTTTGAACAATTTCATTGGCTTTCTCAGCATTTCTTTTGTCTTTGATGTCACACAGCAACATGAATGTCCTTGTAATTTATAAAACTTCCCTATATTACAAAAACCTTTATGTCATTCAAAAAGTCACCTCTCTGGCATAACATATTCGCCATACACCTTTAAAACATTTAGGTTAGGTTAGGTTAGGTTTGAATGTGAGTGGGCCATACCAGTCCCTCCGCCGCGACCATAAGGTCTATTGTGGCTCACGCCTAATGGTCTATATTTCGCCCAACAAAGCCAGCCTCCTGCAGAGGTCGATAATCCTTGTGGGCGAAAGTTGATCCAGATCTTCTGCAGCAAGCTTTGTCTTGCCAAAGAGCAGGTATCTAGTCCTGTCCGCCGCTGGACAGGAACACAGTACGTGCTCTGCTGTCTCGTCACTCTCGATACACAGCCGGCACTCGGTCTCCTGACCTCCAGCCGAGATCCGTCGGTAAAACAGACCAGGCTTGCGGGTTGGAATTCAACCTAGGCAGTGCAATCTGTTTTTTAATGGACATACTTTGTATTCTATAATGTGTCCAAAATTCTGCCATTAATTATACAATATGTGGTTTTTCTTTTCTGCATTACACTCTTATTACAAAACCGCACAAAACCATTTACTAATACCATAGCAGTTGACACAAAAGATCAGCGATTATCAAAAATCTTACCTGTAAATACCCTCTTTATGAACAACCACTTCAATAGCCAAACTTTTCCAAATTTCTGCAATTGCCCTGAGACCGTTTTCAATTTGCAATTCCATGGTGGCTGCATTTGATATATCATTGATCTCCTCAGCATATTTATGCATTTCCATGGCGTATATCGCTTCTAAGTTAAATTCAGGAGACTTTTCATCGAAATCATTGTTTATTGCTTTCTTAACTCTGCCCCAGTGACGTCTCCTCATAGATGGATTCTTAAGATCGCCAATCAGTGGCAATGTACATCTGAACGCATCTACCCGTTTTCTAGTATCTTCTACAATTGTCCACCTAAAGTTAGAAAAATTTAGATTTCAATATTTTCCAGCTTCACTTCGTACAGAGTGATGACGAAGTTAAAGAATAATTGGTAAAGGTAATAGTAATAATAACAGTAATAAAATATATAGGGTTTAAAGCTAGATGTATTCTTACCATAATTAGAAACTAGACCGGTTTCGCTCTAATTAGAGCTCGTCAGTGTGCTATATTAATCAGTGGGAACAGCAAACTGACGAGCTTTAATAAGAGCGAAACCGGTCTGCGTTTCTAATTATGGTGAGAATACATCTAGCCTTACATACATTGCCCTGGTGTTAGGGAAGAAATGGGACAGGGTTGACAATTTAAAAAAATTGATAGTTTGTTGTACACAGTCTCTATTTATAACATTTTGTGTTAATTGAAGCTGTCGTGACAACATACTTCCCCACCAAGATGGCGACCCTGTCGTACATCTCACAATCTTTTTATATATAGGGTTGCTCATTATTAAGTAAAAGCCCAATATCTGTGTTTAAGCAACCAGGAGATATTTGGGTAAAACTGAGGAGAGTATAAGCACACTATATTTAAGAACTCAACGACATGCTTGTAAACAAACAATACTTTGCTGAATGCTCGTGTGGTTGTTGCTTAGTTGCTTAATATTAAGATGCATCAATAGATAACTCTGCTCTTGAGACTTGCATATTTATCAAACATAAAAATAAAAACAAATACAAATGTTCATAAAAACTTGCATATTCAGCACATTCATAACAACACAACCTCGGAGCTGCATTGTCATCGACCTTGCCTTAATGTGCTGACATTGATGATTAATTATTTCTAAATCGTTTATATACATAATTTAATGCTTTTAAAAATGATATTGGAATGGCCTTTTAGGCAAGATATTGTTCCTGAATAATCTGTCTCATTCAAAATATTTGGAAAAGTAATTTCTTAGGGAACTGGTGTGGTGTCAAAGTTTGCATAAAATATGGTGATTCGCTACAGCAGAGCACCTAATAATAATAATAAGAATAATACCACAGTAGACAAAGTGCGCACCTTGAAGTATTAGACTTGGACATGGGAGGGGGGTGGGGGGGCTAACACACACATCTAAACGAAAAGGTGGGGAACCGAACCGTGTTGTCTGAAAAACCGGGAAAATCTGGGGAATTTGTGAAAGGAAAATTGGGAAAATTTGTGAAAACTGATTAAGAGTAGGGGAATTTTTGTCCGTGTCAGGAAAAATTTATATGTTTCTGTTTGATGATAAATAGTTGAAATACAATGATAGGGGCTTATTTGTACAAAGCAGCGTTTTCATTTATTTGTAAGAAAAAATACAAATCAAATGCCACATGTATGTTACATCATAACTTGAGAACGGCTCCACCGATTTGGCTCATGTTTTTTTGTTGTGTTCATAATTGTCAGGACAAGGTTTGTATGAAATAAAATTTTTCCCCACCGCTAAAGTTGGAAAATTTAGAAAATCCTTTTATGGTATTTTTGTATGGGAATGTTTTCGTTTCAGAATGGCGTTTCGAAGAGAAAAATGGGAAAATAGGAGTGGAAAACTCGGAAGTCATGTGCCCACTTGTATGATTTTTAATTAATTCTGTTCAAAAATCGTTCGAAATTCGTAAAATTAGAGTCTCAATATCAACATATGGCATCACTGTGTGACGTTCAGTTTGACAATTCTGCTGTGTACTTCATCATTCTGTAACAAGTTTTCCGGAGTTTTCCAAAGTTCCACATTGAAAATTGATACATGGCGAAAGATAAATTGACACCAGTGAGGCATCTAAATATATCAGTGAACGTACTGGACGTATACACACACCAAACCAACGACATGGTCGTCGAGTCATCAAGACTGACGAAGCGCGTAGTCTGCGTTTGGAGGTAAATTGAATAAGAATTTCTCAAGCGCAATCTATCATGACTCCGGAACAATGAATACAGTCGAGTCAACTCACTCAGTTGGAGCTCGTGTACAAAATAATTTGCAACGTCAACAAAACAGATGACCAAATTTTACTATCGAGAAGCGATACGACAAAAAAGGATAACTAAGTAATTATTATTATAACAAGTACGACGACTCGCACAACTCACTAATAACCCCACTGACAGACAACAGGCTGTCAAACTTATCAGAACCACCCTGCTAGATCTTCCAAACTGCTGCTGGGAAGAATGCCTGTAGACCCTGTCGGCGCACAATAACTCCATCTGGCAAATGGCCAAAGCCCTTGGCACCCAAAAATCCTCGACCACCCCACTACACGGCCGGTACGACCATCCAAGTGGAAAATAGCTGATGTCACAAATATTCCTAAACCCAGCAAAGACCCGCTGTTTCCTCAAAATTACAGGCCCATAAGCCTGCTCCCCGTTCTCGCCAAAATAGCCGAAAAAATCATGCAAAAACAGCGAGCCTCCCAGACGAACAACTGGGTTTCAGACACCAAAACTCCACCACCGACCAAGTCCTCCAAGTGGTCGAAAACATCACCCAAGTATTTAACTGGAAAAAATCTACCGGTCCAATATTCCTCAATATTTCTCAGGCGTTTGACAGGGTCTGTCACACAGGACTCCTAGACAAACTGCTAAAATTCAATTTCCCCATGTTTCTGATACTTCTTATCAGGTCATACCTGAAAGAGGGGAAGATCCAGGTGAAGCACCACGGTACCAGATAACCAATCAACTCAACCACAGTAGGCCTTCCACAAGGCTCATCCATATCTCCTTTGCTATACACCATCCTGGTAGCAGATCTCCGCCACCACCCCCAAATTTGACTTACACTTTGTATGCTGATGACAGTATTCTCAGTAGTTTAACACAGCGAGAATTAATAACTGAACGTCTGCAAACTGCTGTGGACGAGCTGTACGACTGGTTACACAAATCGTGCCTAACCATAAACCCTGAGAAAAGCACGGCAATTATATTCACCAAGAGAAGACACACACTTCATAGTCACAACACTGATATACCCTGACAAGATTCCGACAACTATCTCGGGGTTTACTACTTTACTAAACAAACATCTAACATGGCTCCCATACGTCCAATAAGCTTCGATCTTCATATCAAAGTTCTTCTCACTTCTTAACAGAAGATCAATACTGTTCATAGACAATAAACTGCTTATCTACAAAACAATAATTTGACCAGTCTTGACCTATGCAGCACCCACATGGGCCACAGCTGCAAATACCTATATCAGAACCCTTCAAACCATCCAGAACAAAATCCATGACGAGCTGAATATTTTATTATTTTTTTAAATTTCAACAACACACCACGAGGGCTTACAGCCTAAATACTACCGTACCGTGGGTGTTGACAAGGAGGAAAGAGGCAGCTTGTTAATTCTGGACTTGAAGGTTTGGAGGTTCGGAGAAGGAAAAACATGTGCCGGCAAGGAATTCCACAACTTGGAAGTCCTCGGGAAAAGAGCGGGCATAACAAGATGTTCTAAGTCTGGTGACCTGGACAGTAAAAGGGTGCATTCGCTCTGTTCCCCTGGTAGATCTGTTGGGGGCAGCAGGTGGGGGAACTATGGAGGAAAGCTCCTCTGAGTAGTGCCCGTGCAGATATCTATAAAAGAGAGAGAGGTCACCAACGGCACGTCGGTGGGCAAGAGATGGCAGCCTTTGGGTAAGGGTAGGGTCACCGATGAGATATATTTGAATCGAGGGTGCTGTCGTCCACGTAGCTGTGAACTGGGTTGGATGTGCTAGAGAGGAGGTCATTAATGTGGAGAAGAAACAAAGTAGGGGCTAAAGCTGAACCTTGAGGTTTAGAGGAATGGCCATCCACAACAACAGATATGCTCCTGTTGGAGAGGAAATTTGCTGTCCAGGTACAAAGTTTTGGTGGTAGGCCATAGGCTGGAAGTTTATTAAGCAGCGCTGTGTGCCAGACCTGGTCGAATGCTTTGGATATGTCTAGAGCAACAATCTGGGATTCACTGTGTTGTTCCATAGACTTGTTTCAAGAATGGGTGACAAAGGAAAGGAGGTCGGCAGTCGATCTGCGCTGACGGAATTCATACTGTCTGTTTTGGATTAGACTGTGTTTTTCAAGAAACTGCCCACTATACTTGAGTTCATAACTCAACTAGCCACAACTCAATTTTCCAAAGCAGCCTGCTCACCTAAATGCTCTTCTATGTAGGGCCACAGACTACAATGAGCACCTTCCTTGCAGACATAAGCGTCCTAAACTTATTCTGACCCGGTAAAGCCCTAGCAGTTAGAACAGAATGGTAACATTCTAACCTCAGTCATGTGTGCATTTTAACTGACGGAGGTATGGACACAAGGTCCGGTACTCCATCGGGAGTGGATTTTAGTGGGTGCGAGTCCCACACTACCCCGTATTCCCACACACTATGGTGGTGAGTCTGAGTGTGCATAAGGCATTCTCCACTCCTGTGTGAACAAAAATCTGCAAATTTACACTTTTATTTTTACTGCTTTTGGAAAACAAAAGAATGAAAGTTTATCTCCACTTAATACACTGCAACCAACTCCACTAGGCATCGAAACAGATATTTAGGTCAAGTTATTTATTGAGTTCTTGTTTTAAGTATATATAACCTATTTTTTTCATTAAACACGTATCTATGACGATTGCCTGATTTAACTGTTGAATATAAAATTAATCTTGATAAAATAACGTTCAATTTGTAATACCATTGATTCACTGTGCAGTTATCTCTACAACACAACATCTCAAAAAATATGATATTGTCTTTAAGACAACAGTTCTGATTTAACTGCTATTTTGTACTAAATAAACATTAAAGTAAATACACTGATGGGGTTAAGGAGTCGCGGGCCAAAGGACTCCAGGGGGCAAGCTGAGGAAGTGGAAATAACAACATAAACTCCCGATGAAGCTTTCCCCAAGACCGTCATGCACGGTAAAAATCCGCATCCTGCACGAGGTGACCCTGCTAATAACTAAACATGACGGATCTAGACAAGGAGGTCGAACTAAACTCCCCCAATCTACGGTGTCACGTGACCCGTGCCTATGGATGGATGGCACCAGGGCGATGGTGTCGTGAACGGAACCTCTGGAGTACCAGGCAACCCTCCAGAGTAACCCGCCTTGCACCACACAGGGGGTTCTGATGGTGTGGACAGTATTTCCCCCATTCTCGTGGGAACAACATGAAGATAATAAACACATACAAAACCAAAACCAATGAGGCTCGAGGAGTGGCTCCGGCTACAGACTTGTGCCTTGAGTCTATCCCGGAAACGGAGACGAGCCAGGGGGCGGCAGCGGACTCTGGAGGTCCCACGACCGGCGTAGATACGGGGGATCAGGGGGTAGCTTCGGCCAGAGACCTGTCCCCGACATCCAAGCTGGAGGCTGGGTCCCACCGGAGGGCGGCGAGCTCCGCGGACTCCGGGGGCCCCTCCACCAGTGAGGACTCTACTGTTAGAGTAGAGGGACTGCCCCGGCAGTCCAAGCGTCTTTCCGGGGCGCAAAGAAAGAAGCTCCGGAGGGCGCAAAAAATGGCGGCCGGGACCTGGACGGTCGAGAAACCTGTAAAGGCGCAAGAGGGGAGTGCGGGTCAGAAGAGGACGCGCTCGAACTCTAGCACGCCCACTACAGACAGACGTTCCAAAAGGGCCAGGGTGCCTGTAAAGGCGCAAGAGGAGAGTGCGAGTCGGAAGACGCCGCGCTCTGGCTCTAGCACGCCTACTACAGACAGACCTCCCAAAGGAACCAAGGCCGGAACACCGGCGCAGACTGGCTCTTACAGGGAGGCTGCGGAGGGCCTCGGGATGGCGGTGATTGACAGACGCCATCCTGAGGTCACGCTAGACCAGGGGAAGGCGGACCTGATCCAGGCTGCGGTGGTAGCTGCAGTGGACTCTCTTCAGGAAGGGGAGAGCCCGCCTCAGTTCCACCGGACGCGCCTGACGGGGGGCATCCTCTGGACAACCTGTGCCGGCCCGCAGTCGCGGGACTGGCTGCGGAAAACGATCGGGGGCCTCGGTCAGATTTGGGAGGGGGCGGACTTGACAGCCGTCGAGCCCAAGGAACTCCCAAAGAGACGCAAGGTCCTCGTACGGATCCCTGACACCGTCCCGCAGGAGACAGTGATCAGCAGACTTAAGATCCAGAACCCTGAACTGGGGACGCAACACTGGTCGGTTCTAAGCAGGAAGGCAGAGGAGAAAGGACAGACGCTCGCCTTCTCGATCGACCCGACATCTTACAGAGCCCTTGAAGGAACCTCCTTCAAGGCATTCTGGGGCATGGGAAGGGTTAGCTTCCGCCCACTGGGGAAGCAACTAAGGGTTAATGGGACTTAGGTTCCTTCAGGTCAACCTCCAACACAGTAGGGCAGCCACGGCCTGACTACTAATGGCTCTGAGGAACACGGATGTGGCCCTCATCCAGGAACCGTACTCCTATAAAGGAGAGATCAAGGGACTCGGCGGAGCTACTGGAAAGCTCATCTACAGCAGATCCAGCGAGAACCCGAGGGCCTGCATTTTTGTCAGGGAAGGGATAGAGTTTCTCCCTCTAATGAATTTCTGTTCCAGGGACCTGGCAACGATCAAAATCCGATGTGGAGGAGCGGATGGGCTGAGGGACATTACTGTCGCGTCAGCCTATCTGCCAGGGGACAGCACGGACCCTCCTCCACCCAACGAATTGGAGCAGCTGATGGTGGGTAGCAGAGCAGGTGGATGGCAGACCATCATCGGCATGGATGCGAATGCGCACCATGAGTTGTGGGGTAGCTCGGACACAAACTCTAGGGGTGAGGCACTTTTACAATTCTTTATGAAATTTAATTTAGACATATTGAATAGAGGTAATAAACCGACCTTCGTCACAACACGGCGTGAGGAAGTTTTAGATCTAACAGTTTCCACCCAGTTTCTGGGTGACTTTGTTAAAAGCTGGGCTGTGTCTAGGGAAGTGAGTAGCTCAGACCACAGATACATCCGGTTTGAAATCGCCAAAGTCGAAAGAGAAACGGTATGGTACCGGGACCCCCGCAAGGCGGACTGGGAAGCCTACAGGGCAGACCTGGCTGTGGAACTGCGGGGGGTTAAGAGTACCATAAAAAATTCAATAGACCTCGAGATTGCAGCAGTCCAATTGCGAGACGCAATTACCTCGGCCTATAACGCCAACTGCCCCCTGAAAATGAGGGTGTCCACCAGGAACGTCCCGTGGTGGAACGAGGACCTCAGGCAAAGGAGGACGCAGGTTCGTAAGCTGTTTAACGCGGCCAAAAGGTCGGGAGCATGGGATGAATATAGACAGGCCCTATCGACCTATAACAAAAGACTGAGGGACGCCAAGAAGGAGTCGTGGAGGAGGCACTGCGAAGAAGTGGAAAACACGTCCGAGTGTGCTCGACTACACAAGATCCTGTCTAAGGGCCCTCAGACTAACATAGGCTCCCTTAGAACACCCACGGGAGGCTTTACAAGCTCGGGGGAGGAAACTATGGAAATTTTACTCCATACGCACTTCCCCGGCTGTAACATAATAAACCAATCACCTCCGGACTGGGAAAACTCAGAAATAGAGGCGCCTTATAGGCGGGCATCTAGAGTAGACTGGACAGTCGCTAAAGAGGTGGTTACCTGGAGCAAAATCAGATGGGCCATTAACAGCTTTAAGCCATACAAATCGCCGGGATTTGATGGAATAATGCCCATCATGCTCCAACAGGGGATAGATATACTGGCGCCGGTGCTTACCCTCATTATGAGGGCCAGCCTGGCTCTGGGGTACATTCCGAGGGCATGGAGACTGGCCAGGGTTGTATTTATTCCTAAACCTGGGCGTCCAACAGACCAGGCAAAGTCCCTGAGGCCAATAAGTCTCATGTCCTTCTTGCTGAAAACAGTGTAAAAACTGCTCGACCGGCACATTAGGGGCGGTGTACTGGAAGCATATCCTCTACACTGCGGACAATATGCATACAGAGCAGGATTCTCGACAGAAACAGCACTGCACCAACTGGTGCTGAAACTGGAGAATACGCTGGAGAACAAGGAGGTGGCGCTGGGGGCCTTCCTAGACATAGAGGGGGCCTTTAGCAACACCTCGTTCGGATCGGTTCTGGCAGCTGCCCGGGAGCGTGGAATAGAGGAGACCTGCTGCAGGTGGATCGGTTCCATGCTCAGGGACAGGGCGGTGTTCACCTCACTCGCGGGAGGGACTCTGCTGGCGGGGGTCGCGGCGGGGTGTCCGCAGGGGAGCGTTCTGTCTCCCTTGCTCTGGTGTCTAGTCGTGGACGGCCTGCTGGGGAGGCTCTCGGGAGGGGGGTATGAGGTACAGGGCTATGCGGACGACATTGTCATCATAGTCCGAGGAAAGGTCACACAGGCAGTGTGGGAGCGTATGCAGACTGCACTGAAAGTGGTGGAAGGGTGGACGGTTGATCAAGGGCTAGGGGTGAGCCCCGAGAAAGCAACCGTCGTGCCGTTTACGAGGAGGAGGAAGTGTGAAAGCCACAGAACTCTCACTCTATACGGTAGGAGCGTTCCAATCGCCAGGGAGGTAAAATATCTTGGGGTCGTATTGGACTCTAAGCTAACCTGGAATGGTCACATTGGAAAAATACTGCGTAAGGCAGTCATGACCTTAGCCGTCACTAGGCGGCTATATGGAAACACGTGGGGACTAAGACCTAGTATGGCCCACTGGCTGTACACAAGGGTGGTCAGACCATCGTTAACATATGCGGCACTGGTCTGGTGACCTAAGGTGACACAATCCAGTGCCAAACAAAAACTAGGCAAGATCCAAAGGATGGCTTGCCTAGGCATCACAGGGGCCATGTCTTCAACCCCAATAGCCGCCATGGAGGTGTTGCTGGATCTACCCCCCCCCCCCCCCCCTACACTTAGTTATTATGGGAGAGGCCAGGCTAGGACTATACAGACTAGCCTGCAATGGTAGACTGAAGATCAACCCAGGCTTCAGGGGCCACTGCAAAATTCAGGAGATCGTGAAGGAGCCCATGCTTGAAATGAGGTCAGACTTCGCGATCCCGCGAATGTGCAGGGAAAACAACTTTACAGTGGAAATCCCTGATCGCGAGGCATGGCGGGAGGAGACGCCGGGCATGCCACGGGACGCGCTCGTCTGGTTCACGGACGGATCTGGCGGGGAGCGTGGGACGGGGGCAGGTGTTTACTCGGAAGGACCGAGGGTAAGTCATAGTATTTCCCTCGGAGCCCATGCAACGGTGTTTCAGGCCGAGATGTACGCCATCCTGCACTGTGTGCGGGAGAACAAGAGGAGGGGCTACACCAACAAGCGGATCCTCATAGCCACAGACAGCCAGGCAGCCCTTAAGGCACTAAGTAGCCCACGGGTAAATTCCTGGCTGGTGAGTGAGTGCCGAGACGAGACGAGCGACCTGGCTGGGCAGAATGAGGTGACCCTCATCTGGGTGCCGGGTCACTCGGGGGTTAAAGGCAATGAAGAAGCTGACAGTCTCGCAAAGAGAGGGTCAGCAGAATCATTTATGGGACCAGAACCGGCTCTGGGCGTGTCAAAGAGCACTGCCAGGGGAGCCATTAAGTCCTGGGTCAGAAACCAACACAAGGTGTACTGGGCGGACTGTCCAGGGCTCAGACATGGGAAGTCAATAATTGACGGACCCAGTTCAAAGAGAGCTGTGGAGCTGCTAAACCTTAGCAGAGGACAGCTCAGAAACACAACAGGTCTCTTGACGGGACACATGGCCGTCAAGAAACACCTGCATAAAATGGGGCGGTTCGAAGGGGACCTCGCATGCAAACTCTGCGGCGAGGGGGAGGAATCAGCCCAGCACATCTTGTGTGAGTGTATAGCTCTGGACCGGAAAAGACAACTGATCTACGGTCACTCTAGACCGGAGACAGAGCAATATAAAACTTCACCCTACCAATCGCTGTGCAGACTAGTTCAAGGCACAGTGATCTTGGAATGGGTGGAGTAAGACTAAGGGTATGCACAATCAACCAAGGGTTGCGGTGCTATCGGGGCGGCAAGGCCGCGGACGAGCCCTGAGGGAAGAAAAAAAAATACAGTGATTGTATTCGAAAATTTTTGAGCAAAGTTACACAAATTTCCAATAATTTTTAATTAAAACACCAAAATGCAATCTGAGACTATAGGTGTTATGCGCATTTGGAATACACATGACGTATTACCCTCCTCTCGCATCGCCCCCCTTTCAGAGTTACCAGCATACCTATCTAATCTATGAACCTTGATTCTGATTTACTCTTTTAAAACTCTATTACGCAACTATGCTTTGACTTTTCGAGGGAAAATGTCAATATTTCTAATAAGTTATTGTTCGTTGCCAGAGCATTGAAATATTTTTTCAAGGTAAAAATTCCACATTTGAAGTGGAGGACAGTTAAAAGCCGAATATCTGGATATTTCATTTGTATTGCCATTTGTCCATTATGGTGATTTGAGGTTTTAATGCTTCTAATTCTGCCTTCACCCCTATAGTGCAAGGAAACAAAAGCGACAGTCGATGAAAATAGCCACTATGATAGATTTCTTGTAAAGTTCAGTTCCTGTTATAAAAAACAGAATGAAGCCCCTAAGGATGGCCAGAGATATGGGCCGAAACGCATAGGGCTTTTGCTAAATTAATTCAGTCTGGAGTATAGCCTTGTTCTGTTCTTTTTTACCTTGGAAATATGTCTAACCCAGACGTTGTGACGTTCAGAAATTACATTGAAATATTTTGTTTGTCAATGGAAATAGGCTAGATATCAATACACCCTTGTATAATAAAATGTAAGTCACATACACACTGATCTTGTAAGTTTTTTTTATTACTATTTTCACCATTTTTATATATTTATTTATTTATTCAACTTTATAATTATACACATAAAGCGGTTATTTGTGCATGTATACAGCATAAATTGCATAAATAACTAACCTTTTCCAATTTCGTCTACTGTCAAATAATTCTCTAAGTATGTCACTTATTTAACCTTTCTTCAAGAAGTCTGATTTTTAATGCAAATAATACCAAACTTAAAAAAACAAACTAATATTTACTTTTAATCTTGAAAACTAATATTTACCCTTTATCTTGAAGTTCTCTAGAGAGCCTTGTTAACTTTCTAAATAAAGTTTGAGCAGTGATTTCCATCTCTGCCGTTTCAATTGTCCAGAATTCTCCAGACTTATAGGACTCCCATGCTCGGTCCCATTCATCTGTTAACTGCCATACTAACTCTAGTTGTTGTAATTCCTAAAAATAATAACATTAAGTTTACATTATGCCGAATTTGTGGGTATAAAGCTAAACTGTTTTGGTAAAACTTTTTGTTGAAATATAATCTTGTTTATTCAGCTATACCTATCCTTGTTTGTTACTTATGCTAAAGCCACCGTAATACAGAAAGCCACACACAAAACCCCACTTTATAGTTATTATGTCATATCGAATGACCATCAGGTCAGACCCACCAGTATTTCAGGACTCATATGTTTAGTTTATGTTATAAGAAACAAATGCATACCTAAACTATACACTAAAAAGTCTGGACGCCGCAAGTGTGTTATGGTAGCGAATTTTCATTAAAATGTTTTTAATGGCAAATATGTTTTATTTTTAAAATAAAGACATTTGGTTGGGAGTATAACCTATATAGTACTAACAATCGACGTTATTTCATTAAAATAGCTTTGTTATTTCAAAAAGTACAAACATTTTCCGAAAATAAACTTTAAAAGTTCCAGAAAAAAACTGGTTCGATTTTCCTGGCCAACGAACCTCTTTAAGCTATTTACACACCTGCCAAGATATAATTATTCCCAAACAGCTTTAGGACCAAAATTGAAAAAAAATCTGAGAATTTGAAAAAAATTCTTTTACAAAAACTCATCATTTTCTTTTACAGAAATTGCCTTCAGTAATGTTACACTAAATTATACTTTTCACAAAAATTCGACAACTTTTTTTTACAATAACTTACTAAACATTTATTATTAATTACCAACAGATCACAAAAATCTACAAAAATAATTTCTACAGAAACACTAAAAACATTTCTGCAAAAACTTTTAAAATTCAGCCACTATTTGAGAGTGCCTGTATACGGCAGCTCGATTTTTTCGCCGAGCAGTACCAACAAAAAGCTCTCTGAATGTGTCATTTCCACGGGGCTCCGCTATCTATTGATAAAACCGCCGTATCACAATTTGTGATGTGTTGGAAATATGTGCCAAAAACGTGAAAAGTTGCAAAACAAATGAAATAACTGAAAAACGATTAAAGATATCAAGTTTTTTTCTTACACACATGCATTAGAATTCGATGGAAAACACAAAAATGCAATAACGTAAGGGGGTGTTCTATTTAAAAAAGAAAGTGTGTATCACCAACGACTTATGGGCCATCCTGTGATTGTCAAAATCGATTGATAAGATGCAGCTCAAGATGCCCTATAATTAACGTATATACTTTTTTCTCATATCTTGTATAATAACAGATATATTGAGCTTTACCGTAGAAATGTGTCACCCTGTGTAAACAGACAAAAACTGAAACTGATCCCGTATATGAGTTTTAGGGGTTCTAGTTCACGCTCATTTGAATAAATCTTTTTAAACTTCATAAGTCGCGGTTCTCTCAATAAGGATTTTCTTAAACGAAAATTTGGTAAAATATAGACTATTAAACCATAAACTCTATAACTGAAACTACTGCCGAAGCATCAGAAAGAGGGTCTATTTGAAATGGATTTTCCAAAAGTATTTTAGTAAAATGAAGGGTCAGTTTCAATTTTTATATGTTTATATATATATATATATATATATATATATATATATATATATATATATATATATATATATATATATATATATATATATATATATATATATATATATATATATATATGTATCACACTGATAACTCAAAAAATAATGGGCCGATTTTGATCAAATTTGGCGAGTACCTTTCTTTTGCCAGTGGCTTGGATAAGTTCGTTAGCCAGAAAAATCTGCTTAGTTGAAATAGATTAAACAATGATTTGGCTTAATTTGACAGACGGATTCCCTGGTCAGTACCAGTTCTGAGCTGACCTTAAATGTATGGAATTTCACAACGAAATTATATTGCATGTTTGTAAGAAAATAAATTCGGGACTCAGCAAGTGTGTTATGGTAGCGAATTTTTATTGAATGCCTCAAATTTGAATAGCTCAATTTGCTATTAACCTATAAGGTTCGTTGGACAGGAAACTAGTTTTTTCGGGAACATGTTAAGTTTTTTTTTCGAACATTTTTTGTACATTTTCAAACAGTAAAGTTATTTTCATGAAATATGGTACATCGTTTCTACTATATATGTTATGCTGGTAACCAAATTTGATGTCTGCTTTCTTAAAAAAGCCTGGACGCAGCAAGTGCGTTATGGTAGTGAATTTTCATAGACGTGATCTGGCACCAAATATTTTATTATAACTTTTTTTTCTTGTAAGATAGAAATATAAATTTTGGTGTATAGTTTACTTTTTACATCATAAACCTACATACCAAATTTGGTATGTACGGGATCAAAAGTAACGACGTAAATTTCAAATTATATGGATCAAAAGCGAATCTGTATTTACTGAGATTCGCTGGAGTTAGTTCCATAACATCTGAAAGGTGACATAACGAATCGTGTGTCTTGTTATTAAATACATTACGTGGTGCATATAAAATAATTATTGGTATATTCGGCAAATCCTCCACGGTTATTAATGTAAGAAATACTATGTCTTGGATTAAATCACAGCTAAGTTGGTTTAAATCTCGCTTAGGTCCAGATTTATATATGTGTACCAGTATTGACTCTTTTATATTGTTTTTTGGCACTTGTATGTACATTATGTTTACATAACCATGATAGTTATGTATCATATTATGTATTATATGAAGTTGAACTGAAATTACATATAATAATGAACAGTTATGCTGTAACTTGCTACCACCCAGGCAAAAAGAAGTGCACCAAATTTTGCTCGAATGATAGGGAACATAAGGATTTATTGTTCGACTTGTATCAAACGAAAAGTAACAAGGATGAGACTCTATTGTAACTGTGAAAATTACTTTGTTTTTTGAACTTTCCACATAACATGTCAGATCAAACAGAAACATAAAATTGTCGTCTGGTTTGAGCTGTGCCCAACACCTTAACCATAGTACTTCAAAGCCACTTGCTCCAAATAGGTACTAGGAACATACAAAAATTCAAAGCATATGCATACTAAATTTTACAGGCCACTTCATGTTATACTCATAAGAACTCACCTTATCTTAATAGATGCTACCACCTCTCTATTCAAAAATCTTTTATTTAATACAAATCTGACAACTGTCAAATAAAATAATTAGTTGTATTTATATCAACAACATATGGTATACCAATGCTCGGTGCTGTTATACGAGAATACGAAAGTCAGACCCAAATGTGACGCCACATGACTAAGATGCAGCTTGCCTTCTGCATTCTGGTGGCTTCGCAAATATCCTTATACTTACTTGTTCTAATCTATACAGTTCCAATGACTCGGGTAAACTCAATCCAAACAATTTTAAATCATTTCTTAAATGTCCTTCCTTGTCCTTTAGTAAATTCAACTGTTCACGCATTTTTGCTAAATAGTCCATGGCAGTTTTAGCATCCCAATCTGAACTGAAAGGACCATTACTCAAAAACAGCTCTAGCATGGTCTTTCCTTCCTGTCGAATAGCTTCAGCGTGTTCAAGGAGGTTCATTCTAAATGTTTCCTGAATATACAAGAACCTGTATTACAATAGATACTAAAAACAAACTATATTCCCTTTCTTCTCTGAAATACAACCCCTTGAAGTTTCTATAGTAACAAGTGTAATAAAATAATATTATGCATCAAATAAAACAAATTTGAAAAGATTTGTAAATATGTTAACTAGTGTGATGCTGTACTTTTCCTTTCTTTCAGCAGTACCTTTGAGTAGCCAAGCATTTTCTCGGCCTCCTGAAGCAAATCAAGATATTTCCCCCAGGCTTTTGTAATGTCCTTCTGTTTTGTCCTAACATCCTCTGGTATCACTACATTGTATTTATCCAAAGTTAGCACTTGATCAACTATTGGTGGAAAAGTAGCTTCCATTTCTGGTATTTCTTCAACTAATCTTTCATACAATTCAACAGCATACTGCATTTGATTTAAATCTTGAGGCTCCTTCATTATTCTATAAAAGTTTTGTTAGAAAAATAATAAATTATTATTAATACAATAGATAACAGTAATTGTAATTTTAAATGTATGTAGTTAATAGTAGTGTAGAATCAAATTTAAGTTTGTGCAAGACAAAGAGCAATACATTAACTTTTATAAGTTCTTCTGCTTTATCTCTCGGTTTACGACCTTAGAAATTTAAACATTTCCTTAGCTAATAGTAATCTCGCAAGACTCGGTTCCCGGCGGCCGTTCTGTGGCCCGGAGCCTGTGATAGGCATAAGTAGGAACACAGTCTCTATCGTCTTGGACAGGTGGACTGAGGAAGCAATGGAGAGGCACTGGGGGTCGGTTGGTGGCTGCAGCTAGGCGAGGGACTTCGTGGAGGGGCCGGAAAGAGATAAAGCTGTCTGGCTACTCGGAAGGAGTCGACCAACGCTTCGCCGCATCCTTGGGGTGCTGACAGGCCACTGCGCCCTTAGAAGACACCTCACATTGAGAGGCGTAGAGGGATCCCATTTGCCAGGAATGCGGCGAGAATGAAGAAACGTCCTACCACTACCTGTGTGAATGCGAGGCTTTTGGGAGTCTTCGAGCAGAGGACTCTGCAGAGGAATCAGGTAAGTACCGTCCAATTGAAGACCGTCACGGCCTTCATCTCGAGGTCGAGGCGGTTTGGCGACGGAACTGAGGAAGAGTAGAGCATGGTTGCTGGGTTTGGCAAAAAGAGCCCATTGTGGCCTACTTGCTTGGCGTTGGCCTCCCCACCACTGCTACTACTACTAGCTAATAGTAAATCTAGCTCTGCATAAAATAATTTATAAAAGATAAAAATTGGTTCGTAAATGTTAAAATTTTAGGCTTCAAAACCTATAAAATTAGTATCGATAATCGAGAAACCAACAGTATAAGTGTTTAAACATAAGCAATAGCTCATCATGTATTATTTATTTCCTAATCTCGATTTACAATCGAATATATTATTTGTTTCAGAATGCATAAACCATGCCAACAAAGGAATTCCTGACTCCAGCTATTGTAACCTAGTTAAACACCTGTGATTATGAAGTGCAACGACATGAACTTCCTCTGCAGCAAGCTGATTTGGGAACTTACTTTTTAAAATCAAGTAAACAGAAAATATGCCTACTCAGCAAATCGCTGCAGTTTGTTTTCAATGTCGATTTGCAAATGCAGGGTGACGCACGGTCGATGGAAGGTTAGACGTTCATAGAGAACGGGACGTAGGATTATTTTTAAAATTTGTTCTCTTGGGTAATTAGTTCTGCTCTATCGATATAAAATATTTTCGGCGCTGCGGCGTTGCTGCTTATATTGAAAAGTAGCAACAACTTTGAGATTTTAAAACAGATACCCTGTATATTATTACATTTTTAGATTCAATATTGCTTCCCGATTATCTTTGTATAGTACTTCCCTATACCTATCAAGCAGTTTTCAAGAAATTAATTGATTTTCTTATTTCTTGTGCAAAACATAGATTCAAGTAGATGTTTATTACTGCGGTATTTGGATTTGTAGAAAGTCGAAATTTTGGGTGTAGTTTACCAATGTCCTGTGTATTAGCTATGTTTATGTAAATGTTTATTACTGCGGTGTTTGGATCCGTGAAAAGCTAAAATTTTGGGTGTAATTTACGAATGTCCTGTGTATTACTGATATCTAAGGGAATTCATTCTCCATTATACAGGGTCGTTCAAAATTTGTAAATTACCAATAGATACAAAGATGGTGAAAAGTGCATTTTGTTAAATGGAACACTGTGTATATTATCAAATACAGTATCACTTTTTGAAAATCATACCTGGAAGACCAATCTCAGTTTGTATCAGCTAATGGTGAAAAATCACCTACATTAGATCTAAAATACGGTGTGCCACAGGGATCGGTCCGTGGGCCTATTTTATTCTTGATATACATCAATGACCTACCAAAATCAACTGACTTAGGTAATTTTGTTCTATTTGCTGATGATACGACTTTTGTTTTCTCAGATCCAAACATCAATACAGTACACTCTACCATTAGCAGAATAAAATATGTCTGTCAGGATTGGTTCTCGGCAAATCAGCTTTGCTTGAACAGCCTAAAATCAGAGTCTTTATTGTTTTCGTTAAAGCACAATCTCGTCAATGGCGCTAACACCGAGATTGTGAAGTTCCTTGGAGTTATGGTCGACAGCAGGCTGATTTGGGACTCACATTGCATCTACGCATGTCAGAGGGCATCCCGTGGCATGTTTCTCCTGCGGAGTCTTTCGGCCCAGGTCTCTACCCCCACCTTAAAAAGTGCATACTATGGATGTGTGCATAGTATCTTAACTTATGCCATTCTGGTATGGGAGCACTCACCACACTCTGAATTTGTTTTCGCAACCCAACATAAGGCAATCTGAATCCTGGGCAGTTTGGGGTATAGAGATGACTGTCGTGGCCACTTTCGAAGCTTTCAGATACTTACAATACCTTGTGTCTATATTTTGCAGTGTCTTTTATATGTTAAGTGCCATGAATCAGACTTCACTAGGCACAGTACCATTCATAGTCATCTTATGCGCGGTAAAGATAACTTCGCAGTCGATTTCATGCGCTTAAAAAGAACAAGAAACGGAACCAACCACTATGGAATGAAATTTTATAACAAACTCCCTCATAATATAAGAAATTTACATTACAACAAATTCAAGTCTGCTATTAAGAACATTTTGATAAGCAATGCTTTTTATTCATTTGATGAATATTTTGCTTATCGCATAAAATAAACGCTCCCACGCCATGAATGTATAGTGTTATATCGCTGGACTTTTGTTGACTTGTTCTGTTTTGTGCTTTTTTGTGTTTTGTTTTGTTTTTTGTTTGGATGTTAATCCACATGTTTATGTTTCTGTATATTCATGCAGGTTTTAATTGTGTGTTTTCACTTATACTGCTGATTTGTATGTTATTTGTGAATAAGATGTATGTTATCACTTTTGTGATTTCGTTTGTACGCATAAGTACATGACCTGTGTAATGCACCACTGTGCAAAGACACCAATAAACAATTATTATTATTATTATAAATATCCTGAAAGATAATAAAAGTTTCATTCAAATAATTTATCATGTTCCTATACCTAAATAGGCAGGTTTCCGAAATAAAATCACATTTCTATAAATATCAAATTATTTTATCATATTTTGTATGTATTATAGGTACCTAATATGAAATGTCATGGAACATGTCATAATGAAAATCTGCATCAATAATAAACTGTTTGCGCGGTCTTTAACGAAAATTTGGTTTAAAAAGGATCAAAATGGAAGGCAATAAACATTCAAAGGAAGTTTTGATGAAATTGTTTATTCTTCATGGCAAATGTGATCAAATTATAGCAAGAACATGCAGAAGGTTCAATGAAATCCAAATTTTGTATTTATCAGTAAAATCACAAATTTTTAACAACCCTATATAATGGAGAACAAATTTCCTTAGCCATAGCTAATACACAGGAGATTGGTAAGCTACAGCCAAATTTTCGGCTTTCTAAGAATCCAAATACCGCAGTAATAAACATTTAATTGAACCTGTTTGGCTCAAAAAATATGGAAAACAATTAATTTCTCGAAAACCGCTGGAGATTGGTATAGGGAAGTATCTTACAAAAATAATCTGAAAGCAATAGCGAAGTCAAAAATGCATAATATACAGCATGTCTCATTTAAAATATCAATGTTGTTGCCACTTTTCAATATAAGCGGCAACGCCGCAGCGCTGAAAATATTTTAGATGGATAGAGCAGAACTAATTACCCAAGAAACCAAATTTTCAAAATAATCCTATGCCTCATTCTCCATAAATGTCTAGCCTACCATTGACCGTAAGTATAATAGGTACATAAAACAAACGTTTATGTGGTAAATATAAACATTATTCGAACTGATAAATATTATTTCTCAGAATAGAAAATCAATTATTCTAGAACCCAGCTTTTGAAATGATCTATGGAAAATTTAATAAGTAAATATGTCCAAGAACACTGGGTATAAATATGTATGGTTATGTCCACATTTAATTTACATTTCAGGTGTTATATGGCTTAGCCTTACTTTTGATTTGTAAGCAGGCGCAAATAAGTCATGGACTCAGGAGGACGTTTAAGAAAGAATATGTGCCACCTGTATGTAACTAATCGTACAAGGAAGGCATTAAAAATGATTTTAAAAGCCAAACCAGACATTTAGTCATTATATTTTATATTCCATTACTTTTTTTTCCTGAAAGCTGTCGAAAATTTCACAAAACTGTTTAATACCTCGTAATGTTACATACAGTAACCTTGGAATTCTGAGAATTATCTAAAAATGCAATATATAGGTGTCCCATTTGAAATAAGATTTTAGAGTTTCATTTTGTTGATTCCACATATGCAACCCCATGTGTTAGATATATCGAGAGACTATAATAGAGGGAAAAGTGTTTAAGAAGCAGAAACTTCAATGAAAATCCCAGCTTTTAAAACATTGTACTGGCAGTTTTCCTAAAAATCTCTGACTTGTAGAATTTCACAAAACAATTCAATATGTTTTAAATGGTCGACAATAAGTATACAAAATGATACATAAAGTAACCTAAAATTTTGAAAAATAGAGGGTGTTCTGTAGTATTTCAAAGACAATGGCGAAGTCTTAAATCACATAGTTTTATGGTATTAGCAGTCAAATAATATTCCATTTAAAACTATGTATAATTTACAAAACATGTTACTCTGTCAAAAGATACTAAATATAGATGTAGACTTCTTCTCTGGCTTCATAATTGCTTGTTTTCTTCTCTGTAAACACGGTTTTGGCCTGTTACCTTAATAGGGGGAACCTGGTTACAGAGAAGAAAACAAGCAATTGTGAAGCCAAAGACGAAGCCTTTACATCTGTTTTTAGTATGGAACGGTTTCACCAAGTAAGAGCATCAAAATTCATGAATTGTCAAAAGATACGAGGCGTGTTTTTAAAGTAAATACCGTTTTAAAATTCCACCAAAGTGAGCGCTGCTGCGGCTTTCCTCGCTTGTGTGCTGTGTACCTACTTAAAACTGTTGACAAGCCGTAGACATTATTATTGAAAGATTTGACTCTGTTTATCTTTGTTTGTCACTATTTAAAATGCCTCCGCCGATCGATAATTCTGCTGACTGTGAAATACGCGCTGAGATTCGTTTTCTTAGTGTTAGGGGCATTAAACAGATCAGTATAGAGAAAATATTATGAGTGATGAAATGATCCGCAAATCATTAATTATTTTAAAGATTGTCGCACGAATGTTCATGATGAGGAACGAAGTGGGCGACCTTCTGAAGATTTGGTTCAGAAAGTTGACAAAAAAAGTGAAAGAGAACAGACGCTTTACGATTTCGTCGCTATATGATGAGTTTCCTCAAGTTTCCAGAACTGATCTCTATAAAGTTGTTACCAAACGCTTAAATTAACAAAAGTTGTGCTCACGTTGGGAACCGAAAATGTTGACTGAATTGCACAAAACCATATGTGTAGCCAGTGCATTTACTTTCCTTGAGCGGTACAGTGAGTGAGGTGATGATTTTTTAAGCCAAATTGACACAGGTGACGAAACATGGGTAGCTTACGTTACACCAGAACTGAAGGAGCAATCTATGAAATGGCGGCACTAAACATCACCCACAAAAGTGAAGCTCAAACAAACAAGTTCAGTCTGGAAAATCATGTGTACCGTGTTTTGGGGAAGAAAGGGGGCTTCTGGACTTTTTGCCTCGTGGTGATACAATAAATTCTACAACATATTGTGAGACCTTAAAAAACTGTGTCGTGCAATCCAAAACAAAAGATGGCGCATGTTGAGTAAGTGAATCATTTTGCTTTATGACAATGCCCGTCCATATGCAGCTCCTCGAACTCAACATCTCATAGCATATTTTTTCCACTGGAAACAACTTGTGCACCCTCCATACAGTCCTGATTTTGCACCCAGTGGCTACCACTTGTTCCTGTATTTGAAGAAGCATCTAGGTGGTCAGCGCCACGACGACGATAAGGTGGTCAAAACGGCTGTCGTGCTGTGGTTGTCAAATCAGGCGGCAGACTTCTATGAGCATGAGGTTCAAAACCTGATTGTACGATACGATAAATGCCTTAATATTGGTAGAAATTATGTGAAAAAGTAAATAATTAAAGTACAGGCTTTCGTGTAAAAATAAAACTGTTAAGAAACGTTTAGTTTTTTTTAATTTGAAAACGGTACTTACTTTAAAAACACACCTAGTATTTAAAATAATATAATAATGATAAAACATTATCATCCTATACTTACTCTTTACTATAATCACTTATGTAAGCATAAACGTGGTTGACCTTTATGACTGTCAGTTTATATAACAGCTGACACAATTTTTGTTGCCATTCAGAACAGAGATCAACAACAGCTTTCTTAAAGTTTGCACAATTTACCAAGATAAAGTGTACAGATGTTACAGTTTCTTGCATTTGAATGTTATTCGCTACTTCAGTGTAGCGAGCGATGTTTGCATCAAACAGAGCCGCAGCTGGATTTTCACTTTCATATCTGGAATTAAAACGAATAGAATTTTTTTAAATTTATGTTCAACTTGATTTTTCAAGCGATTAGCATTATAAATATAAATGAAATGAAAATAAAAACGCAGAAAGTATGTGTTAAAAATTAAATAGTGGATGATGGTAGTGAATTTAAATGTTTTGTAACAGGTTATTGTTTGTTTGAAGGTAATTCTCACCAAAAACAAGTGTAACGGTAACAAATATAATAAACAAATTCTAACAAAATAAAAAAATAGCAAGAAGTAGTCTAATGTGTCGTTCAAGTTTACTTGGCGTCAGGTAACTGTCGACTGCTGATCTGTATTCCGTGCACCCCACATGCCTCTATGAGAGATGAAATCTAATGGTCACACCAAGGTATCTCTGTAAACGAGGTAGGGTCATGTTACAATTTCAAATTTTAATAACTCAATTTGTCATTATCTAAAAAACTACTATTAGTAGTCTATATTAAGGCAAGTTTTGTTAAAATAGCTTTTTTATTTTTGGAGATACAAACATTTCTTTAAGAAATTTGTTTCCCCCAGAAAAACCGGTATGAGTGTGCCAGCCAGCGAACCCATTCAAAGTATTAACAGAAAAAACATGTGACAGGTTCAATCAAAAAAAGTTAATTATTTTACTTCCACATCGTTAATACGTGTGGAAGTATAGCATCGGCGCATGTGGTTTGGTAAAAATTTACATTTTTTCGTTAAAACTCAATTAATATAATGTTTTAGGGTTTGTTTATTAGAAAATCTTCAATTTCATCAAACATCTGGTATTCTGTGCTGAAATTAAATTAGGGGTTGAATGTGTGGGGGTGGAATATTGGTGCAGGAAATTTCGAATTTTGCTAAAACCACGTAAAAAGTCTCAAAACATAAATATAGAAAACTATTCTGGAACGAAATTTTTTTGTCAGTCTGTATGTGTCTCTGTTAGTAGGCGCAATAACTTTCGAACGAATTGAGATATCATCTTCAAATTTGGTATCCAGTTAGCACCCGACAAAGGAACGTTTCAAATTGTTTTTGGGTAACATCGCTTTAGGCGGCTGGTAACTCCGCCATGGACGGTCCCAAGCCCGGCTGAGAAAGGAGGAGGGCAATACCGTAACCCTACCAAGGCATGTCTTGGGAGAGCCGGGAATGCTTGTCTTAACTGGCCGGCATTGCGAGGAGAGACCTTTATAAAAAACCCACATCACAAGGTCGTTGGAGGGTTGGTGCCGAAGCGATGATGCTTTTAGTCGATATGGCCGGGCATTGGCAGGTTGGTAATTCTGCCCCTAACGTAATCCTCCCCAGGGAAACCGGGCGACCTCCCTGTGTATAAATGCCTCTCCATGCGATGCGGGGCTCTTCCATGGAGGTTAACCACAATTTTCCCCAGCTGTGCGTGGGTTCAGAATATGAACACGATAGACACAGACCCAAACGAGATCGGTAATAATACTCTCGATCTCCAGGCAACTGGAGAACACATAGAGGTAGAAATGGGGGTTGTCTCCTCTCTTACCGTCAAACCGATGGAGGGGGGGGGGGGTCGGAGGGTCATCCTCTCCCTATCCTCCAAATCTGTCCTCCAATGAGGGGCGGGAGCTCCTAATCTTCCGTGCGCCACTCGGAGGAGCGAAGGAAAAAACAACGATTGAATGGGGGTTGTCTCCTCTCTTACCGCCAAACCGATGGAGGGGGGTCAAGGGTCATCCTCTCCCTATTCTCCAAATCTGTCCTCCGATGAGCGGCGGGAGCTCCTAATATCTTCCGTGCGCCACTCTGAGGAGCGAAGGAACAAACGATTGCCTCGTCCGCTCGAGGCAGGGGTGCCATATTCAACTGCCTTGAGTCAGGCACTAACGGAAGTCGGGTCCCGACGGGCTCAGGTGGGGGTTGAGGGCTCTGAGGGTACGATAAAACGACCCAAGGAGTCTGATGCCGCTACTGAGGGCGCCGTCAGCGGAAAGCGATTCCGGTCAGACGGCAGCACACCACAACAGAGGGTAAAAAAGCCCCGAGAGGGTGCTGTCAGTAAGACGTTAAGTGAGGTGACTGGAGGGGTGGGAGTGGGCATTATCCACTCTGAATATCCCTCCTCCTCACTGTATAATGAAGCGGGCCCTTCCGATAGTGGGGGGGATCAATCCCTCTGGCTATTCCCTCGGGAAGTGGCACCGCAGGGGGAATCAAATCCACCAAAAAAATGGGCCCCAATAGAGGAGGTGGCAGGATACATCCTTCCACCAGACCTATTAGGTGCATACAGGCAAATTTTCATCATGCTAAGGCAGCGACATACCTTCTTAGCATGAAATGAAAGTAGGAGCAGATAGACATCTCCAAGAGCCCTGGACCGCCAGGTCGGACCGAACTAAAGGGCTGGGTAACACTTCTGGTAAGATAGTAGAGGTGGACTCTGGTACCAACCCCAGAGCCTGTATCTGGATCAGAAACAACTTGCAGTATTTTACACTATCAGAATACTGCACCAAGGACATGGTAGCCATCATCTCATGATCACAACTACTGCAAGAACAATTATCACCTTGTAATGGGATGTGATGCGAACTCCCATCATCTGGTTTGAGGGAGCACAGACACTAACAGACGAGGTGAGTCACTATTTGAATACATATTAGGGGGGGAGCTGGTTGTCAACAACATAGGCTCGGAACCCACCTTTCTAACGGTCAATCGAAGACAGGTTTTAGATCTTACGATCAGCTTAAGGCTGTAGAGCTCCAAAATCCTCAAATGGAGGGTGTCGTCTGAACCCTCATGTTCGGACCATGCCCACATCCTATTTGAGATTGAAACAGGCCCTAGACCTGTGGTGGAGTATCGCGACCCGAGGAGGACGGATTGGGAGCGGTACAAGCAATCCCTCACCACCCGACTTGTGTCCGCTATCCCCACAGTGAGGGATCGTGAAGAGATTGAGATTACGGCAGAACAGGTAAGGGAGGCTGTGGTCTCAGCATATCACGAAAATTGTCCACTAAAGTCAAAAAAAGATAGTCGAGGGTCTACTTGGTGGAACAATAACCTCGAAAAACTACGAAGAGAAGTGAGACGTCTCTTCAATCGTGCTAAAACAACAGGCAACTGGGAACAATATAAATGCGCTCTAACACATTACAACAAAGAGATAAGAAACGCTAAGAGGGAATCCTGCAGGAGGTTCTGCAGGGACATCTCTAATTTGCCCAGCAGCGCCAGAATCCACAGAATTCTCTCCCGCGACCGTGTCCAGGAACTGGGATCGATAAAACGACCAGATGGCTCCTTTATTGAATCACGGTAAGAAACATTAGAGCTCTTAGCACACACACACACTTCCCAGATTGTCTGATCCTGAGCAACGAAGATGTCCGGCCAGCCGAGGGTCGATTTAAACGCCCTTGGAGAGAGGACTGGCGGGTTGCTCGGAGAATAGTTACGGCCTCGGCGGTGGAGTGTGCTATGAAACATTTCCAGCCATTCAAGGCGCCAGGGGAGGATGGGGTGGTACCGGTCCTTCTACAAAATGGACTGGAGATTCTCCTACCTTTCCTAATCAGGCTGTATAGAGCCAGTCTAACTTGGAACTATATTCCGTCCAGCTGGACGGTGATTAGGGGGGTTTACATTCCCAAATTGGGATGTAATGACCTCCTACCCACATCACTGAGACCTCTCAGTATTACATCATTCCTCTTGAAGGGATTGGAAAAGATACTGGACGGACACATTAGGGGGAGCATCTTAGTCAACAACCCCCTTAATACCCACCAGTATGCCTACCAAACTGGCAAATCCACTGAGTTAACACTCAATAACTTCGTCGAGAAGATCACACACTCCCTGGAGAACGGGGAGGTGGCGGTGGCTGCATTTCTCGACATTGGGAATATTGAAAAGATTCAGTTAATTTAAAATTAATTATTAAATAAACTGAAACATTAATTGCCATCGGAAAAATAAATAACAAAATTATGTAAGTGGTGGTAATCCAAGCGGGAGATAGATGTGAGGTTACCTAACACTTTAAAGCAGGACAAACAAATATTTAAAAAAACTGTAAACGCAAACGGGAGTAGGACGTCGTTTCAGCGGTGTCAGAGTCAGACTTTCGGCACATGGACGACTGGCCTCCACATCCGCTGGCTAGGCGACCTGTCGACTTTCATATCGTCCGCTCTTTAGCGCATGCGGCCTGGTGTGGAATATGCGATCAATATTCTCTGATCGGTGCAGGGCAGTTTTTATGTACATATTAGAACTGAAACTTAAAGTCTAATGACAGTCTAATTAAAAGCATCAACCGTCACAATGCAATAATTGGTAATACATACCTTTCTATAAATCTATCTTTGTCCATTTCCCAAAGGCTTCGGTAAGGTTCCCATATTTTCATGTAATTTTGAAACCCTTTCAGGTTAAAAATGACCTCTAGAATTAAGTGAAAATTATATATTAGTTTAAAGAGCAACTTAATTAATGAAACTACATAATATGCATGTTAGATTAAATGTGTTGTGGGCATAGAGAATTGCTGTTGTTAAAATCATTAACTTTCTCAACAACTTACATCATAAAGAGGTTTTCACATATTACATTTCTAAGTGTAAAAGCGTACTTCTGCCAAACTTAAAAACAAAATATTAAAAACCTAGATAATAAAATTATTACCATCATCGAGCATTTTCTGGAGCTTAATACATTCATCATAATTCCATATTATTTCACTAAATGTGGGAAAATTCGTATCGGCAACATGAAATTTATCATTCAATCTAGGAACAGAAGACAAAGCATTGACTATATTTCTTAATGTATCTTCAATTACTTTGATTATTTCTATCAAACTTGGCGTACAAACTATCTAAAATAAATCAAAATCAAATCAGTTGCTGCCTTTTCATCTATTTTTATACGTTCCTGAAACTCCTATTAACTACCACAAAGGTGAGTCTTAATTTTGAAAATGTACAGATACAAACCCACACAGCACAGGATATCCAATGGATATCCATTGGATATACATAATATCCATTTTACGTCCATGACCATGATGGATATCATATGGATATACAATGGATATTGTTAGAGCAGAAAAATATTAATAAAACCTAAATAATGTGAACATATGAGCATTTCTTATTCATTAAAATCTAATCACGAATGCAGTAGAATTGCTGGATGTATATACTTTATTCAATTATGTATATATCCATCAGACATCCAATGGATATCCATTGGATATCCCATGGATATACAGAAGACGTCTATTAGATGTTCACTGGACATCAAGTTGATGTTCCGTTAATATGTTCATACCAGCAGGAAACAACATTGATAAATTATTGAAACCGTTATTTACGTTTGTAAAAGATAAGGGAAGAAAAATAACCCGTTCTAGCACAAGAATTACCGGAAAGCGTTAAAACTAGCGCCAACAATAATTTTCGATCCAAATTCTCATTGTGATTATAACCATAAAATAAAATAATTTGTATTTCAATACAGAGAGTATTACTGTTTATGTCTGTTATTTCGTGAGAAGAATGTATTATCATATTGTTATTCATTAATGCTCTTTCGAACAATAAACGCGGGATCATTTAATAACGCACCTTGGGGTATTGGATGCTTGAATTGTTGGCTACAATGACGAAAATCCGTTCGTATTTATTTGGTTTGAAGTAGTTTGGACTAAAGTTGATGTTATAAAATTTACAATTCCATCTTGCCACTTTGCATCAACTGCTAAATGAAAAATGAACAACAGCCTACAACTAAAGTTAGAAGATTGAGATATTTCTCCAAATAATGTGTGTGTTGTTTTTATTAATAAGTTTTCTTGTGATTTTCAGTCAGTAAATAATTGACAGGTGAGTACATAACCTTAAAACATTTAGTTAGGAATATATCTTTTATACTTTTTTACGTAAATACCAATATTATTTATAGCTGTAAAGAGCACGTTGGTTGATAATAACATGGCTAGTGAACGTGAACTAGAAAACAATTATCTTCTTGATTCAAGTAAATATTTTTTACTTCGTATGAAATCAGCGAAAATTGTCTAGTTATATAACGGAAGTTTATGTGTATGTAAAACTGTTTATTTTACTGGTGGATATTCCTCGTCTTTACTTAGAAGCAAGAAGCAGATCACTTCCAGTAGATTATGAAAGTAGATCACTTACAGGTGATTAAAACTATTGGGTATATAGTCAGTTCCGTTGTGATACTCAACATTAACAACTAATACCTATTATTTTGAAATAACCACTAAAGTGTGGTAGTTATAGCTAAAATAATTAAAGTAATGTTTATACACATTTGTTCATATTATATTATTTATTAGATTGTCTTATGAATTTGATTATAAGCAGTGTGTTTTTTCTTTACAGCAAGAATGCAGACCTGAGCCAGATCATAGATCAAGAAAATAAAGTTATTTAAATCATTTTAGAACACAATAAAATATTTGTTTGCTTATATTAGTGTTTCATTGAGGGGATGGGGTTAGAAAGAGAATGGTGGTGGGTTAGCATCGAATATCCATTTTATGTAAAAGCGATATCCATTTGATGACCACATGTATATCCATACAATATCCATTAGATGTATAATGGATATCCATTTCGTGACCACATGTATATCCAGATTGGTGGATATTGGTAGGACATCTGTATGTCTATTAGATATCCATTGGATATCCATGTATATCCATTGGATGTCCTGGATATCCATCGTGGATATCCATTGGATATCTAATGGATATCCATGTGCTGTGTGGGAAGTACAAGGATGAAATATTCATTTTTAGAATGAGCAAAACAATTTTAAAGAGATAGCATATTTTAAAAGTAAGTATTACTTGAAACATTTACTTACCCTGTTTTGTTTTAAATTAATTGATAATTTTAGGAAGGGGTTAGGTTCGGTAGTTCCATCACCATGAAGTGCTTCATATAATATTTGCATTGAATTTTTACAGCATATCTTCAAAGCCTCTTCGAATAATGTATCAAAGTGATTTATGTACTTGATCCACTGATTTGACATCTGTTAACCGATAAAGTGGCTGTGTTATGAAGATTTCTTACAAACAAACAAACAACAATGCTTATATACCAACATAACTTGCAGTATTACACTTGGATTTAAGCTATGGCTGTTGTGGTTGAAGAACTACAAGGTTGTCCTAAACTACCTCCACTTTCTTTAATACATATGGTGTAGCCCATTTAAAACCCAGACATTCGTAAATATTTATTTAATCCATTTTAAACTTTTTTTTCAGATTAAAAAAAATTCGGGACACAGCAAGTGCATTATAGTAGTGAATTTTCATAAGAATTGTACACTATTAGTAAGATATATTATTAAAACTAATTCTTTAAATTAAAATGGACCTTGGAGATCAGTTTTAGAGTCCCAGTTAGCGATTATTTGAAAAAAATTATATTTTATATAGAGTTAAAAAATTAAAATTTTGTCTTAGATATAATATGTAAGTACTGCAAGTGTCTTTAAAAAAATTGTGTTACAAATTTCATTAAAGCTACAAAAGTTTATCAGAAAAAAATATTTACAAAGGGAATGTACCTGTCAAATTATAAATATGGCAGGTATTTTTTCTTATTAATAGCTTGGATGTTTTGTTTTAGTCAACCCATTCAGTTTTTGCAAACAATAAACAACAAAAGAGGTTTTTTAAAACAATATATATATATATATATATATATATATATATATATATATATATATATATATATATATATATATATATATATATATATATATATATATATATATATATATATATATATATATATATATATGTATACCTGTAAGTATACTTTTCTTTTAAATTAAACTGCTTTATAAATCACCATGGTAAATATTAGATAAATAACAGAAACATTCTTAGCGAATGCCAACAGACAATTTATCAAGGATTATTCAAAAATGTCTAATCGTTTATAAATAAATGCCTTTTTTTTTTCAAATAATATTTACAGCCCTAAACAATATTAACGAACGATGCAAAATAACTGCTAAATTCAATTTCAAATTTTAAAAATTGCACGCCCCTCTTGGCTGTGAAAAATAAAAAAGATTTTTTACGTCTCCACATCAAAAGTGTCTTTTGGCTGGGGGACTAGGAGAGGTTTAGAGTCTCTAAACAGTTTTACAATGTCATAATACAATGTTCACATACAATGTATGGTAATCTTCAAGATTGATACGATAAGGATGCGCGGATATTTGCGCGTGTGCCCAAACGTCGCTCGGCTGTTTGAATTTCACACACCGTGGCCACGTCGTAATCCGGAATCAATAGTCGGGGAAAATAGTTAAATATATCAGTTAATTGAAATTTTTATTTATTAAATAAATAGTGAAATGACCCTCAAGATGTTTTGCAGATGGGATTCTCTAGCATTGTCTTCAAAAACGTAAGTATCATCGATCTGACCTACATGACAATGGCTAGGGCATTTCCCAGAAGAATCGCCATTCATGCAAGAGTGCCCATAAGATTAAGAAAGAAAACACAATGCAGTCCAAGAGTAGTTAAAATTTCAAATGATACCTGTGTCATCTGCAACAATATTGGCGAATGGTCATACACACCGAAGTAGGTCGCCATAAAAGCAACAAAAGAACGCACAAGTGGATTTACTTTTAATGACAAGAAGATTATTAACATTTATTTGCCTTTTAGTATTATTAATGTACCACATCCTTACATAATTTCTGTGTGAGTGTTTGTTTCCTTAACGCCGGTCTACTCTTGCGACTATGGCCAAACATCAACCCCAGTGAAATGTTCCCGAACATATTAAAGTGTAGTATTTATTAATGGTACTTTTCTTTGTCATATGTCAAGCGTTAATATTATTCTATGAGGCACTTGTTAATAGCCGTACATTATTTTCCATAACTGTCTTGCACCTTGGATGGTCCAGGGGTGAACTAAGTGAAGATTGGAACGTGTGATCAGCATTGATAAGTACACTTGAAGAGCCCAGGACCAGGGGCAAGAACGTGTGCTTCTGGGCGTAAGGGTGCCGGTCTAATCCCAGGAAATGATAAATACTGCCCCCTTCGGAGGGGCCGTGTAGTGGTCGGGCCTGTGTACCGTGCGATATTAGCCACGTGCAAGATCCCAACCCTCCTTCCAGAAAGAGATTCGCCAAAATTTCCACCATAGTGAGGTTAATAAAATTTCCAGCATAGTGAGGTTAAACTGCTCTCCCATGATTGGCCATAGTTGCGGAAATAGACCGACGTCAAAGACACAAAATACAAATACAATCCAATAATACATTACTGTCGCATAATGATTTTCACAATACACAAAAGTAATTTCTGAAGTAACAATTTAAAAAAAATGGTATATCTAGTATTGTATTGCATTTCATTTCTGTAAGTCAGTCTATTTTCGCAACTATGGAAAATCAGCGACAACAGGGAGCACTTCCTTCACAACCTCACCATTTTGCCACTTTTGCAGAACCCCTTTTCTTATGTAAGAAACGTAGTAATACTTAACGTGCCTAACATCGCATAGTAAACGGGAGCGACAGCTTTACGTTCCCTCCGAACTGCAGAACGCGAGAGGTTTATATAGCTGGCACCATTTTACAATATGCTGCTTCTTTCAGGATATTAACTCGCTAACCTGAACTATACTGCATTCTAATCATAGCTCTGGAGATACTATGGTACAGTACACTAGTTCTAAATTCCACACCACGTGACCTTGCTCTACTAATAAGAGCAGCAGTTATGGTGGCGCACCGGTAATAGTGTGCCTGTGAAGCCAAGGGTTGCAACTTCAAATCCCATGCAACTTCAAAATTATACGCTGGAACTGTTGGCGTCGCTGATTCATAGTCGTGGAAACAGGTCGACGTGAAAATAAAAATACAAAGCAATAGAAACATCGTAGATTAAGGGATTATATTTCAAAGTACACACAACCTATTATATTATATATTCATGAAGGGTTAGCAAGCTTAATGTTATTTAGTGGCGGGAGTAATGACGCCGATCCCGTGTACTATGCGATGTTTGACACGTCAAATATCCGTAAGCTCCTTATAGAATGGAAGGGATTAGGTAAAATGTACGAAATGGTAAGGTGGAACTGTTGGCGTCGCTAATTGGCCATAGTCGTGGAAACATCGTAGAATAAGGGTTATGTTTCAAAGTACACAAAACCTATTATATTATATATTCATGAAGGGTTAGCAAGTTTAATGTTATTTGGTGGCGGGCATAATGACATCGGTCCCGTGTACAATGCGATGTTTGACACGTTAAATATCCGTATGCTCCTTATAGAATGGAAGGGATTAGATAAAATGTACAAATGTAGGAAAACATTACAATAAAAATACAAAGACATCAATAGAAACATCATAAAATAAGGGTCATGTTTCAAAGTACACAAATCCTACTATATTATTAACTCATGAAGTGTTATGCTTCAAAGTACAATAGTATTTTACTTAGTGAATAAAAATTATTTTATGCGATTCAATATAATTCTCGATTCTGTAATAGGACGTGGCAACGCTGTATGACATTTGAACAACCGAACGGAACTTAAGGACACGCTCAAATATGCGCAGAGTCTTGTCGTATCAATCTTGAAGATTACCCAATGTATTAATCACTTACCACATGCATATGGCTCTCAAATCCTTCAAAGACTACAATAAGATATTGGACAATGTCTCTGTAGTATGCAACCAACTGGTCCACAACTGAACTTCTATAGTCTGACAGTTCTTCATCAAGTTCTTCTATATCATAAGCATAATTTGGTGTTATTTTGATCATAGATGTGTCGCATATTTTTTCACAAATTCCTACAATGATGAGATTACAACTTTTGTAATCGTCAAGAAACTCTTGAAGCTAAAATAAGAACAAAAAAATGTAAGTGATTAGACTACAAGACAAAAAATTGTAAGGGACGGTTTCAAAACATACATACAGACAATGGCACAGAATAACATCAGTAAATCAGGAGAAGATTAACATTGGGAAAAAGAGAGTTTCCTTAAAAAATGTTTGTGTTCGTTACAAAAATACACATACGTTGCTGGTTTAGCTCTTTTAATGAACAAAGAAACAAATATAACACAATGCGAGAAAACAATATGCATACAGTATTACTTAAAAACTTAATAATGCGCGATTAAATGATATCCTAAGAATATTGTATTTACGTTAATTACTTTATCTTTAATTATGATCTTTAAACGTTAGTTAGAGCTATGTCTTTATGTCACAACTAACTTCTGTACTTCTTTTAACCCTTTGAAGCAAAGTGGTTTCACACAGAAACCACTTACCTAATGATTTTTTTTTCTATATGTAGACTGGTTTTACAGTGCAATCACACTTCCTACTTGGGTATTAGTGCGCCATCTATTGATCTCCATCGCAAGTTTGCAATTGGCGAACACTGTATTGCTAGTATTCGTTAGAATTTGTCAAAGAAACCACGTTTTATGAATGATTTCGTTTTTATCTACATTTTCGTAAAAAGTGTTATAACTACTTCGTTTTTTTGTACGATTGTGTTACTGAGGCACTAATAGAAAGGTAAGAATACTTGTTTTACATAGTTTGTTTTTACTTTGTCAATCGGATATGGTTTTGTGGTGAAACCAGTGTGCTTGCAGTAAAGTAAATTTGTTTTTGTTGACCGGATATGGTTTCGCGGCGAAACCAGTGTGCGTGCAATGCACTAAAGTAAATTTGCTTAGGTTAGGATGGAAAATCAAATTGATTTGTCGCAAGTGATGAAAACACAAATCGATTTGTCAAAACCACCCTCGGCTGAAGCTCTGCTTGATGAAATTCCTTCTGATGGAGAGTCAGTAATAAGCGAATATGAGGAAGAAGAGGAAGAAATGATTGAAGACATCATTGAAAATAATGAAACTACCGAAGCGATTGCTCAGGACACTATTTTGAGTGACGACGATTTGGCAATTGGGAGACATAGATGACGACCCAGGCGATTTAGAAGATGATATACCACTTATACACTTTGTGAACTGGAGAAAAAAAGAAATTGCTCCGAATCTAAATCATTTTCAGCAACTAACTGGTCCCAGCTCTGAAGTACCACCTGATGTCACAAAACCTATAGATTTCTTCTTGCTTATTTTTGGCGATGCTATTCGTCTGACTACAGAACAAACAAACTTGTATGCCACCCAGGAAAAAAGAAACTTTATTCCGACAACTGAGGAGGAAATGAAAATTTTAATAGCGGTAAATTTGCTCATGGGTATAAAAAAAGTCTCCCTCCTTTCGCGATTACTGGTCTTCGCGTCCAGAACTACCTGATGATTTCATAGCATCAAAAATAGGCATAAAACGTTTTGCCTCCCTGTTAACTAGCCTCCATTGCAATGACAATGCCACAATGGAAAAAAAGGGGAGCCCGGATTGGATCAATTGTTTAAAATCAGACCATACATTAAACTCCTAAAGAAAAACTTCCAGAAATATTATTGCCCATCAAAAGAAGTGTCAGTTGATGAAAGCATGGTGAAGTTCAAAGGCTGAATAGCTTTCAAGCAATATATGCCAATGAAACCTGTAAAAAAGGGGGTTTACAATCTGGGTGTGCGCCGATAAAGAAGGTTATCTAAGTAATTTTGAATTATATACAGGAAAGCAACAAGATAAATCTGAGAAAGGTTTAGGTGAACGGGTAGTGCTTGACATGACTAAGGGTCTCGAAGGAAAAGGACACCACACTTACTTTGATAACTATTTCACAACAACTGACCTTTTACTTTCTTTACAAGAAAATAAAATCTACGTGTGTGGAACTGTACGCGCAAACATAAAAAATCTTCCCACTGGATTGAAAGGCGATAAGGAAATGAATCGAGGTGATTTTGATTGGGCAGTTTATAGAGACAAAGTATCTTGTATCAAGTGGAAGGACAAAAGAACTATTCAGATGCTCTCTACTATACATTCTCCTACAGATCAAACTAAAGTGAATAAAAGGGAGAAAGATGGAAGTATGACTGAAGTCAATTGCCCTAAAGCAGTTGTAGACTACCGAAGGTATATGGGTGGAGTTGACAAAGCTGATATGATGAAATATTACTACGCCATCGATCGGAAATCCCGAAAATGGTACCACCGTCTATTTTGGCATTTTCTCGATACATCAGTAGTCAACTCTTATATAATATTCAAACGGAGGACCAAAAGTGCTATGAGCCTCAAAATTTTCCGATGTGAAGTAATACTGAGTTTGATTGGGGCTTCCGTTTCAAGAGGCTCTTGTGGAAGGCCATCTTCTACTAAAAAAGTTGTATCCAGATTCAACCCTTATGTACCAATAGATCAACGGCGTGATCAAGCAAAACATCTACCTGTGCACGGAACATCAAGACGCTGTGCTCAGTGTAGTATGGCCGAAAAACCTAATCAAACCAGATGGAGCTGCATACAGTGTAAAGTCGGGTTGTGTTTACTGGCAGAAAGAAACTGTTTTCTAACTTATCATTAATAATATAAAATATATGTAATCTTTCGATTTTGTATGTGTTCACTTGCATTGTGGTTTCATATCCAAACCACTTGCAAAAGTTAAAATAGATGTTTTTTTGCAACAAAGAAGTGTACTACATCATTTTTCTACACATTAAGATGATATATACCAAATGTCATTAGAATTGGAAATAACATTGAAATTCTTGCTTCAAAGGGTTAAACTATATAACTTATCTACCTTATGCCACACATACTTTGTTCATGTGTCGCCTTTTTCACATATGGTCACATAATGCTACCATTTACTAAACCTAAACTACTGTTCCACACAATTTTTAACAGATGTCTGTTATGGTGAAATGTGAATTTCTCGATGAAAAAATAAGAGGAGGTAAAGTCTATGTACACTTAATAAGGTAATGTAATATTCTCTCCAAACTAAATTCATATTCACCCCCTCACATTCAACTTCTACTTCGATTTCATCACAGAATATTAGATGAGTGATGAAATTGAACGTTTTCTAATACACACACCCTTCAACGTTATATTACTACAGTTTTAACGAAAAAATAACAATTTGTTGGGTTTTACCCAAAACCAACCTGAACCGTTCGTAGCTCAGATGCTCACTGTTTACTACTACTAGATGATATCTCAATTTGTTAGCAACTTAGACCTACTAAGACAGATGTACAGACCTACAGACGGACAAAAGAAATTCGTTCCCAAATCATATTTTCTATATGTTTTGATACTTTTTACGACGCTTAAGCAAAAACAAATTTTTGACATTTTTGTCGCCGATGCGATACTTCCACACGTGACGATGTGGAAGTAAAAAATTCATTCCAGGATCAAGTTTTCTATATGTTTTGAGACTTTTTACGCCGTTTTAGCAAAATAAAAATTCGAAATTTCTATCACCGGTATTTCACCCTGACACATTCAACCCCTAATTTAATTTCAGCACAGAATACCAGATATTTGATGAAATTGAAAGTTTTCTAGTAAACAAACCCCAAAACGTTATATTATTTAACTTTTAACGAAAAAATGTCAATGTCACCAAATCACTCCCGACTCCTTCTCTACCACCTGGAGCGATTTTACCCAAAAACAATCCGAGCCGTTAATTTGTCGTGTGCCAACTGCATACTAAATTTGAAGACGATATCTAAATTCGTTCTAAAGTTATCATGGCTACAGACAGACACAGACCGACAGACAAAAATATTGATGCAAATTAAATCATAACTTCCACATAGCTGTGATAACTTTTTCTCTTCAGAAAGACATTTTCATGGAATGAATTTAGAGCCCAAGACTTGACCATAAAGAAAATATTTGTATTCCTGTACCCATAAACTTTTGAAACGTTATATTACTCGAGTGTTATTGAAAAAATGTCAATTTTCACCAAATCACCACTTACTTATTCCCTACCCCCTGAAGTGATCTTACCCAAAATAATTCGAAGCGTTCCTTTGTCGGGTGCTAACTGGATACTAAATTTGAAGATGATATCTCAATTTGTTCGAAAGTTATTGCGCCTATTAACAGAGATACATACATGCCGACAGACCCACAGACAAAAAAATTTCGTTCCAGAATCAAGTTTTCTATATGTTTTGAGACTTTACGCCGTTTTAGCAAAAAAAATCGATATTTTTGTCAACAATATTCCACCCCCACACGTTCAACCCCTAATTTAATTTCCACACAGAATACCAGATGTTTGATGAAATTTAAAGTTTTCTAACAAATAAATCCTAAAACGTTATATTACTTGAGTTTTAATAAAAAAATGTCAATTTTCACCAAATCATCCCCCATTCATCTCCTACCCCCTAAAGCGCTTTTAGCGAAAAATAATCCGAACCGTTCGTTTGTCAAGTGCTAACTGTATACTAAATTTGAAGACGATATCTCAATCTGTTCTAAAGTTATCGTGGCTACAGACAGACATACAGACTGATAGACCAAAAAAATGTTCATTCCCAAATCATGTTTTCTATATTATAGTTATTATTATTATTATAGTTTATTGACAAAAATCATACAGTATGTTATTACAAGAAGTCTTAGACTTGTGCTGTATCATTACATAATATAAACAGTTACATTCAAATTGATTTGACACTTATACACCAAATTCAGAGAACTTCAAATTTTGATACTTGTAACGACGTTTAAGCGAAAAAAAAATTTTGAAATTTTTGTCGCCGGTGCGATACTTCCACACGTTGTGACGATGTGGAAGTAAAAATGTTGGTTCCCAAATCATGTTTTCTATACGTTTTGACACTTTTTACGACGTTTAAGAGAAAAAAATTTTTGAAATTTTTGTCGCCGATGCCGTACTCCCACACGTGCTGACGATGTGGAAAGGAGTTTTTAATGGAAAAAATCGAACGTCGTGAGAAAACAAGCACAACAGAATTGGTAAAACAAATACAAAAATCAGGAAGAAAAACTGTTACCATTTGGTGTAAAATTTTCAGAAACAAAATTGTTGCGCCTATATTTTATGATTATGTACTTTAACTGGAGTTGCATATTTGGAAATACTTATCCCAGAAGTAGAAAATATTCTTTTACCGAATTTTTCAGAAGCCGAACTTGATATGATTTATATGCAGGATGGGGCAACTCCGCATAGTATCCTACCCGTTCGATGTCATTTGAATAATGTATTCTTAATATCGATAGGGAATAATGCACCTATTTGAATGGCCACTTAACAGTCCGGATTTGACCCCTATGGATTAATATCTTTGGGGAATTCTAAATGACATTGTCAATAATAATAATAATCATAATAATAATAGTATTCAAATCATTAAAGACAGGATTAGACATGAAATAAACAATCTGAATGCCAATAATAAAGCAATTTCTGGTGCAATTATAAATATGATAAGACATTATCACTTATGCATTGACAATAATGGTGGACACATCGAACATCTTTTATGAGTTATCATTTACTTATATTTAAATTTCCAAAATAAATTTTTGTTATCTATTTTGTATAAATATTTGAACTTTTCCTTCCTCACTGTAAACCATTTTGAATGTTTCATTAAAGAAATGTCACTTATTAAACACAATAGCTGTCATTTTTAAAGCTTACTTTAACAATGTTTACTTTTCCATATGACTAAATCAGTTCATCTCAAGGCCAGAACACACACAAACAAAACTTTTTCATATTTATAGTGTTAGAAATTTAAAAAACAAACAATGAATCTGACAACGCTGTACTCTCAGGCAGCCTGTGGTCATTCGTGATGAGGGCATTCTTCTTCAAACGTTCGTTCGTGTAATGTGTAATTGGGCAGCCTAATTTAACTTGTCATTTTGTGTTTCTGTATTTTCGTCTTTTGTGCATAATGTTTTGTAAATACAAGTCTTGAACATTGTTTGTCAACTTTTCTTAAACCTCTACCTAACAATTCTTAAATTGATTCTCAAATAATAACTAGTTCTCCCAACATATTCGATGTTTAATTCAAAAAGGGTATGTGTTAGGGGTAACAAATGGTTTATTTTTTAAATGAGGAAGAAAAGATCATTCCATAAATTGAATAATATACAGTATCCCATTAAAAAAAATATTACTATTTGGTATCCCCTGAAATCTCCACGCCAGTGTACTTTTTAGAGGATTTTAACAGCCTTTCTTTTTAAACTTTTTCCTATAGGCAATAATGATGATAAGGGGTGGGTAATTTATAATGAATAACCCTGCACAAGCCTCGTGACTTCTTTATATGGACATGATGTATCATTAATTGCCAATAAAGTATAAGTATAAGTTGTCAAAACAAAACTATTAAACTGACAAATAAAATAGAGAAAACTCCTACCTCAGCAGTATTGTGACCACACTCGGCAATGTATTCATCACCTACATCTGCAGCCCATGTTAATTTCGTCAAACCTGGGGAAATCTTTTTTTCCAATGAAGAAATCAAGGGTTTAAACAATAATCTTTCTTCATCCGAAAGAGATGCCACAATCTTGTTGTAATCCATTACAACTGACAAGACACTTTCATAGACAAACTTGATCGTGTTGGCTTTTTTGTACACAGATTTAACATGATGAGGAATTTCAAAATTTAGAAGTTCCCAGTATCGTGCTTCTTTGAATATTTGCAACAGAGATCTAAAAAAAATCAACAGAAAATTATCATAAATAAAAATCAGTCTTTTAAAATGCATAATAAATTCTAATTATAATTTTTGGAACCTCTGGTGAAACCCAATTCATCACAATACAATTTAAATCCTAACGATCGTTTCACCAACAAAGTTCGCCAGGTGATGAATAAAATTCTGCAGTTTAATTCATATTTTGTTGAAGAGAATTTTGTTGACAAAACTGTTTAGTATTAATATGTTTGCTGTCGCCATAAGACAGGTCAAACATCACCCGAGCGGCTGTAGATGAAGAACTAATTATTGCCAACCATTTTTATTTACTATAGTTAATGATACATTAATAAAGTCCGTTTGCCCATTTTTTTTTCAACAATATTAGTGAGATCACTGGTCACACTCACGGCACTTGGTTAATATGGGATTCACAATGTCCCATGAGCATCACCCGTGATCTCACTGTAGTTCTTGCCTTTCAGTGGGTTTCGAGGAAACAGCTGTAGCCCACGGGTAAATTCCATGCCGGTAAGTGAATGCGAGACGAGACAAGCGACGTGGGTGGGCAGAATGAGGTCGCCCTCATATGAGTGCCGGATTCCGACCACAATCAATGTAGATACAAAACATATCGTACCTTTCATCTGTACTGTAACTTGCTATAATTTAATTGCTGATATTTAAATGAAAGTAGGAATAAACAATACGTCAAGCACGACAAAACTTTAAATGACATCTCATAACGTAACAGCCACCTAACAAAACACAGGTGACAGATTGATAAAAACTAAAAAGATGTTTGTTCTTAACTAGTAAGTTTGATACATCGTTGGATTCCTTTATTTTATCTAGCTAACCATGTAAAATTTCAATGTGGCGGAGAGAAACAAAAGTTGCTGGTGATAATTCAAAATCTAGTAGGAAAAAATATCATCAATTGGATTAAAATGTAGATAGATATGCATGTTTACAATTGGAATTTACTTTTTTTCAAAATTCCTAGGAATAAAGTTATAACGATTCTTGGTTTTGACAGGTTTTCAGTTGTTTTTTTAATGTTTTGAGAACCGCTGATTTTTTTTTCAATTTTTTAATGACAATTTAATAGGCTTATAATTACGCAACTTGTCTCTAATTCAACCGACCTTGTATCACTTCAAATAAAAAGATACCCATACATGGAAGGATACTTGGTGCACCCTGTTATAAGTGCATACCAGGGTTAATTTTTTGAAGCCAGCTTTGTCGTTGAAACGATCGTTGTAAATAGGATTACAATTGCATTGTAATTAATTAGGTTTCTCTAGTGTTTTTTCTTATGCGTTAATGTTAAGAATTATTTAAAAACCTACCTGTCAATGTTGCATTCTATAAGGCCAGGTTTTGTTGGACTTTTATTCATCAAAGGTCTTTGTACCCTTTGGGTGACATCTTCACCAATACTGTCAACCCATTTTCTATATATGTTTAATATTCTGTCATCAATTGAAGCCACTAATTTATCATACTGGTTCAAAACTTCTCTAGCTATGCTACATGGCATCATCCAGCCGGCATCATCGAAAGCCTATTAACAATAATAAATAAATAAGATACTTAATTTTGCATTATTAAATTATTTAATAAAGAAGGCGTTCTGAATGCAAGAATGCCTCTTAAAGTGCCAATGTTATATTCACCTTTACCATCAACAGATGTAGCTCTGAGGTTACCAATATATGTAATCCTTGTGTGTCGCTTGGCAAATAAAAAGTTAAGGCTGAAAGGAACCACTGCCAAGGCAGTGGAACCTGATAAATGATATACGACTGGACAGGGTGTTCCAGATATTTACATGAAAGCGTCACAATATAGACTTAAAAGTCGCGGTGACAAAGGGCGATTGACAAACTCCCCACCTTAAACTTAAATCTTCATTCATCCTTTCAACCACAATACTCAGTGTTTTTTTTAAATAAAAATAATCATAGTAATAGGACTTTCTATTAACTTGGCCAACTGGACCTTAACTTACATTTTAGTGAATTTTTTCAGAACAAATTTACTAATGAGGAGATCCCGACTTTTGAATTTTGAAATTTTTTTTTCAGATGACCCCTAGGAATCATATCCGATGTCAGTTCCAATTATTATATGTTTATATAAAATGTTTAGTTTCTTTCGAAAAAAATGTTATCTCAAAAATTAAAAAGCTCTGGTAACCAAATTTGGTAGGGAGGTTTATCATATAAAAAGTAAACTATAACCGAAATTTAGATTTCTATGTTACAAGAAAAAAAGTTATAAAAAAATATTTGGTGCCAGATCATTTTTTTAATCGAACACCCCTTATATTATTGCATTTTCCATCAAAATATAATGCATGTTTGTAAGAAAAGAAATTCTGGACGAAGAAAGTGCGTTATGGTAGCGAATTTTCACCAAATGATTCAAATTTGAATAGGTCAATTTGCTATTAACCTATCAGGTTCGTTGGCCAGGAAACCAGTTTTTTGGGTACATTTTAAGTAATATATATGAACAAAATATCAAAGGATATGATGAAAAACTCCATAAATGCTGTGAAAATTGTTTTCTATGTCACCTGTAACTTTTGTACTTATAACGCGATCTTTTAGCGAGATCTCAAAAGATAGGAAATGAAGAAGTCTATAGATCCTGTGAAAATTGTTTGGGAATTGCTTTAGGGAAAAAGTGCGTACGCCACTGGATTCGTCATTCTCCATATATACAAAAATTAGAAGATAAAATCAACACCATCATATAAGAAACAGACTTAAATCTCAACTGGATAAGATACGTCGATGATATATTAATAATATATGACAATCAAAAAACCAACATAGACAATATCCTCGAAAAGATAGACCAAATCAACAACATAAAATTCACAATAGAAAAAGAATCAAACAACACCATAAACTTCCTAGATTTAACACTAATCAGAAAAGAAAACCAGATTGAATACAAAATATACAGAAAACCCACACAAACAGACATCGCTATACCTCAACACTTAATATACCCACACACACACAAAATGGCCACATACAGACACTTAATGAACATAATGCTAAATGTGCCACTCCATAATGATGAACGAGAAAAGGAATACAACATCGTAATGCAAATAGCACGAAGAAATGGATACAACAAGAAAACAATAGAAAAACTAGTAAAAGAAATCAAAAACAAACAAATCATCAAAACCAAAAACAAAACAACAGGAACAAACACAATATTCACAACATTCACTTATAACCACCACATCAAAAAAATAACACAAATACTCAAACAATATGGCTTGAAACTGAGCAACAAATACAGTAACAAACTAATAAAGAAAATACATTCATAAGCCCGCGCAAAGAGATTTGGCAGAATAATTAGAAAACACAAATTTCATCCCTACCATATCCATTTACATCAAGAACTTTCAGATGTTGACTTCAATCAACAACTTGATTTTTGTATGTGGGCATTAGAGATGTTGGGTGAGGATGAACACTTTTTCGATTATGTGCTGTTTACAGACGGATCGACTTTCCATAGTAACAGCTTGGTAAACAAACAATTTTAATTACTACACTAATGAAAATCCACATTTTTGCCGCAGTATTAACCGTCAGAATCGTTGGTCTATTAATGTGTGGGGTGGAATATTAGGGTGAAGAGTAATGGGTTCTTACTCTTTTAATGGCCACCTAAATGGAGATATGTTTCATAGGTTTCTGCGTCAAAGTTTGCCTGAACTTTTGGAAGACGTCCCACTATCTATTAGAAGGCGGTTGTGGCTACAACTGGATGGTGCTCCGGCACATTTTCAAATCAGAGTGCGATGAGAACTTAGTAGACATTTCCACAATAAATGGTTAGGACAAGGAGGTCCACAAAACTGGCCAGCCAGATCGTTAGACCTAACATGTCTTGATTTTTTCTTGTGGGGACATGTTAGGAATATCGTATATGAAACGCCTCTGGCTACACAAGCTGACATGAAACAACACATACGGAATGCTTTCAATACAATATCGCCGCAAATGTTGCTCAATGTCGAGCGGTCCTTTGAACAAAGGCTACAATTATGCATTGAACAGAATGGACATCAGCTTGAACATTTATAGAACTATGTTTATTATAATTACTCCTGGTTTTTCTGTTCTTATTTTCATCATTTGTTTACCTTAGATTAGTTTTCAGATTTAATTTCAAACAAAGCAAGTTAAATTTGTTGTTAAAAATGAAAAATCTTATTTATGCAAAAACAATAATAAAAGTGTGAATAGCGCCAGAACCGCTGCACTTGGGTATAGGGAACCCTAGTATCATATGAAAGGGAAGTATTTTCTCTATGTAATGCAGCCAAAAAATATAGGGTGTTCTATTTGAAATAAATGAAATAATCTGCTTTGAATGTGCCGATAATAAAACTTGAATACTGTAGAGTATTGCGAAATATTGACTACAGTAGTTGATGAAGTACCAAATCCAACATCAAAAGCTAGTGAGCTTTTTTACGACATCATCTGACAATGGAGATAGGATTTTTTTCGAAAACCTCAGAATCATCGAAAAATCAAGTTATCTGGGAAACCGTAATAACTAGGTATAGAGATTCTTGGAGTAAGTGAACCTTATTTTTCTCATATAATTTAAAACTGTTGTCAAATACCGGGTGTTTCGTAAGAAAAAACATAACTTTGAGGTGTCACACTTTTTTGGATCACCTGCATATTTGAAAATAATTTTAGGTTGTGGTCCTTTTCAACCTATACAATCTCCGTTTGAAATAAATTCGAAAGAACGAAACATATAGACGTGAGCCCGTGGCATACGTGTTGGGCTACCTGTATAAACTTAAGAAACATTTAAAGATGTTTCTTTACCTATTTCTAAACATATTGTAATATTGTCTTTAGGACCCCGGCATATGTCAAGTTTACATATGACATATATTGTTGTCCATGGTGTTACAGTCTCCTAGCTTTTCAATTAGGCAAACCGGTGATCTTAGGATGAAAAACGGTGGGGGAAGGGGTTGGCTGATGGGCAGTTGTTTTAAAAGCTCAATATAGCAACGATATAAATGTTTACTCATGAAATATTGTGATCTTGAAGTATGCTTATTCACCCAGGTTCTAAACACAAGGTTACCGATTCGCTGTTGGTCCCGTGTACTATGCAATGTTGGACATGTTAAAGAGCCTTACCCCCCCTTAATGAAAGGAAAGGATCGGCAATATTTGCAGGATAGTCAAGTGAAACTGTTCCTTAGTGTCGGTGATTGACCATAGTCACGGAAATAAACAGACATTAAAAAATAAGATACAACAAAAATTTATCTCATTTACCATATATATTTTCTGTTCTCAATTTAATGTATATTTTATTGTTTACTTTCATAGTTAAGTTTTTTTTAATGCTTACCTTTCTAATTGTTAGCAACCTGTTTTTCTTAAGATACGATAATGTAGCTCTGCCAGCATAATAAGGCATATGAGCTGGATAATGTTCAGCTTCTTTTATCAAATCCTGCTTGCAGTCCTGTACTTCCTTTTTAAACATGTTGTAAACCTTAAAAAACATTTTTTGTTATATTTCCATTTTCATTTATTTTAATTACTGAAAGAATGGACGTCATAAAAATTATAATAGATACCAGCATGGTTTTTCCTAAAAACAAAGGTTGAAGTGTCTTCCTCCTACTGTAATTATAAAAGGCTGCTAAACTTTCTATCGCCTCATCAATATTGCCAACTTCTTCAAAAACTGCATTCGCTAGGTTTTCTATTACAACTTCAATGTCCTTCATGTTACTTCTAAATCTCAGAATCTCATCATACCAATCTGAAATCTGGACATCTAATATCATGTGTTTCACCTAGAAGAAAACAAATATATTATTTACTTAAACTTTGCCAATAAAACAAATCACTGCATAGAGTTTGTTAAGAGATTTCTGTTTCAATTATTTTGTAAAAGTTGGACTTCCTAACTTGTTTAATAATAATAATAATAATAATAATAATAATAATAATAATAATAATAATAATAATAATAATAATAATAATAATAATAATAATAATAATAATAATAATAATAATAATAATAATAATAATAATAATAATAATAATAATAATAATAATAATAATAATAATAATAATAATAATAATAATAATAATAATAATAATAATAATAATAATAATAATAATAATAATAATAATATATTTTCAGCAAAGATTTACAATGCCATGTGACACAAAACAAGAAAATATAGACAATAAAAGTACAAGTAAAACTTAATTTTTTTTATAAATATATGACAAAGTACCTGTCAAAATAAAAGCCTAAACGCAATTATAAGTTATCTAAAACTGCAACTTAATGAACTAAATAGTCATTTCTAACTTAAATTCTACCACTGCAAAAATGTGTAAGATAATATTAAGCAAAATATTTTAACTAAACAAATCACCAATTTTGACGTTGCACATAATCACTGATATTTTCAGAAGAAAAACTATACAATTTTCAAAGAATTTTTTTTCATACTTCCTGACCTTTTTGCGTCAATAAAAGTTAATTTTTGCCTGTAATATTTAATAGATTTTGTCCTCGATATTGGCACCCAATTTTTTTTGAACAATTTTTAAATACATTTTGCAATATTTTTTAACAGTATGTAAGTTCTAGAAAGTTAAAACGAAGCTTCATATAGTTTTCTGTTTCTTTTGTTTAAACACATAACATCTCAATATAATTATATTTATAAAGAGTGGTGCATACCCAATGTTATTGATAGTTGAAACGCCTACCTTTTTATGGTTTAAAAAGTTGATAAGGTAATAAAAGTTCATATCAGTGAATTATCTTAGCAATATATTATGCACACAAATTATACAATACATCATACAAAAAATAATGGACCGGAAATTCGGACCAGTTTTTCCTGGCAAATTTTGGAAGCTATGGAAACCAAATTTGGTACTTAGGTTTACACTATTAAATATTCTACATGCCAAAATTCAGATCTCTAAGTTGAAAAAAATATATACATTTAAAAAACAAATTTTTGGTTACCACTGATGACCAAAGAAATGCACAAAACAAAAATATTTTGTGTGGATAACAAGATCTATTGTATATTACAGACAAAGATTAGGTTTTTTGGTGCAAAAAGGTCAAGAAATAACAGACAAATTTTATAGTTTTTCTTCTTAAATTGTCAGTCGCGATTTCACGTCAAAATTTGCAATTTTTAGACGGAGAACCTGAAACAAATACCGGCTATGTAAATCAAATGTGATAATAAATGTGTTTTACAAAGCCTTAAGTTACAGCTTCAACGATCATTCTCCTTCATTTAGAATATTTGTAGAAAATTCATTTCAAATCGACCCCTTCTCTGATGATTTGGCAGTAGTTTCAGTTATAGAGTTTGTGGTTTAATAATCTATACTTTTTCGCGAATTCTCGAAGAAAGAAATCCTTGAAAAAACTGTGACTTTAATTTTTTTTGAATATTTCTTCAAAGGAGTGCGAACTAGGCGACTCCGGAGTCAATTTAAGTTTTTACATGTTTAGATATATACAGGGTGGTGCTTTTTTACTGTAAAGCAATATATCGGTTATTATACAAGATACAGAAAAATATTTAAAAAAATATTTATAGGGTGTTTTGAGCTGCATCTTATAAAATTCTGTTGACAATTCCAGGAAGGCCCATAAGTCGTTGGTGATACGTTTTCTTTTGTTTTTAATGGAACAGCTCATTTATTGTAGCATAATTGTATTTTCCATCTAATTTTAATGCATGCTTGTAAGGAGAAAACATTTATATCGCCCATTGTTTTCGAGTTATTTCAATTGTTTTTCAACTTTACATTTTGGAGCATATCAAAAATTGTGATACGGTGTTTTAACCAATGGGGGAGGTTTTCAATTATATTTACCAATAGATAGGAGAGTCTCATGAAAGTGACGCATTCAGAGAGGTTTTCGATCACTATTAATATTATTTCTCAAAAATATCGGATACTGTATACAGAGCGCTCTGAAATAGTGACTGAATTTAGAAAAGTTCGAACTGTCGTAACTCAATTTTTTTCAAATTGAAAAACTCCCTATACCTACAAACTTTAGTTTTGGAATTATTTTTTTGCATTTCCTATTATATATATATATATATATATATATATATATATATATATATATATATATATATATATATATATATATATATATATATATATATATATAGACCGTTAAACCATAAACTTAACTAAACCTACAGCGAAAGCATCAACTTAACTAAACCGACAGCCAAAGCATAAGAGAAAGGGCCTATTTGAAATGAATTTTCTGTAAACATTTTAGTAAAATGAAGGTAATTGACAGTTGAATCTGAAACTTAAGGGTTTGCAGAACACTCTTCTTGCAACATTTTCTTTTCACAATCCGTATTTGTTTCACGTTCTTTGCGTAAACATTGCCAATTTTGACGTTTAAAATCGCGAGTTTGACGTTTTGAGGAAAACTCCAAAAATTTGTTTATTTAACGGCCCATAACTTATTTGTCTTTAAAGATAGATACCTAAATTTTGGTACAGAGTTCGCTGTTTATAATACAAACTCGCATAAAACTATTTTTATAAGATGCAGCTTAAGACACCCTATAGTTAACATATACAATTTTATTGAGCTTTACCGTAGAAATGGGTTACCTGTATATATGTAAACAGATATAAACTAAATATAAACCCTGTGAATAATATGGTAAAAACAGTTTAATTGTATATATTGTAGAATTGTATATAGTTTGAATAGTGTGAAATTGTATAATTGTGGAAAAGAAAAGAAAACATATACCTATATAACAAAAAACAAAAAAAATCGAGTTAAAAATATATATATAAACAATAACTAAAAAAAAAAGAAAAAAAAAGGAAAAAAGAAAGAAAAAAGAAAAAAAGGAGAAAAAAAATTAAAAAAAAAATATAAATAAATAACCTTAAAAAAGGGGAAAAAAGGTGTAAAATAGGTATAACATATAAGTATAAGTAAATACTAGAATTTTTTCTACGAAAATTAGCAAAAAATGATAGACGGTTAAACCCCAAACTTAACTAACTTAACTACAGCCAAAGCATGAACTTAACTAAAGCTACATCCAAAGCATCAGAGAAAGTGTCTATTTGAAATTGATTTTCTGTAAATATTTTAGTAAAATGAAGGAAAATGACGGTTGAAGCTGAAACTTAAGGGTTTGCAGAACACTCTTCCTGCGACATTTTCTTTACATAATTCGTATTAGTTTCAAGTTCTTTGCCTAAATGTTGCGAAGTTTGACGTTTCAAACCGCGACTGACATTTTGAGGAAAACTCCAATTTTTTTTTTCTGTAACTGCGCGTAACTTTTTTGTCTTCAAACTTACAAGTCTAAATTTTGGTAAGTGGTTCACCATTTATAATACCAACACGCGTACCACATTTGGTTGCCCTTACCTTGTTATTTCGGGAGATATTAATTTTTTCTGAAAGAAAACACAAAATTTTTCGGGAAAACCTAGGCCGATTTTCCTGGATAACGAACCAAGCCACTTGCAAAAGGAAGGTACTCACCAATTTTGATCAAAATCGGCCCATTATTTTTAGAGTTATCGGTGTGATATGTATATATATATATATATATATATATATATATATATATATATATATATATATATATATATATATATATATATATATATATATATATATATATAATATATATATATATATATATATATATATATATATATATATATATATATATACATTGAAACTCACCGCAGATGTGTTCTAGGGGCCCTAATTAGTGATCATTTGAAGAATTTTTTTTTAAATTCAAAAGTCGGGATCTCCTCATTAGTGATTTTGTTTTTTAAAGAAAATTCACTATAATCTGAACTTGTGCTTAATAAGCACGCGGGAAAAACTAGCAATAAGAAGCAATTTACAATAAGAAAATTAATTCTTAAAACCCTATATAAAAAGCCGCATGTTTGGATCTGTGACTATTTTAATGATATTCTATTTCTATTTAGTCATTGGTTTGGATACATTTTCACGCCCCGCCACTAATTTAAACGTCATAGTCAAAGGACAATTGTCAAATGGTAACAAACTCATAGACTAATAGATATAGAGAAACTAAGGTGCAATATTTGATTATATTTTATATTCAAAGAGACCAAGTATACATTTCTCTATGGGTAACCTTTAATGGTGTGTGTTGTGAATTGTGGACTTTTAAAATGTAAACAATTAACAATCGATGTGAATGTAAAGACTTAATAAAATAAAGACCTAAATATCTCTAGTTTGCTTAAGTTTGTTATGAAGTTTTAAGTAGTAAGGCGATAGTGACGTGAAAACGGATCAAATATACTTCACAAAAATATATTTGATGTAAATATGAATAACCAAACTTATAGCTGATTAATAATATAGCAGTTGAAATAACTACAAGGTAGTAAACTTTATGTATCAGCAGTTGTTGTATCTAAAACTAATTGTCCCCTCAGCTGCAGTATCACCAATGACTTCACACTTAGAAGTTAATTGTATGAGTGTGTTAGGTAAATAGCTGAATGTAAGTGGAAATCATTGCAAGCATCTGCGGAACTAATAATTCACAATGGATTCTGTTTATACAGTAGAATATATAAATATTAAAAGTGAATCAATCCAAGAAGATATAATATCGAATGATCAAAAAGGAGGACTCCTAGAAAATAATATGGTCGGCAACGTGTTTGATTTGTCTAAACCAGAAGGGTATACTAATTATTTACCAGTGAAAAATGAATGTGACTTAGATTTTAATTATAATGTAACAGACGTTGACACCAATGGTACAAATTTTAAAGTGAAATTTGAACATGAAGAAGTAAAACCATATGAACCAGCTGAACTAAAAGTGACTGCAGAACTTATTACATTTAATGAACAGCATTGTGGTGGTAGTAACACTTCGGAAAATCAAGAGTATAATATAATTTTGAATGGGAACAATTGTATACAACTGGACAATAAACATGCCTTACAGGTACCAAACATAATTGCTCCTAATAGAAGCTTAAAGATTAAAACAGAAGACATAAACGTATGTGAATCTTTTAAAGTAGACATAGTGGAACATGATATCGCTACATGTTATGATGTTAAAGAGTCGCTAAATGAAACCCATACTTATCCAACAATAAAAGAAAATACTCCAACACACACTGAGGATCAGACTGTTCACAATAAACCCTTTCAATGTTCACTGTGTAACTATAGTGGCAAATTGAGAAGACATCTTTCAAAACACCTCCTCACTCACAGTAACTATAAAGAATTTGAATGTAGCTTTTGTAGTTACTCCACTGTGCAGAAGACGCATTTGTCAAGACACATTATCTCCATGCATACAGAAGAGAGACCATTTAAATGTGAATTGTGTGACTACACTTCTAAACTAAAAGCTAACTTGACTAGACACCTTATGTCTAAACATATGGATGAAAAACTGTTTCAGTGTGAATCATGTAGCTTTTCTAGTGCAGAAAAAGGAAACTTATCAAAGCACGTTACCTCTAAACATACCAAAGAAAAACCATTTAAATGCGAATTGTGTGATTATAGCACTACAGAAGGTAGAAACTTTTCGAGACACATTATCAATCGACATACCACAGACACAACATTTGAAGATGAGTTGCCTAACCACAGTAATACAAAGTCGACAGATGTCATGTTAAAAGATACAAACACTACAGGAAAACAATTTGAGTGTTATTTGTGCAATTACAGCACCTTGCAAAAGAAACATTTGGTAAGCCACAATATGTACAGGCATACAGAAAAAAAAGTTAAATGTGAACAATGCAGTTACATTTGTGTATCACAAGCTGACTTGAGGAAGCATATCTTCCATAAGCACACCCAAGAAAGACGTTTTAAATGTGATTTCTGTGCTTACCGTAGTACAAAGAAAACTCACATATCTAGACATGTCATCTCCATACACACAGAAAAAGCATATAAATGTGATTTATGCAACTACAAAAGTGCTAGACAGGTAGAATTGTCGGTGCATGTTATTTCTAAACATGTTACTGAAAAACCCTTTAAATGCCAGTTCTGTGATTATGCTGGAGTACAGAGAACACATTTGCTACAACATGTTATGTATAAACACACACACAACAAAAAGTTTCAAATGTAAATAATGCAGACGGTAGATGCTTTTCTGTTCACGGCCATCTGTAAATATTTATTAATCCAGAACACCAGTGTTGAAGATGAATTAAGGTACTTGTACGTATTTGTCGGAAACAGAATACAAATATTGTAACAGGATCAAGATGTTAAGTAGTATCGGGGACGGTCGACTTAAAACTGGAATCTAGTAAAACGGCGCATACCACAAGAAAGAGTAGATTTATAATCCAGAAAAAAAATTACGGAAAAAACCAGAAATAAGAGAATAATTGAGAAATGAAATTCCAAAAAATGCACCAATTTCACGTTTTGAACTGTCAATTTTAAGCAGTGTTGCCACATTGAATGAATGCACTGTCGGACAGTGCTTACTGCTCTATTGGCCTGCCTGACCTGATCTGGACCTGACCTGACATCCCCCCAGTATCAAGTAAATAGCTTCGAAACTGACAACAGCACCTATCATGTCAACGAAACAACAGTCATAACCTCAGCTACAAAAATATACGTTTTTGTTGCAAATCGATACGTTTTAATTGCGTTTATCATTGAAAGGTTATTAAAAACGAAATATACCACAGTGTTTTACCTTATTAAGGTATGTACAACTGTTTTAGGCCATATTCTATTATAATCACGTTAATATGTAGTTGCGGTTAAGCTGACCGTTCCCGTAGTATCCTTAACACGTTCGCTGCCGCCATAAGACAGTTCAAGTATCACCTGAGGGGCTGTAGATAAAAAACTAATTACTGCCAACCATTTTGATTTACTATAGATAATGATCCATTACTAAAGTCCATTTGCCCTTTTTTTTTTTCAAAAATATCAGTGAGATCACTGGTGATAATCACGGCACTTGGTTAATATGACATTTACAATGTGCCATGAGCATCACCCGTTATCTCACTGTAGTTCTTGCATTTCAGTAGGTTTTAGGGAAATAGCCGACACACAGGTGAATTTCACATTGCTTACACATCTTGACACTTGTTTTGTCGATTTCTGCGTTTCTTCCCTCCCCCTTTTGGCTCAAATTTTGTAGCAATTTGAACATCTGTTTTTTTTTTCCCTGTTTTTTAGTATCTGCTCCTAACATTTCAATAATTATTTTTTCTCTGAATTCAGTGCTGGAAGATTTTTCGTTTTTAAATTTTTTCATGAAAATCCATGAATTGACTATGGCTGGGTTTGCAGAATTTTGGATAGAGCTTTGTGATACCATCTTATTGTTTTCCTCAGTGGTGTAAAATAGCTAACCATTTAGTTGGAAATACCCACTCCATCTTTGCCCGTATTAAATAACTATTATATAATGGCCGCTGGCTTGAGGATAAGTTCCCCTTTTCTTTTTCTTTCCAGTTGGTTGCTGATCGATTCCTTGTTTTGCTGAAAGAAAGAGTACCTTCCTATTATCTCTCCCTTGTTTATTTTAAGGTTAATTACATCTTTTGGAAGACCTCTGCGATTTTTTCTCAAAGTTCCTAGGAGGTGTGTGTTTTTTCCAATAAACTTGTAGCAAGTAGAATTAAAATGTAGTAATTGTCTTACGCAATAGTTCTTCCAGCATCTTTAGCTACTTCACGATTTTCACCCAAACCTTTGCTGGATCCATCCGAAACTGTTTGTCCACTATACAGAGATAATCTGTATGTGTAACCATGAGTGTCACAATATAAACATTTTTAGACCATACTTATATATTGTCTAAAGAACAGACGGCCTCTGAAAGGTGTCATGCTTTCATCCACAATAAGAATTTCTCCTGGAACAGCATTTTCTGCAAATTTTGCTTCTAGAACACTGAAGATTTTCCATATTTTATAAAGTCAGTCATTGTTATCGGTTGTTTCATTGTTGGCAAAATGTATATACCATAGAAGCAATTGAAGTCGATTTCTGCTCATTACAGTTATATCAGTTTGTTCTGATATAAAACTGACTGTCTCCAATAGTCACAAATTTTCGGATATTTAACGGGTCTTATGTATAAAACTATTCTTAGAAATCTTCACCTTTTGTCGTTGCTGGTGTTTCAGTGTGTTGATTCTAGCATGGCGTGTCTGCACTTTGTGAGACTTCTGTTATTCGAGTATCCACAAATTTTCCATATATTTGCAAACGAGTTAGGCTGCCTAAATTGCTAAGGTAATCCCCAGGATGATCATTTACCCATGCTGTTTCACTAAAATGAATATCAAATCTCAAGTGTAAAAATTTACTTCATGCCATTCTTCATCTGAAATGTCTGTGGATGGAAGGACGTCCTCTTCTAGCTCAGTCATTGTTATCACAGGTTTCCACTTACATCTGAATCATCTCCACTGTTTTCTTCGCATACGTATTCTGAGCAGGACTCAGAACATTCAGAAAATAATTCGGATCTTCATTTAATATTTTCTATTTTATGTGCCTTATTTTCTAACTCTTTTTGTGTCAGAGGCCTTCTATTATCTAAATTGTATGGCCGTTTTTTACCTCTAATAGTGGATGGTAAATCCATTTTCAGTTTCTGGAAACAAAAAAGGCCTGAAAATAAAATTCTCACCTCATATTTTACACAATTTTTAATCTCATAACAAAAACAACCGATGGCATATTCATGTTAAACATACTTACATGTTTTTGAATGCAAAATATTATATACACCCTATTAAACAAACTGAACCACACTACGAAAAGCTTAAAAAACTTCACATACAACCCAACAGACACAACATGTGAATACTGGATAAGATCGGTTGATGGAAAATTATGTTCCTTATACATTACTGATAGGCCACCAGTCATGGAAAACCCATCCTGCCATGGCATAATTATATAACTGCAATTCTGTGAAGTACTGCTTGATCTCACCAGTGATACACTTGGCACACCAACGAAAATGTACTGAGTATCACTGGTGATGCTCGTGGCTACGAACGTGTTAATTAAAGTTCATGAGAGAAATATGTATTTGATTGTGCATGATAAAGTGAAAATCTTATATTATATGTAATGTGTAAAAATAGAGAGGTTCATATAAATGCAAAGTGTGAATTGCGCACCCTATCTCTATTGGTTCATTGCATTGTGAGTGGTTTTCTCATGGTTGAGCTAGTGACTAATAAGTATTAGATGACCGAAGGGTGATTTATTGCTGTTGTATAGTCTGCACAAGCACTTTCTGTATAGGGTCACACACAATAATACGCCTACATGAAATATTCTTAGTGACCTATTTATCGTTTAATCAAATGCTATTGTGTAAGAAGTGTTATGTAATCCTATACATTTGTACAGCAGTCTCCCTTTGACTAATATTATCAGTATCTCAGTTTATTATTACACATGGGGCATTGTTTTATGCCGGGTTGCCACGCTGTCTGAAAATTCGTACGGGCGAACATTCGGCATTCGCGGAAAATCTCACGTTTTACGTATAGTTCAATAAGGCTGAATTATCCTATCGAGAACTTAAAATTTCCTTCATTCTATGTCTCTTATCGCTGCAAATATATCAAAATAGCGGAAGCAGACATTACAACCTTAAGAATTATCAGAGGGCGAACAAAGGCTGTGTTAACTCGTTTTGAGTAATTTCTACATAGCGTTACAAATAATCCAAACAAGGCGTTCGAAACTGCTAGCCGTCTTTGAAAATTAGAAAAGGCTTGGGACGATTTTGACAAGGTACAATCTAAAATTGAAGATTTGAATACAGATGGTGAAGAAGAAGCAGAAAGGGAACATTTTGAAAAATTTTATCATGCTGTTGTTGCTAGAGCTAATATATTACACTTAGCAAATATATCAAATCAAAATACTGCATCTTCTGTGAATAGCACAAGAGAATCTAACCAAAACAATGCAACAATACAAACAACACCCAGAATAGAATTACCCAAATTACAACTACCTGAATTTTTTGGAAATTATGATAAATACACAACATTCCATGACACCTTCAAAAATCTGATTCATGAAAACCAGATGTTATCCAATGTTTAAAAAATTTATTATTTGCAATGCTGTTTAAAAGAAGAGGCTGCTCAAGAGATTACCTCCACAACCTGCAGCAAAGAACAAAATGGTTCAGCATCAGTAGCTGCCGTCTCAAGGTTGGCACTCTCGTCATCATGCAGGAAGATAATTTACCACCTCGCAATTGGAAAATGGGCAGAAGCTATATCCCGGAAACCACGGTGCAGTTAAAGTAGTGTCAGTGCGTACTTCAAGTGGCATGTGCAAAAGGGCTGTCATGAAAATTGTGCCATTTCCTCTTGAAGATAACCAACAACAGACTTAAGTTTGATATTCATTGTGCTTTATTGTTGTGTTTCAAATTAAATTTGAATTTTGTGTATTACGTGCCCTGTTAAATGCTGGCACCACTGAAGGCAGAACATGCGCAGAAGAAGTGTCATCATTATGAAGTGTATGAGCGAACGTTCGAGAGAGACACACATTGATGGTGTCAACATTATTGTTCTAACCTATGTATTATTGTACACATTGTTCTTTCTTATATATAGTCAAAATCTGTATTTAACAGAATAAATGTTTATAGTAAAAGTAACTGGCGACTTCATAATTAAACTAGACAGCTATAGTTGGTAGTCATGAACCACACTCATCAAAATTTAAAAAGTTTTAAAATCGAAAATGAATAATTAAAATAATGGTCAATTTAGAAACCTCATCTCAATGGAATTAGGTGACTTGATATATCAATAGAATAGAAAATTAAGCTCAGTCAGTGGATACCGCCTAAAAGAACCAAACCAACGATAAATCAAGATTATTACGAGCATGTAATATCAGATTACATTCTAGGTAATGTTATAATAACATTTTTTAACGCACTTGAAATTTTATATAATATACAAAGTAAATTACAAATTTAGACAAGCAAAAACAATAATAACAATACAATGCTTCAAATGCACAAAGCTCTTTGTACATTTGACCTAAACTGGCTATATGACATGCCAAACAGATCGAACTCTGAACAAAAGCTGTTACTATGAGAGGGCTGTGGGGTTAAGGAGTCGCGGGCCAAAGGACTCCAGGGGGAAAGCTGAGGAAGTGGAAATAACAACATAAACTCCCGATGAAGCTTTCCCCAAGACCGTCATGCGCGGTAAAAATCCGCATCCTGCACGAGGTGACCCTGCTAATAACTAAACATGACGGATCTAGACAAGGAGGTCGAACTAAACTCCCCCAATCTACGGTGTCACGTGACCCGTGCCTATGGATGGATGGCACCAGGGCGATGGTGTCGTGAACGGAACCTCTGGAGTACCAGGCAACCCTCCAGAGTAACCCGCCTTGCACCACACAGGGGGTTCTGATGGTGTGGACAGTATTTCCCCCATTCTCGTGGGAACAACATGAAGATTATAAATACATATAAAACCAAAACCAATGAGGCTCGAGGAGTGGCTCCGGCTACAGACTTGAGCCTTGAGTCTATCCCGGAAACGGAGACGAGCCAGGGTGCGGCAGCGGACTCTGGAGGTCCCACGACCGGCGTAGATACGGGGGATCAGGGGGTAGCTTCGGCCAGAGACCTGTCCCCGACACCCAAGCTGGAGGCTGGGTCCCACCGGAGGGCGGCGAGCTCCGCGGACTCCGGGGGCCCCTCCACCAGTGAGGACTCTACTGTTAGAGTAGAGGGACTGCCCCGGCAGTCCAAGCGTCTTTCCGGGGCGCAAAGAAAGAAGCTCCGGAGGGCGCAAAAAATGGCGGCCGGGACCTGGACGGTCGAGAAACCTGTAAAGGCGCAAGAGGGGAGTGCGGGTCAGAAGAGGACACGCTCGAACTCTAGCACGCCTACTACAGACAGACGTTCCAAAAGGGCCAGGGTGCCTGTAAAGGCGCAAGAGGAGAGTGCGAGTCGGAAGACGCCGCGCTCTGGCTCTAGCACGCCTACTACAGACAGACCTCCCAAAGGAACTAAGGCCGGAACACCGGCGCAGACTGGCTCTTACAGGGAGGCTGCGGAGGGCCTCGGGATGGCGGTGATTGACAGACGCCATCCTGAGGTCACGCTAGACCAGGGGAAGGCGGACCTGATCCAGGCTGCGGTGGTAGCTGCAGTGGACTCTCTTCAGGAAGGGGAGAGCCCGCCTCAGTTCCACCGGACGCGCCTGACGGGGGGCATCCTCTGGATAACCTGTGCCGGCCCGCAGTCGCGGGACTGGCTGCGGAAAACGATCGGGGGCCTCGGTCAGATTTGGGAGGGGGCGGACTTGACAGCCGTCGAGCCCAAGGAACTCCCAAAGAGACGCAAGGTCCTCGTACGGATCCCTGACACCGTCCCGCAGGAGACGGTGATCAGCAGACTTAAGATCCAGAACCCTGAACTGGGGACGCAACACTGGTCGGTTCTAAGCAGGAAGGCAGAGGAGAAAGGACAGACGCTCGCCTTCTCGATCGACCCGACATCTTACAGAGCCCTTGAAGGAACCTCCTTCAAGGCATTCTGGGGCATGGGAAGGGTTAGCTTCCGCCCACTGGGGAAGCAATTAAGGGTTAATGGGACTTAGGTTCCTTCAGGTCAACCTCCAACACAGTAGGGCAGCCACGGCCGGACTACTAATGGCTCTGAGGAACACGGATGTGGCCCTCATCCAGGAACCGTACTCCTACAAAGGAGAGATCAAGGGACTCGGCGGAGCTAATGGAAAGCTCATCTACAGCAGGTCCAGCGAGAATCCGAGGGCCTGCATTTTTGTCAGGGAAGGGATAGAGTTTCTCCCTCTAATGAATTTCTGTTCCAGGGACCTGGCAACGATCAAAATCCGATGTGGAGGAGCGGATGGGCTGAGGGACATTACTGTCGCGTCAGCCTATCTGCCAGGGGACAGCACGGACCCTCCTCCACCCAACGAATTGGAGCAGCTGATGGTGGGTAGCAGAGCAGGTGGATGGCAGACCATCATCGGCATGGATGCGAATGCGCACCATGAGTTGTGGGGTAGCTCGGACACAAACTCTAGGGGTGAGGCACTTTTACAATTCTTTATGAAATTTAATTTAGACATATTGAATAGAGGTAATAAACCGACATTCGTCACAACACGGCGTGAGGAAGTTTTAGACCTAACAGTTTCCACCCAGTTTCTGGGTGACTTTGTTAAAAGCTGGGCTGTGTCTGGGGAAGTGAGTAGCTCAGACCACAGATACATCCGGTTTGAAATCGCCAAAGTCGAAAGAGAAACGGTATGGTACCGGGACCCCCGCAAGGCGGACTGGGAAGCCTACAGGGCAGACCTAGCTGTGGAACTGCGGGGGGTTGAGAGGGCCATAAGGGATTCAATAGACCTCGAGATTGCAGCAGTCCAATTGCGAGACGCAATTACCTCGGCCTATAACGCCAACTGCCCCCTGAAAATGAGGGTGTCCACCAGGAACGTCCCATGGTGGAACGAGGACCTCAGGCAAAGGAGGACGCAGGTTCGTAAGCTGTTTAACGCGGCCAAAAGGTCGGGAGCATGGGATGAATATAGACAGGCCCTATCGACCTATAACAAAAGACTGAGGGACGCCAAGAAGGAGTCGTGGAGGAGGCACTGCGAAGAAGTGGAAAACACGTCCGAGAGTGCTCGACTACACAAGATCCTGTCTAAGGGCCCTCAGACTAACATAGGTTCCCTTAGAACACCCACGGGAGGCTTTACAAGCTCGGGGGAGGAAACTATGGAAATTTTACTCCAGACGCACTTCCCCGGCTGTAACATAATAAACCAATCACCTCCGGACTGGGAACACTCAGAAATAGAGGCGCCTTATAGGCGGGCATCTAGAGTAGACTGGACAGTCGCTAAAGAGGTGGTTACCTGGAGCAAAATCAGATGGGCCATTAACAGCTTTAAGCCATACAAATCGCCGGGATTTGATGGAATAATGCCCATCATGCTCCAACAGGGGATAGATATACTGGCGCCGGTGCTTACCCTCATTATGAGGGCCAGCCTGGCTCTGGGGTACATTCCGAGGGCATGGAGACTGGCCAGGGTTGTATTTATTCCTAAACCTGGGCGTCCAACAGACCAGGCAAAGTCCCTGAGGCCAATAAGTCTCATGTCCTTCTTGCTGAAAACAGTGGAAAAACTGCTCGACCGGCACATTAGGGGCGGTGTACTGGAAGCATATCCTCTACACTGCGGACAATATGCATACAGAGCAGGATTCTCAACAGAAACAGCACTGCACCAACTGGTGCTGAAACTGGAGAATACGCTGGAGAACAAGGAGGTGGCGCTGGGGGCCTTCCTAGACATAGAGGGGGCCTTTAGCAACACCTCGTTCGGATCGGTTCTGGCAGCTGCCCGGGAGCGTGGAATAGAGGAGACCTGCTGCAGGTGGATCGGTTCCATGCTCAGGGACAGGGCGGTGTTCACCTCACTCGCGGGAGGGACTCTGCTGGCGGGGGTCGCGGCGGGGTGTCCGCAGGGGAGCGTTCTGTCTCCCTTGCTCTGGTGTCTAGTCGTGGACGGCCTGCTGGGGAGGCTCTCGGGAGGGGGGTATGAGGTACAGGGCTATGCGGACGACATTGTCATCATAGTCCGAGGAAAGGTCACACAGGCAGTGTGGGAGCGTATGCAGACTGCACTGAAAGTGGTGGAAGGGTGGACGGTTGATCAAGGGCTCGGGGTGAGCCCCGAGAAAGCAACCGTCGTGCCGTTTACGAGGAGGAGGAAGTGTGAAAGCCACAGAACTCTCACTCTATACGGTAGGAGCGTTCCAATGGCCAGGGAGGTAAAATATCTTGGGGTCGTATTGGACTCTAAGCTAACCTGGAATGGTCACATTGGAAAAATACTGCGTAAGGCAGTCATGACCTTAGCCGTCACTAGGCGGCTATATGGAAAAACGTGGGGACTAAGACCTAGTATGGCCCACTGGCTGTACACAAGGGTGGTCAGACCATCGTTAACATATGCGGCACTGGTCTGGTGGCCTAAGGTGACACAATCCAGTGCCAAACAAAAACTAGGCAAGATCCAAAGGATGGCTTGCCTAGGCATCACAGGGGCCATGTCTTCAACCCCAACAGCCGCCATGGAGGTGTTGCTGGATCTACCCCCCCTACACTTCGTTATTATGGGAGAGGCCAGGCTAGGACTATACAGACTAGCCTGCAATGGTAGACTGAAGATCAACCCAGGCTTCAGGGGCCACTGCAAAATTCAGGAGATCGTGAAGGAACCCATGCTTGAAATGAGGTCAGACTTCGCGAGCCCGCGAATGTGCAGGGAAAACAACTTCACAGTGGAAATCCCTGATCGCGGGGCATGGCGGGAGGAGACACCGGGCATACCACGGGACGCGCTCGTCTGGTTCACGGACGGATCTGGCGGGGAGCGTGGGACGGGGGCAGGTGTTTACTCGGAAGGACCGAGGGTAAGTCACAGTATTTCCCTCGGAGCCCATGCAACGGTGTTTCAGGCCGAGATGTACGCCATCCTGCACTGTGTGCGGGAGAACAAGAGGAGGGGCTACACCAACAAGCGGATCCTCATAGCCACAGACAGCCAGGCAGCCCTTAAGGCACTAAGTAGCCCACGGGTAAATTCCTGGCTGGTGAGTGAGTGCCGAGACGAGACGAGCGACCTGGCTGGGCAGAATGAGGTGACCCTCATCTGGGTGCCGGGTCACTCGGGGGTCAAAGGCAATGAAGAAGCTGACAGTCTCGCAAAGAGGGGGTCAGCAGAACCATTTATGGGACCAGAACCGGCTCTGGGCGTGTCAAAGAGCACTGCCAGGGGAGCCATTAAGTCCTGGGTCAGAAACCAACACAAGGTGTACTGGGCGGACTGTCCAGGGCTCAGACATGGGAAGTCAATAATTGACGGACCCAGTTCAAAGAGAGCTGTGGAGCTGCTAAACCTTAGCAGAGGACAGCTCAGAAACACAACAGGTCTCTTGACGGGACACATGGCCGTCAAGAAACACCTACATAAAATGGGGCGGTTCGAAGGGGACCTCGCATGCAGACTCTGCGGCGAGGGGGAGGAATCAGCCCAGCACATCTTGTGCGAGTGTATAGCTCTGGACCGGAAAAGACAACTGATCTACGGTCACTCTAGACCGGAGACAGAGCAATATAAAACTTCACCCTACCAATCGCTGTGCAGACTAGTTCAAGGCACAGTGATTTTGGAATGGGTGGAGTAGGACTAGGGGTATGCACAATCAACCAAGGGTTGCGGTGCTATCGGGGCGGCAAGGCCGCGGACGAGCCCTGAGGGAACAAAAAAAAAAAAAAATGAGAGGGCTGTATTTGCCATAGTTAGTTCCGTGGAACAGACAATTTGCATGTTTTTTTTATATCACATCTGATAGACATCCCACAAAGATGATTTTTAATATTTTTTTCATTTCACATACTACAAAAATAACGATGCAAAAAATATTTGAAAATGTGAATTTCATAATTGATTTCAAACACCACTATTTTGCCGGCATGATCTGTGACGTCACTGGAAGGTAATGTCAACAATGACAATGAGCTTGCTTCTCTGTGTTTACGTGCTATTCATTAAATATTGGCTTCTGCACGTGATTTTATTTGATAATATGAAACATAAAGCTTATAAATACTGTAGGTATAGTACCAATGTGTACAAATACGACTATGAAAACTCCAGAGAAACTAGTTTTGATTGTTCCAATAGTGTTTCCAATAAGAAAGCAATGGTGCAAAGTTATAAAGCGGGATGAATGGAAAAATCCAGTTATCTGAGAAAACCGCCTTATATTATTGCGAAGGCCATTTTAATGTAAGTACCTCCTAATTTTCATAATGACTATTAGTCATATTAGGTTAAATTTCTTATCATACGTTATTAAGTTAGGTTGTAACTTCCATGTGGTCAAGATTGACATATTATTTCAGTTAGAACAAGGTATGGACAATTTTTGACAACGTAAACTCATGGGAATGTGAAACTGAGATTGAAAAAACATGTAGTACCTCACATTTTGATGAAATGAAACCTTTCCAGTCAAAAGAGCGGCAGCTTTAAAAAGAAATAGAAGAATTTGATTGAAGAAGCTTTCGGAGAAACTTCAACTGCAACAACAGGAAAGATTTCTCTGGTAATAATGGAAGACACTTTACACTATTCAACAAGAAGAAACACAATAAACGAATAAAATTCATCACGATTTTGAGAAACAAATGACCGTACTTATCATACCATAAGGCAGATATAAACACATCATTTATTCACTGTCCAACTACGTCACAACCAATAACAGAACGTTCGCGGTCACATGATAATGATAATTCGAAATTTTTTGATTTTAACATTCTTTTTCTGTCCACTACATATGTTTTTGGGTATTTTCACGCATGTAATACTGTTCTATGCATTAAAAACTATTAGGTAAATGTTAAATTTATTTAATCGAAAACCCATGCAAATTGTCTATTCACTACCCAGCATGCCAGGATTACAAACAGTATGTGCACAAACTCTGAATTGAGATAGGATATAGCAGCTATCTATAAGTCTATTGAGAACTTTGTAAACAAAACATAGGTCGAAGAGATTCGCCTGGTATAAAGTGAATGTAGACCAAAATAAGAAAGCATTAAACTGTAATCATGTTTATAAAAACACGTGGAATTTCTATAACACAAAATTTTGACAAATATTCACTGAACATGTTCAATTCTATCAATATGCATAGCGTTATCTGACGACCTTTTTTTTAACAATTTCTCGATAAAAATATTTTCTTTTATGATTTTTCGTTTATCTCTTGATAAACTTTATCAATTCAGCAGTAGTAGTAGAGGCTAATGCCAGGCAAGTAAGCCACAACGGGCCCTTTTTGTCAACCCCAGCAATCATGCCCTACCCCTCCTCAGTTCTATCTCCAAACCTCCTCGTTTTGAACCTCGAATTAAAGGACATGGCGGTCTTCCATTGGACGGAACTTACCTGGCTTCTCTGCAGAGTCCCTGAACCGAACAATTCTGTTCGAAGACTCCCAAAAGCCTCGCATTCACACAGCTACTGGTAAGATGTTTCTCCAGTCTCGACACATTCCTGGCAAATAGGATCCTTCTTGACACCCACCAATGTAAGTTGTCTTCTGAGAGCACAGTGGCCCATCAGCACCCCGATGATGCGGAGAAGCGCAGAACGACTCCTACCCAGAAGCCAAACAGTCCTGTTTCTGTCCGGCCTCTCCACCAAATCCCTCGCCTGCCTACAGCCACCGATCGAACCTCCATGGCCTCCTCAATCCATTTATCTAGGACGTCAGAGACCATCTTCCCACTTATGCCTATAGCAGGCTCCGGGCCACGAACGGCCGCCGGACACCAAGCTTTGCGAGGTCATTCCCCACAACCCACACAAGTTGCACCTCCTTTGTGCTGGACAGTCCCGTAAGAGCGTCAGCGCACTCCTGAACGAGCATTGACCCAATTCTGGGCGCAGAGGACTGCCCGGAGGACCGCCTGAGTATCTGAACAAATATATACACATTTCTCATAGCTCATCCTCACATCCTGTAGACTAGCTACAGCTATCAATTAAAGTTTCTTGCCTGTTCTACTATAAAAAAGACAAGTAAATATCCCGTGAAATCATCACAAAGTCGATTGATTTCCAATATGTGAAAGTGGTTTATACAATTGCTGAAAAAGTGGAAATAATTATTTTGTTCTACAAGAATGACAACTGTGCACTACAGGCAGCATTGGTACCTCCTGGATATAATGCATAAATTTTGGGAAACTGGATTGCAAACATAAAGCATCAACGTGAGCAGGTCGTGAGGGTAACCAGCTGGCTGTCCTGGGTCACATCATAATGGAACCAAATTAGAGTCTCAGGACTCTTGCAAGTAATTCAGGAATTTCTGTAGCTAGTTGCCGCTGAATCTTAAAAAGTAATAGGTATCACCCATACAAAATTAATTTGGTACAAGAACTCAATGAAGACGATCCTGATCGCCGTGTGCAGTTCTGTAAATAAATGACTGCTCGTGTCAGAAGGAATCCAACCTTTTTGTACTCAATCTATTTTTCCGATGAATGTACGTTCCAACTGGATGGCCAGGTCAACCGCCATAATTGCCGCTACTGAAGTGATGAAAATCCAAGAATTTTTCGTGAAACTCATACGCAGCATCCAAGGCAATTGAATGTTTGGGCGGACATACTGCAAGACCACCTTATAGAGCCTTTCCTCCTACCAGAAATTTTGGATGGAAACATATATCTGGATCTACTGGAAACATGTATCTGGATCTATTGGAAACGCATATCTACCCGATGATTGTGGAAGTATTGGAAAATGACAACGCTTTGACAAAAGAGGATATGTGGTTTCAGCAGGATGGTGCTTCACCGCATAATGCCGCAGCTGTGCGTGATTTACTTAATCAGAACTTTTCCAGTCACAGGATAGGGCGCAGAGGTTCAATGGAGTGGCCTCCCAGATCGCCAGATTTAACACCCTTAGACTTTTTCCTGTAGGGACAATTGAACTCGAAAATGTATGCAATACAACTCACTTGGGGAGCTGCGCCAGCGAATTTTTTTAAGAATGTCATCAGATAACGCACGTAAAGCTTCGAAATGTTCATTCGGAAGTGAAACAAAGATTTTATTATTGTATGAAAGTGGAGCAAAAACAATTTAAACATTTAATTAAATAACATTCTTTTAAAATTAATGATTTTATTGCCATATCCAAACTAAAATTTAAAAAGTCTATGTTGTTGTGAGCAGAATGCAGAAAACTTTCAAATTAGGTGTTACTCGACCTAGGGTGCCATTTAAAATTTAAAGGTACTTTATGACCCTGCCTGAGGGGTAGACTCCAAGTCAATGTGTCTCTGCTCTTTTTTCTTTTCTTTTTTAATTCCAATATTTTCCAGGAGGGAAATTTTTAATTGGCACACTCCATATACAAAGACTGCCAACTTGTAATTTTAAAAACTCTTATTTCAGACTTTTATGGCTCATTGCATTGCCAACCCAACAATAATTTAGCAATAATATAATCAGTAAATAGAGTGAAATATATCTGCATTAAACTTACGGATTCAATGGCGTGTAAGCTAGAAGAAAACATAGTCTCCACTTTGTTACACCAATTGTCAAATTCTACTCCCCGTGAACTGCAAAACATTGGTTTTGGTATATCTTCAGTTTCGTCAAACCTTCCGAAATCTACCATTGCTTCGCAAATTTCTATCATATCTTTACATCTTTGTATAAATGAATCTACGTGATTAAATATAGGAGCTCTATCCAATACCCAAGGTTTCTGGCCGAATTCTGTGTGGCTCTCTGATACCTAAAAAAAAGATGTTTTGATAAGAAATAAAAAGTCCATGTTGCATTCAACGTTGCGGAATGTTGAATTCCTATTTGACATCTTTCAACAATGTTATGAGAATCAGATCGAGTTCAATTTAATTGTATCATTTTCAAATAAGTGAATTAAGCTTAAAATAGCTTAAGAGGTTGTAATAATAATGATTAATTTATTGGTGTTAAAACTATACTATGTACCTTACAAATACGCCTAAGCTTGTGTTTGTAATTTTTGAATTACATAAAAAACACCTAGGAGTGTGCCTATCTGGTTGGTTTTGTTGACTGTTGTTGACAATGACAAGGATTGTATGCACAAACAATGAAGTTATTAGCTCAAAGCACTAGAAAGTTATCGTATTTAATAATTTTAGTAGGATATAACCAAATCATTCAAGTGACACTTTGAAAGTGTATGTATTAATTAAGTTAGTCAGTTTAACTTAACTTTGTCGATATAGATGGCAACATCGGTTTTCTACGTACTGTGATTTTAGGAGCACCAGATAACAGTTGTATTCAAACATTGTATTTTGGTGAATAGAGCAAGTTAAACCTTTGCTTTGTTTTATTTATTTAGGCAAATTTCCTAAATATTACACTGGCAATGAGGACAACCGCACTGCGTTTAATATTAAATTTCCGTGCTAAAGATCCACGTTTAATAGTGAAGTGGTTCAACTGTTAAAATTATGATCACCCCGACCTTAAGAGCATGTCTGATATTTGCGTGAATTTAATCCTGTAAATTCTGATTGGACTATATACAAACGGTGAGTTGAGTTACTTTAGTGCTGATGAAATTACCGATAAAAATAGAAAAAGATCAATTTTATTAAATTTGTTAAGTGATGGTGCTTATAAATTAGTGTTTGATTTGTTTACCGGATGAACCAGAGGGAAAACATTACGATTCGTTAGTTAAGTTAATGACTGAACACTAAATCGTCTGCACCAGTTTTTACCCAGTGATACAAATTTTTTCGTGCCGAGAAAAGTCAAAATGAAAATCCTCGTGGAGTGGGTTGCCAGACTACGGAGTTTAACTGCAGCATGTGATTTTAATGCCGGCCAACTCGAGTTTGTGCTAAGTGATATATTTGTTGTTGGATCGATGTTGGTCCAGTTTAAGATCGAGAAATGGAGGGAAAAAAATCTGCCAAATTTGCTGACATGATCGATATTGCTACAGAAAATCTGTGGTTAGAAGTCGTGGTAATGAAGGCTCTATTAAACAGGAGCCTTCAGATTTGTTGTATGTCGGGGGCAATCTAGGGGAGAAATATAATGTCTTGATTAAGTTAGTCAGTTTAACTTAACCTTGTAAATATAGATGGCAACGTCGGTTTTCTACATCCTGCATGATTTTCTGGAGCAATGGGCACTTGATATGCGCCAGATAACAGTTGTATTACAACATTGTATTTTGATGAATAAAGCTTTGTTCTATTTATTTAGGCGAATTTCCCAGTTATTACAGAAAGGATCATTTTGACAGCTTTATACATATTCGGAACATATCCTTGATGGAAATTGTGTTTTATGCAGGCACAAGCTTAGGCTTTCTGTGTAGCACTGCATTGTAAAATTGAAACATAAATATACTGTACTATACTTACCAGCATGTAGATTTTAATATATTTCGTCAAGCAATCGATACATGTCTGGAACATCTCCATGCCCTTCTTGCTCTTTTTCTCCCTAAACACAACATCCAACTCAAGAAAATTTATACACTGTTTGATCAGCTGGTTACTCAAGGCACGACACAGTGTGGTTACTTTTTCAGGTGTGTTATAAAATGGACTATTTAGCCATATAAATCTGAACAAATGCAGTATCTTCTGAACATGATCAGGAATTTCAGATATTGAATCAAGTTGCCATAGATCATCACAGGGTTTAACGATTACAGTCAAATATTCCACGTTAGACTTGGATTCTTCAACGCTTCGTTCAATTTCATCCACTAATGTGAGAAATTGTCTAACATAGGTTGACTGAACAGCTGTTAAAATGTCACAAACATGTCTCAGGGTCTTGTTATTCAGCTGAACATCTAAATTGCAGAGATTTTCATCTGAAACGGTAATAAAAATAATAGTAAGCGAGTTATTTAATGTCTCTCATGTTTTCATAATTCAAATACAAACTCCTGTGTTGAAAAAATTGAACTCTTTAAATAAAATTAATCTTGTTATCCTTGCATACTTGCACAACTGTTTAAAGAATTCAATAAATCTGTTGCTGGCTTGAAAAAGCACCTAAGTACAATTTTATCAAAATTAATTTGGTCCCATCTTATCTGATCTTGATTTTTCCAATGAAACGAATCTTATCTTGATATTTTTAACACACATCAATATATATGCAATAAGGGACTAAATAAAGGCAAGTAACTACTACTGAAAAACAAGCAATATTTAGCTTAGGTCTCCAAAGTCGACAAGATTAATCATTTATCCATGACTGATCTTAAAAACCTGGTTATAGACACAATCAGCGGTATGTTGCCTGGTATTCTGCAACTTATGTTTTCCCGGATCGGCTTTCGGCTCAGAAGTCAAGAGGTGGACCTAGAGGGTGTTGTCAGGATGCTTGCGCTCCAGAACCGCTCGATCAATGTTGGGCAATGGCGGCACCTGAAGACGGCAGGAGGACCTGGGGCTTGGCGTCTGGTCTTCTCGGTGGGGCCCGGGGTGGTTCGCGAGCTGGACGGGCAAGGCTGGCGGCTGTATTTCGAGTTGGTGACTCTGAGTGTAATCAGAGTTCCGACATGGAGTGCGGTCGCCTCCGCCCGGCGCGCGGACGGGCTCTGACCAGAGGAGGTCTCCGCCCGGGCGGCGTCGCGATTAAATTCGCGGGGCTACTGCGGGTGGGCCAGATCAACCTACAGCATAGCCGGGACGCCACTGGGGAGCATGCGACCCAGGCGGAGTTGTGTTGATCCAAGAGCCTTATGTGTATAGGAAGCAAGTGAGAGGGCATGGCGGAATCGGCTTCAACATCCTAGTTGGTGGCGAAGCAGAGGAGGAACAACCTAGGACATGCATACTGGCGTCGAGTGATCTGGACGTGATGTTGCTGCCGCAGCTCGGGTCCAGGAACGCCACAGTAGCTGTCCTGGAGTATAAGGTGAGTAATATAAGGCTTAAGGTTATGATGTGCAGCCTTTATGTTCCCTACGATCGGCGGGGCCTGCCTCCGTCGGAGGAATTTGTGCGTATCGTCGATTTCGCGAGGGAACATGGGTTACAACTGATAATAGGCTGCGATGCCAATTCTCACCACAGATTGTGGGGCAGCACAAATACCTACCCACGTGGTGAGGCTCTACTAGAGTATTTGGCTACGACGAACCTAGAGGTATTAAATAGAGGTACAGCTCCAACGTTTGTCAATCGCATCCGGCAGAAGGTGATCGACATCACGCTAGCGAGCAGAGGAATAACGGAGGATATATCTAACTGGAGGGTGACAGAACACATATCAATGTCTGATCATCGTATGATCATCTTTGAATTGGATGTGGACCGTGAGAGCACTCCAAGGAAGACCGACTGGGATGCCTACGTAATAGGCCTCGGAGGGTCACCAAGGAGCCCAGAGGGGAGAAGACTATCTACAGAGGCATTAGATAGTGAGATTGAGGCCCTAGAAGGTAGAATAATAGCAGAATACGAGGCCGCGTCACCACTTAGGGGGGAACTGTCCATCAAAGTGAGATTGTGGAACAGGGATCTCGCCGTACTACACGGGCGGACTCGGGGGGGCCCTAAACCGAGCCGTCCGAGAATCGCGTGAAGCGGCCTGAGACGAATTTAGGACTGCCAGAAGGGAGTTTAAGAAGGAACTGCGACGGAGTAAACGAGCTAGTTGGAGCGCAAACTGCGGGGAAGTCAACTCCCTGCCGGACGCAGCAAGGCTGGTAAGGGTACTCAAACAGGAGGTAAGCAGTAATGTACGATCCTTAAGGAAACCGGACGGGAGCTGGACAAGCACCGGTGAGGAGAACATGCGTCATCTCGCCGAAGTTTACCTTGCGGGCGGTGGAGCCGTCACAGGGGCTGTCGACCTGGGCCGGTGGACGGTCCCGAATGCATACTGGCAGCTGGCAGTGGTCACGGATGGCTCTATAGCCTGGGCGGTGGGCGAGTTCGCTCCTTTTAAGTCCGCAGGCTGTGATGGGATTTTTCCGGCCCTGCTCCAGAGGGGCCTGGATATACTGCTTCCCAACATAAGGGAGATTTTCCGGGCCAGCCTGGTGTGGGGCTACGTCCCAAAGGCCTGGCGCCGGGTTAGGGGGGTCTTCATTCCCAAGCCGGGAAGGGAGGACTACACGCTGGCCAAGGCGTACAGGCTAAACAGCCTTACATCATTCCTGCTTAAGGCATTAGAAAAGATGGTAGATATGTTTATGTTGGGAGGGATCTTAAAGGATCACCCCTTCCATAAAGGTCAGAACGCATACCAGCGGGGGAAATCGACGGAAACGGCGCTCCATGCTGTGACACGGAAGGTGGAAAGGGCCCTACACTACGGGGAGAGCACATTAGCTGTGTTCTTCGATGTGGAGGGGGGTCTTTGATAAGGCAAGGACGGATACGGTCTGTACCGCCCTACAGGATAGGGGAACGCCGAGGTTCCTAATAAGCTGGGTGGCGAGCATGCTGGAGGACAGGAGAGTTTCGCTGACCTTGAGGGGCTGGAGACTGGACGTTGGGGTGACGGGTGGCTGTCCTCAGGGCAGCTGTCTTTCGCCCCATCTATGGTGTCTGGTCATGGATGACCTCTTGGAGCGACTCTCTGAGAATGGCTTCTACGCCCAGGCGTACGCTGATGATGGTCTGGTCTTAGTCACCGACAAATTCCTCGGCGTCGTCTGTGAGTGCATGCAAGCTGCCTGTAGCATAATCGAAAGGTGGTGTGGTGAGCAGGGACTCTCTGTAAACCCCGCGAAGACGGAGATGATCGTATTTACCAAGAAGAGGAAGGTAGAGCGGTTCAGGGCGCCCGTGATGTTTAGAAAACCTTTAGCTTTAGTGCGGGAGGTACAATATCTGGGGGTGATCCTGGACCCCAAACTAACATGGGGGTCGCAAATAGAACGAGTAGTGAGGAAGGGAATTGCGACCCTCTGGCAGCTGCGTCGTATGATAGGCAGGACCTGGGGACTTAATCCTCGGATCCTTCATTGGATCTACACTGCGATCGTCACGCCGATAATCCTCTATGGAGCGTTGGTCTGGTGGTGTAGTGTGAACCAAACTACCAGCAGGAAGCTGGCCAAACTCCAAAGGCTGGCAATCCTGGGTATCACAGGCGCTATGAGGACGACACCCTCAGCCGCGCTATAGGTCCTGTTGATGCTGCAACCGCTTCCCATCTGTATCAGAAGGGAGGCTATGGCATCGCATCTTAGAATGCGAGACTCAGGAAACTGGTGCGGAGAGGGAGCAGTAATAGGGCATGCAAGAGTCGCCAAGGAGGTGAAAAAGGAAATTGCGATTTCCGCCATAAAGGTGCGGGATGCCGAGGACGATATTAGGTTGACTAGGCCATACACTCTTAGGATCCCCAGTAGAGATCAGTGGAGGGGAAACGAGGTTGCATTCCATCCCGCAAGCCTGGTATGTTTCACCGGCGGATCGCGGCTGGAGGACCAACAATTCTGCGGGGCAGGAATGTACATCGAAGGCCTGGGAGTGCGCGAGAGCTATGCTCTTGGCCCATATACCACGGCATTCTAAACAGAGGTGTATGCTATTCTGTCTGTGGCCAATAGACAGGATGTGAAGAGGAGTCCCGAGAAATGTGTGTACATCTGTTGGGATAGCCAGGCGGTCCTCCGGGCAGTCTGCGCGGCCAGAATCAGGTCAACACTGGTTCAGGAGTGCGCTGAGGCACTCGGAGGACTATTTAGGGCGAAGGAGGTGCAACTGGTGTGGGTTCCGGGACACTGTGGCGTAGCGGGGAATGAGGTGGCGAATAATCTCGCAAGACTCGGTTTCCGGCGCCCTTAGACAGGTGGACTGAGGAAGCAATGGAGAGGCTCTGGGGGTCGGTTGGTGGCGGCAGGCAGGCGAGGGACTTCGTGGAGGGGCCGGACAGAGATAAAGCTGTCTGGCTACTCGGAAGGAGTCGACCTACGCTTCGCCGCATCCTTGGGGTGCTGACAGACTACTGCGCCCTTAGAAGACACCTCACACTGATAGGCGTAGAGAGGGATCCCATTTGCCAGGAATGCTGCGAGGATGTAGAAACGTCCTACCACTACCTGTGTGAATTCGAGGCTTTTGGGAGTCTTAGAGCAGAATTGTTCCAATCGAGGACTCTGCAGAGGAATCAGGTAAGTATCGTCCAATTGTAGACCGTCACGGCCTTCATCTCGAGGTTGAGGCGGTTTGGCGACGGACTGAGGAAGAGTAGAGCATGGTTGCTGGGGTTGGCAAAAAGGGCCCATTGTGGCCTACTTGCTTGGCGTTGGCCTCCCCGCCACTGCTACTACTACTAAAGATAGCTGCAATATCCTATCTCAATTCAGAATAAGAGTTTGTCCACATACTGATCACAATATTTACTGGCATGCTGGGTAGTGAATTTCATCGAGCTAACTATGGCAAGTACAGCCCTCTCAGCAGAGTAGTTAACAGTAGCCACAGCTTCTGTTCAGAGTTTGATAGAGTTGGTATGTCATATAGCCAGTTTAGGTCAAATGCGCATAGAGTTAAGTCTATGAAGTATTTTATTATTATTATTGTTTTTGATTGTCTAGATTTGTAAATTTTTTCTTTGTATATTATGTAAAATGCCAAGTGTCTTAATAAACATTATTATTATTTTTAGAACTAAGGTTTTAAAAACATTTATAATTTTTAAGAGGTGTATTTGGCTAAAGCCTTTTTCAACCAAGCAACAAAATTGTTTACGAAATTTAGTATTAGGGTAAAATAAGTAGTTTTATAAAAATATATAAGCTCTTAACACATTTTGATAAGTTATAACATAAGTTAAACTAATTTGTCACTTATATAAGTTGTTTATATAGATTTGTGTTTAAAATCAAAGAAAAACTTGCAACTAAAGAAGCGATGACATAAAATAGTAACACTAATTTGAATATTAATAAAAATAAGTCGCTTACATCGATACAGCCAAAAATCATGTTCGTCGCCTGGACACAGCAGTTCATTTGGTGTATTCTGGTCTTGGTCTTGTAGCCCAACTCTAACTTGTTTGGTCCAGTACACAACGATACCTTCTAGTCTTTTTACTAGTTCCTTATCCTTGCTAGCGACGTCCACTGTTACTGCACTAGCTTCTGAAGGTATGTAGAGCACCGTTAACCCACAGGTCTTGTAATACAGATCAAACAACTTGCACAGAAACATGTGCAGTTTATGTGAGAAGTCATTTTTAACACCTGAAAGTTATTTGTTAAGGACAATTTTTGTTTTCAAATGACTAAGCTTTATGATAGTATTGATACTGTTTTTAAAATTCTCTATAACTCTATGGTACAACATCGAATGTTTAATGATGATGGTGATAATAGTAATAATACTCCATCAGCCGTGGGATCATCAAATTTCAATAGGTTAGGTTAGGTTAAATTGTGAGTGGGCCACAACAGTCCCTCCACTGCCCTTAAGGTCTATTGTGGTTCACCCCCAATTGTCTTATATTTGACCCAACAAATCCATCCTCCTACAGAGGTCGACAATTTTTGTGGGCGAAAGTTGACCCAGATCTTTTGGTGCAAGCGGTCTTGCCAAAGAGCAGGTATCTTGTCCTGTCCGCAGCCTGATATCATATCTGGGATGAACGAATGTTATACTATGAGGAAGTGTGAAGGCTCTTCAAGCTCAGTCGATAATAATAATAATAATAAACAAAAGTATGTCCCTTTAGCGACTAATTGAACATTCTTGCATATTTTTCCTAATTTATTTGCCATAATAATATTTATCCTTGGAGGGAGGCGGAGATCTCTAGCGTTTGATATACACCCGGATTTTGAGGCATCCACTGTGGGCTTTGAATGGACAAATGACATTGCTTGGATGTTATTTGGGAACAGCTGCGGTCCACATGATACGGATGTTGGGTCCAAACAAACCCGGAGGGGGTTAAGGGTGTGGTATACACCTGGATTTTTCGGCCCCCACTGTGTGCCTCGCCTTGAGCCTATAGAATTGGTGGATGTCGGGTCTAGACGAATCCGGAGGAGAGGAGATCTCTAGGGATGGATTACACCTAAAAACTGAGGTCTCCACAGTAGGCTTCGAACCAGGCACACGACCTCACTTGGATGCTGCTGGGAAGCCGGACTCCATATGATACCGCCTCGAGTCGAACACTGACGGATGTCGGGTCCAGACAAACTCGGAAAGAGTCTCTGTGAGCTTCGAAACAGGCAAGCGAGTTCACTCAGATGTAAGTACACCTGTCAAGCCAACTTTCACCCTAAAAATATCGCCTCCTGCGGGGAGCTCGATTTGTTGGGTGAAATTTACACTGGTGGGTATCGGGTCCAGACGAACTCCGAGAGGGCTATCTTTCTGCGAGCTTCGAAACAGGAAGCGACCCCGCTTGTATGCAGCTCGAGAGCGGGATTCCATGATACCGCCTCGAGTCAAACACTTGACAGATGTCGGGTCAGACGAACTCAAGAGAGAGGTCATCTCTCTGTGTGCTTTGAAACCGGCAAGCGACTTCACTCAGATAGTGGTACACCTGTCAAACCAACTTTCACCCTCAAAAATATCGACTCCCCCAGGGTGCTGGATTTGATGGGTGAAATTTAAGCAATTAGACATAAGCCACAATAGACCTAAGATCACAGTGGAGGGACTGAAATAGCCAGCTCACATTGAATCTAATTTAATCTTCTTTGGAGTGCTCTAGATTAATTTTTGCTTTGCCACCACATATTTTATTCTTGTGTATGATGCATGGTGCGCCAGATAACTTGTTGAAAAACTCAAGAGATAATCATTTCTTTCATTTTTTTTGTGTTAACACCGAAGGCAACAAATATAAAGATATTTCGCATATATTTTACATTATCATATAAGAGCACAGCAACAACAATCTTGTTTACAACAGTATAATTAATTGTACTTGTATAAACAAAATCAATTTATAAAACAGTTAAAGAAATCTGTATAATGAGTACAGCATCTTATTTAAAAGTAATTTTTGAAGTGGTGTACACAAGTGTATAAAAATTTTGATAATTATATAGTTTTATGCACCAAAAATTATGATTTTGTTGAGTCTTTGTGATTAACTAGTGATGTATACTGGTGGCCATTTGGAATTAGGCATTTCATTCGAAAGCCTCGGAATCACAATAATTTTTAGAACATCGAAATTATAGTGCTATCTAGCATGCCAATTTATTTACAAACTGAGTGAAGAAACCATCTGCCCAAAAGAGGTAAATCTAACAACAGCAAGTGGAACTTTAATAAAAAAAATTGAGGAACTTTAGAAAATGGATACAGATTTTAATAGGAGTCTGTGGTTTGCTATGAAAAAACAAATTGTAGAGTGTAGAACCATAATATTAGGTGCTTTAGCATATTTACAACATCCAGAAAACCTCAACAGTACCACCAATGTGAATACAGATGGTTTTGAGCATTTTGACTTTAGTACAAAGTAGATTTAGTCAACGATTTTCCAAAAAATGTAATAACTGTAGAAGATAATGAGCACAAAGACCAATTACAAAACCAGCAACATCAAGTGAAACAGTTTCAAAGGCGGTTCAGGTCTGAGGCAGTCTTAAAGCTCCAAGAACCTAAAAGAGGACCACTTTCAATAATAATAAAAATGGCTTTATATAAAATATGACCTTGCTTTGGCAAAAATATTATGATCATTTGCGAAAAGGTTTACCAAGTGTTGAGGAGGAAAGGGCTGTCTTCTCAGCTGCAGGAGCTCTTGTGACCAAAATATGATCACTCCTCAAAGATACAACAATAGAGGCCCTGCTATTTATGAGACAATACTTTAATAATATAAAACGAGTGAATTTAGATTTTTCTTCTACTAAATACTCTGAAATATGACTAACTTGGTTGTCTAGCATATTTGTTCTATTCATGTTATCATTTAATTACATTCTTTGTGTGAGTAAAAAAATTAAATTTTCATGTAAGAAAGCTGTTTTGAAGCATATTTGAACAAATTTGATAAAAATAACAACCGACGATATGCCAATTTAATTTTTAAAGAAGCAGACATAGATCCAGGCAAAAGAGCCAGTAAGTGTTCTAAGGAAGAGGTAGAAAAAATTATAACTATCATGGCTAATCTTTACAAAATCACAGATTGATTTCTTAAGAGGCAAAGGACATTATTGATAGAAAATACAACCAGTTGACATTTGCCTCATGAGATTCCAAACTCCGTGAGGATTTTGGAACGTATGAAGAAGATACGTGCCCGAGACGCTACTGAGCTTTGCATGTACTTGGTCAGCATTCAAAAACAACAGGTCATCATGGACACACTGTTGGTGTATCTAAAAAGTAATTTAACATGTATGTTTTATTAACCCATTCATGCCTACCATCCTTAAAAAACGACCAGAACAGAGAACTGCATTGGGTGGTGCTTGTAAACTTGTTCCAATGTATCATAGATGCCACCTGCATTTAGTCAACTGGTAAGAGTTTACCATCTATAATAATAATCAATTTCTGCGTCGTTTCCTGGTTTTGTTGATCTTCAAGTACAGAGCCTCAGTGGTCCAGGGGTAAGAACGTGTGACTATGAACCGAAGGGTACCGAGTTCGATTCGCAGGGTTTCCTGTTCACTTTTTCAGTATAAATAGACCAACGTAAAATTACGGAAAAAAAATATTTCAAGAGTGCTTTATGTCATCATGTCACACATTGATCGAGAATACATTCGTTCCTTATGCTCGACAAGGTGGGTTTTGTCATCTTTTTTCCAAGTTTTATATCAAATGTACTCTCAAAACATCACAGTTTTATAATCACTGTAGTGAAATTGCATGATTATCTTCGTTTGTTGTCACCTAACCTATCAGAAATTGTCTGTGCTGAGAAAAGAACGCTAGGCATAAAAGTATACCAAGAATGCATTTTTTAAGTGGTTTGACACTGCATGATATTTTGGCAGCCTTTGGAGAGGACAATACATTTCCAAATAATCAGATCCAAATAGTTTTGCAGCCGCGTATAAATGCCTGTGAAGGCTTGTCTGATGAAGAATCTGGTGAAGAAGACATCATCGATGTAAACAATCTGCCAGCGAGTCAGTTGCTTGCAGAAGCTGAAATTGTCAACCCAGATGATGAAGTAGCTGAATAGAAAGATGAAGATGATCTACCACTAGCTTTGTTGCAACTTGCTGTGAAAAAAATGTTTAACTGGGAAGAAAAAGGCACAACCACAAGTATAGGAGTGGCCTATATTTTATGAGGTGAAACCTTAATTTACCCCTACAGAATTGTTCTTACAATTTTTTGATGAATCTGTGCTTGATATGTTTCTCAAGTATACTAATAAGTATACCGGGAAAAAGAACAAATCAGGTAATATCACTATAACAGGGTTGAAGGCTTTTTTCGGTATATTGCTTTTGAGGAAATATGTACAAGTCCCTTGCTGATGCATGTATTGTTGGGAGAATAATAGGAACTCCCACAATGAAGCTGTTAATGCTATGTTATGTCAAGAGATAGGTGTGAATTTATTTTATCAAATTTACATTGCAGTGACAATGGTGATTTTCCCCAAAATGAGCGAGTTGCTAAGTTTGCCAACTTTTTTTTAATGATGCATAAGAATTTTCAAAAACTGAGTCACTAAGTGTCTATGATTTTATGGTAACTTACTTTAGTGGGCATGGGTGCAAACAGTCTATAAGAGCAAACCTATATGCTGCTGCGGTTTCAAAGTATGGATGGGTGCAATATCTGATGCAACATGCAATGGTTAGAACCATACCAGTGATCAAATACCCACATTGCGAACAATTACAAACCATTTGGATTAGAGCCTTCAGTTATATTGCTGATTAAAATATATTGAATCTAGTTTAGATAATAACCAGCATTACCTTGTTCGTCAAGAAAAGCAAACGTGTCGCCAATGTCACAAAAAAGTGCAAAAAAGGTGTTAGGTGTGATGTTGCTTTGCAAATGGGATGTTTTGCATTCCATCATAAACCGTAGTGAAATTACTTATTACAAAAATATCACATAGGAGATTGTAATTTTATACTTTTATTCTTGTATGCTTAATGTCATTTAAAAAGTACGGCATAGAAATTAACTTTTTTTGTTAATTTTGCTTGATAAAAATATTATATATGCTCAAGAGGACTATCATTTCCCCAAAACGGGTCCATGTAAGCTAAAATAAAAAAAAAATAAAAAAAATTCAGGCATGTATCGTTAAAATGAATTCATAATCATACATTTTACTACAAACTCACCCTGTTAGTAAGTACAAAGAAGCAAAATCCAATCTTTGTTACTACAAGTTGAGTGGGGAATTGTTTACATATACTTTGCCTATATCTGAAGAGTATATTATATATTTCTAGTTCAGTTACTAAACCTTCTCAGAAATCACTTTAAACTAAAATTTAAATACAAAAGGATACTTTCTGGCCAATTGGTGCAATATAAAAATACGGGACCAAACAATAGCTCTACAAGATTCATCACTGTAGCTTCGAAATTACCATCTGAATTACCAAAAATGACATTATCATGAAAAGTACTCGTCTCAAATGGTGACGAAGAGATTTTCAAAAAGTAGCTGAACTCTGCTATTGGATCATCCGGTATGTACAGCACACATTCCAGTTTATTTCCATGAAAATAAATCATCAAGAAAGTATAAGATGGGTCAGTTAAGAATACGGTTATGGTATCTACATTCCTCTCGGTCCAATCTTCGGGCTGTAAATCATACAATGTCGTCATATCTTTCACGAAACCAATCAACGTATTTAAATCCTCTTCTGAATATTCTACAACTGTTTGGATTTCGGCAACTTCAGGTGTTTGTATTTTTACAGTTCTATCTGAAATTGGAAAAATATTCTTGTGTATTATCTATCACCTATCATAAATTGTTACATGTTAATGATAAAATCAAAATATTTATGTTATACTAATAATACAGGCAATAGTGAATTTGTTTCTGCATTAGACTACAGGAGTTTTTTGTTTTGATTCATAGGTTCAGAATGACGTACTGAACGTAAAAACACAAAATCCTTACAAATTAGGAGGGCGGAAGTGCCGCCATTTTGAGAAAAACCGTTTCGGCCTATATCTCCGTAACCGTGCACTTTAGGCCAAAAATGGTAATGACCTATATTGTAGATAATTGCATTCCTCATCTTTCTTATTAAATTTTTATTTCGTATCACTCACCGTTTACTACTTATTATTAGGATTCATTTATTGGCTGTTTTACCTATATCTTTGTTAATAATTGTTTAAACAATAAAATGCTTATAACTTAACTTTTCAATCGACAAATTTCCTACAACTTTTACTTAAAACTTTTTTTTTCTAAAATCAATATTTTCAAAGTTATAACGCGTTAATTTCAAAAATCCTGTGCCTAGACGGTTGACGCCAGTCTGGGCATGAAAACTGAGTCATCCAACATCTAGCCATATATATATATATATATATATATATATATATATATATATATATATATATATATATATATATATATATATATATATATATATATATATATATATATATATATATATATATATATATATTAAACAGACCCTTCTTATAGAAGGTTCTCGAATTGACCTGAAAGGCCTCCAACGGTTAATGTATACTTAAAATTTTCTCAAAATTGGCATTCGTGTTTTCTCAAATAACAAGGACAAAAAAGGATGATTTAATGCAGAAAGTATTACTAAATGGTTTTTGAGCATTGGAAGTAAATGCACAGAATGGCGTTGTTGACGATAAAGAGATTTATTAAGGAAGCAAAATGAACTATTTGGTATATCACAATTTTAGTAGTCAATGTCATCTTTATAAGTTTTGATTACTCTATTTAGAAAAACCTTGGACCAGCACTTATTAAATTAATTTCCCGTGTTCTTTGTCGTTTATTACCTTATGCCATCAGTATATAATTGATTATTTGATAAAAATCGAGGGGAATTTTGAAGTAGAGTACTATTTATTGTATAAAATATTATGTAAATAAAAAAATATTCAGCGGGTACCTGCTGTTTTTTTTCAGGTAAGAAGGCAAATTATTTATTAGTGCAACATTTAACACGTTATAACTTTGAAAATATTGATTGGAAATAAAAAAAAGTTTTAAGTAAAAGTTGTAGGAAATTTGTTGATACAAAAGTTAAGTTATAAGCATTTTATTATTTAAACAATTTCTAACAGATATAGGTAAAAAAGTCAATAAATGATTCCTAATAGTCGTATAAGTTGTAAACAGTGTGATACAAAAAAAAAAATTTAACAAAAAAGATGAGAAATTCAATTATCTACAATAAAGGTCATTACAATTTTTTGCCTAAAGTGTACGGTAACGGAGATATAGGCCGAAACGGTTTTTCTCAGAATGGCGGCACTTCCGTCATACTAATTTGTAAGGATTTTGTTATTTTACATTCAGTACGTAATTCTGAACCTATGTATCAAAACAAAAAACTCCTGTATTTTAGTGTATTATGGACAAGAGTAACAGGCTCCTCTATTGCCTGTACTATAATAGATTGTATCTATTCAAACTAAAATAATTGGAAAAAATAAGGATGTCAACTTTAACCTTTGTGGTGAGCACTGCAGTACTTAACTATACATACATTAACACAAGATAATTTTGAGATACGTTTAGCAGTAATTAAGAAAAACACAATTTTAATGACGGAGTGCCTTGTAAATAATTCAAATTATTAGATTAAGGTATGGAAATGCTTTAGTTCTACATGTTTATATAACATTAATTTTAAATGCGATTACTTGTGGGGACGTTTCAGTAACGGTTTCTAAAAAAGGTTGAGTCTGCTGTCTATAACACGGGATAGTTGACAATATAATTAATAGTAATGAGTGCTAAGGAATGAGCTCTCCTGTGGTGATCTTAAAGATACACGGCCCGTGATATGGCAAGCCTGACTCGTCGACCGGCGTTCCATGGACCGTGTAGCCAGTTACACACGCCATCTATCCGGGCGGACTGGTGGGCTGGGATATCATGGGTCTAGGATCCAGTGATGTGTCAGTAAAGTCGTATATCCTCAAAGTAACTGAAAAAACTCGGTGTATTGCTAGTTAGTCAGTAGTCTAGTAAATCTTTTTAGAGATAAACGTACATTTAGTACTGAGCTGACTAGTAATCACGGTTGATAAAAAAGATATAGGCTCGTTGAATGGCAATCCACAAGCCGCCAATCTGGGCCTTAAGACAGAAAAAAAGAGGAGGGGATGAGGGAAATTGATGAAGGCAGTGAAGAATGGTTGTCTACACAGTTTTATCAAATATGTGTTGTTTATTTTTAAGCGTTTTATGTGTTTCTGTTGTTCCTTTTTTTTTTACAAAATGGTGTGCTGTTATAATTTGACTTTTTTCAGACTTGCTCTTGGGAGAACTGGCAGCTCAAAAATGGTAAGAAGTGAGAGGGCAGAGAGAACAGATGCTTTCTAATGAATGTTATGCTTGGCGAGTATAGATGTTTTAAACTCACAAATAAGTACATCTGATTATGTGTATTTTTTGCTGGTTACTATATAATTGTAGGTTTTGTGAATAACAAACCGTGTATGTATCTTTCTTGTTTTTTTGAATAAACTTATATTATTATTTATGAATAGCATTTAAAAACTGTAAATTAAAAAATATAACATTTTATCGCACAACGTTTTGGTTAATCAACACTGATTGGGGAGACTGGAGGCTTGAACTTGATGGACGAATAAGCAAAACAGAAAAAGGATTTTTTTAAATCCAATTTTGTATTCTGTGGAGATTACTAAATTGACAATACTTTCTATGGCAACACAAAAGTAAACATTGTTTTTTTTTCACTATTTTAAGATTTATACTTTTACAATTACCTAGTTTTGTTTTATGTTACTCAAGTTGATGAAAATTCCTTTCAGTTTGGTAAGTAATAATTCATTTCAAGATTACAATAATGACTAATGAATCTAAAATTTTTAGATATATTTACAATCACCAGCTACAAGGAATGGAGTGCATGATTATAAAATTGCAACAGAACAGATAGAAACATCTAAAGTCAAAGAATCCTGCAATGATTCACTTATTCCACAACTACAAAACTTCTATACAATAACCTTTTTCAACTAAATTTTAGTTAAAATAAACAAGATTTACCAAGTGGAAACTACATATATAACAATTAAAAAATCGGTTCTTATGCTAAACATTCTGAAGAAAATCATCTATAGAATTATTACTTATAGATACAAACTGAAAGTAACATTATTTTACTCTTCCATATCTAGCTAAGTTTTATTTATATTAGTATAGGAATTTTTATTGTAAAAATAGGTTTTAAAATGTAAACTTACCTATAGACTCCTCTGATGAAAAGAGGGAGTCCTTTTCTTCTCCTTCTCCTACAAGAAATTCGGGGGCTGGAGAAGGAGAAGCCATTTTAGAACCTGTAAAAATACAAAAAATAAAACTGAAACAAAGTTGTTTATTTTATTGGTAGTTAGGAGAATAATTGTTTGTTTGGGTGCTTGATTTAGATGATGTTATATCGTAACCTAGAGAATTTATTGATCAAACTTTCTAACAAATATGGTTATGTTAAATTGACACTTTAAATACATTTCTTCAAAAATAGTACCTAAAATAAATGTGAACAGCAGATTAAAGCAGATAAGGGAGAGTTAATATAGTTTTATGCATTCAATGTGGCTATTTCTATGGATGTACATTGTAACAAATCGATTTCTTTCTCACTGATGAAGCTAATGAATATTTCAAGATTTTGGTTTGATATACGTGTAAGAAAAACTCTACATTCTCAGATGTGCTAATATTGGTCAATAACTTCAGAGAACTTGTAAAAAATTAGTAGAGTTTAGTGAACCTATTTACCATTATTTCATTAGCCAAAATTATATATTTCCAACTTTAAAAAAAAGTCGTAAAGAAAGTTTGATTAATCTCAATGAGAAATGCTGCATTAAACAATCTGTAGTGGCTACGGTAGCTCAGTGAGTTCATTGTCGGCTACCAGTGCAGAAGTTTCAGGTTCACATTTAACTTTTTCAACAATATGAATAATTCAGTACTTATTGAAAAATAACAATTACATAGGTCGTGGCATTGTGTCTAAGTATATTGAATGCCTGCAATTTCCTCCCTTCAGATGGAGCGTGAAAGATTCCTACCCTGCATACAAAACAAAAAGAGTTCCATCAAATTTCCAGGTTGGTGAGGCGAAATTGCTTTCTAGCAACAGTGATTGGCCATAGTTACAGAATTGGGCAGATATTAATTAAACAAAATACATACAAATATAATAAGAATGTTGGTAGTAATGTGGCTTTAAACCTTTAAAAAAATTATAATTTAATTAGCGTTTACTGCAGCAAATAAATATGGTCTAACTAATCCTTAGCTATCTACTGACCATACTAAAATCAGACAGCCATGTTTATGGCAACAGTATGCTCAGGTACACAAGTAGAATTTAGTCTTTTCCATTAATTTTCTAATAGGTAAACAGCTGCTTTTTGCCCGCTTCATGCAGTCTACCAAGATGGCCTAAATCAGTTAGGAGGTCCAAGCCGTTTTCACCAAAGTTTCCATAACGCTTTCAAGAAAATCCTGCAAATCCACCTGTGTTGAAAATGCTGAAACCTTCGGTAGTTTTCTTCCATCTTCACTATTCCTAATGTAATACCACTACCTGGATTTGTCACATCTTCACCTTTGATGCTATTAGTTTTATTAATCTTACCACTGATTTAGCTTCTTCATGAACTTCAGTATTCTAACACTGACCCAAAGCTTGTTTGTTGTTTAGATCATCAGGATATTTAACCAAAGCTTGTCTATTGTTTAGATCGTTAGAATATTTAATTCAGAAGTAGTGTGCACTATATGTAAGATTCTGGAGTGTCTAATTTCTCGCATGTCCACTCGCTTTATGATTCAGCATGATGTCATAACATCTGTGTATTGGTCTTCTTCCTAGCAAATTCGTTGCTACAAACTTAATAAGCTAAACAGCTTAGTAAGTTTGTACCAACGAATTTACCAGGAAGACCAATACACTTAAGCTAAACAGCTTATTAATTTGCAAATCCACCTGTGTTGATAATGCTGAAACCTTCGGTAGTTTTCTTCCATCTTTACTATTCCTAATGTAATACCACTAACTGGATTTGTCACATCTTCTTTGATGCAATTAGTTTTATTAATCTTACCACTGATTTAGCTTCTTCGTGAACTTCAGTGTTCTAACACTGACCCAAAGCTTGTTTGTTGTTTAGATCATCAGGATATTTAACCAAAGCTTGTCTGTTGTTTAGATCTTTAGAATATTTAATTCAGAAGTAGTGTGCACTATATGTAAGATTCTGGAGTGTCTAATTTCTCGCATGCCCACTCGCTTTATGATTAAGGATGATGTCATAGCATCTGTGTATTGGTCTTCTTCCTGGCAAATTCGTTTCTACAAACTTAATAAGCTAAACAGCTTATTAAGTTTGTACCAACGAATTTACCAGGAAGAAGACCAATACACATAAGCTAAACAGCTTATTAATTTTGTACCAACGAATTTACCAGGAAGAAGACCAATACACATATGCTATGACATCATGCTTAATCCAAAAATATAAACATATTTTTGGATTGAAGCACTGCATACGAGAAGGCAAATAGGTTATTTATTTTGATTTTAAAAGAACTTTCAATAAGGCGCCAATAAATATTTTACTATAAAATCCTGTTAATGATGGTGTGGGAGAAGGAATTGCTATGTAGATTCAATTCTTCCTTACGGATTGTCCTTTCCCAGTAAGGGGTTTGTGGTTCGCTTCTTCGTCCTAAGACTACACTTAGTGGTGTGGTGAGATATGTTCTGGGCCTGTTTGTTTTTGATCTATATCTTTGATATTATTTGAAAATTTTTGATTATCCGTCTGATGCACCAACTTTACAATGTGACATTAGATGTTGTTACAGAATGGTCTCGAGTATTTTTTCGACTATTAAAGACCTTAAAATGTTAAGTCCTTGATTATGGTAATTCTCACATTTCGTATGTCATAAATGAATAACTTCGGAGCGCAGTTGAGAGACATGTTGTTTTGGGTGTTGTTGTAACATCTGATTTATCTTGGTCTGGGCAGGTGTCTTTTTGTTCGAAAAAGACCAAATACCTGCAGCTTTCCTATACTTAAAGTCAACCATTCAAAGTAGTCCAATCCTTTATATTATCTATGTTACTTTACAGTATGTACCACCTCGGAGCCCATGCAACGATCTTTCTGGCCGAAATGAACAACTTGTCCATTCAGCAAATCCCATCAACACCAAATGGAAACGCCTGAAATCATCAATCATAGGTGTAATTGTTAAATAAAATAAAACCATTCTTGTGTGACATACGATGAGTTTACCACTAACCAAACATTGTCATTTAAACACTATTTCAGAATTATCTTCAAAACCTTGGTACAAATCAAATGATATAATTATATTGCATTGTCAGATTGCCAGCCATAACGGTGATTCAATTGTTTATGGAACTTCAAAATAAACCAATAAAGGAAATAGCATTGGTTTAAAAAGAAAATGTTGACCTAAATTCAATATAAAAACTATAGAATTGGGTGTTTAAAAATGCAGCCGTAGAGGTTTGTCCCCTGCTATTACGATTCTCTCTTCTCAGCAACTTCATAGTTTTTTTTTTTGATTTGCTGACTTGTCATGGTGAAACTCATTTGTTAAAACTTGCTTGTAGGTGGTTAGCCTATATAAAAGAAACACTAAAACACAAGTGTTGCAGTGTAAATTCTTCAACCTAAAAAACAACAGTTTTGCAGCTATTTAGGTTAAACACCAGCAGCTGAATTGTTATTTAAAAAAATGTTAACATTTGTCAACATAATGTCAACATTTCTTGGCATAAGAATTTAGCTGCTGGCCCCTGGTGAACTTGCTCATTGTTTTATTAGATGGTCCACAGTTTATTCTAGTATGTACCACATGCTATCATTGTTGAAATCAGCCAGACTCTGGTCGTCTTCTAGGCTGATAATTTACCATGGTGAAACTGACTTGATCTTAACCTATAAAAGAAAAACCAAAACACAAAATGCTGCTGTATCAACTTTTCAACTTAAAAACGCAAGGGTCGTGCAACTGCTATAGTTGTAAAGAATTTGTGTCTGTCAGCTAATTCAAAGGTTAATTCTTGCAACTATAATAACTAATGACTAAAATTGAAAAGAACATTAAAAGTATTAATTTTTGGCATCAACATAACTAAAGTGAAAATATGCCTTTTGGGTTTTGATGTAGCAAATAACATTGTTCTATCAGATGCTCTCCAGTGTTTGATATATCTTAATATGCACCATATTCCAACATTGTCGAAATCAGCGATTAGAATGTTGAACATCTTCTCAGCTGCTGATTTGTGGTGGTGAAATGCATTTGTTGAAATTTGGTTGTGGACGGTAAGATGGTTCAACCTAAAAAGATAAACCAAAACACAAATGCTGCCATTTTAATTCAAGCCAAAAAAAAAACCATTTTTGAGTTGTTTAGATTAAACACAAATGTTAGTAATTTTCGCATGAAACAAAACAAGCCAAAATCGGGTATTTCTTTTTTGTTGTGAATAACATTGTCCTATTAGATGCTCCACAGTTTGTTGCTCTAGTGTGTATCATATGCTATCATTGTTGAAATGAACCAGATTCCGGAAGTCTTCTTGGCTGATAATTTAGCATGGTGAAATTAACTTGGTTTCAATCTATACAATAAAAACCAAAACAATTGCTGCAGTATTAATTATTTAACCTTTAAAAAAAGACAAATGCCCAGTTTCACAAAACTTGATTAACCATTTAACGACCGGTTAGTTAATCAAGGCTTAATACAACCAATCATAGCTTTAAAATATTTGGTTGCCATGGCAAAAACCTGAATCATAGTCTGTGATTGGTCGTCTGAAGCCTTGATTAACTAACCGTCCGTTAAATATTTCGGCGAGATTTGTGAAACTAGGCATAACTCTTCCATCAGATGCTCCAGCATTTGACATCACATTGTATGCAACACAAGCACATCATTGTTGAAATCTGTCAGAAATTAGATTGTAAATATATTCTAGATTACTGTATTACCATAGTGAAGATGGTTTTGAAATGGTGTTTAAATGTCAATATTTGGATTGTGATTAACTCTTTTGAATCTGAAAAGTCATGATTTTTCACACAAAAAGTGCATTTTTTATTTAACAGTTACACCTGTGATTGATGATTTCAGGACTTTACACTTGGTGCTGATTAGATTTGTTGAATGGACAAGTTGCTTTATCGTAGTTTAACTTGGCCTGCACATGTCAAACAAATTTGTTGGTTTCTTTAGTTGCAGACAAAATTGAGTTGCTCTCATTATATTTCTTATACCTAAGAATGCAAATGATGTTGATAAACATCACAGATGATATCACCCATTTAGAAGATACCTTTTTTTTCCTCAGGGCTAGTCCGCGGCCTTGCCGGCCCGATAGCACTGCAACCTTTGGTTGATTGTGCATGCCCTTAGTGTTACTCCACCCATTCCAAAATCACTGTGCCTTGAACTAGTCTGCACAGCAATTGGTAGGGTGAAGTTTTATATTGCTCTGTCTCCGGTCTAGACTGACCGTAGATGTCTTTTGCGGTCCAGAGCTTTACACTCGCACAAGATGTGCTGGGCTGCTTCCTCCCCCTCGTCGCAGAGTCTGCATGCAAGGTCCCCTTCGAACCGCCCCATTTTATGCAGGTGTTTCTTGAGGGCTATGTGTCCCGTCAAGAGACCTGTTGTGTTTCTGAGCTGTCTAAGATGCTAAGATTTAGCAGCTCCACAGCTCTCTTTGAATTGGGTCCGTCAATTATTGACTTCCCATGCCTGAGCCCTGGACAGTCCGCCCAGTACACCTTGGGTTGGTTTCTGACCCAGGACTTAATGGCTCCCCTGTAATATGTCTGGTCTAATACTGTTGGGGCAATACCATCTGTTGACTACAAGCAGCAATTCTGACTACACTTGAAACAGCTGTCGGTTGGCATTTCTGAATGTTGTTATATATCACATTTCCTCTTTTGGCATCCTTTTGCTCAACTTTGGAATTGTTTCGTTACACAGTTGGTTGAATTACGTAGACTTGAACAAGTTACACTGTCAAGTGCATACAAAGATATAGGGAAAATTTACTTGGGTGCTCAGTTTTAGTTCAGTTAGTGTTGAAACCAGCAGTCATATAGTATGACATGTGTATGTGTAAGTTTGACTACAATAGAACAACTTTTTCATTCAGCAAATCTAATCAACTACAAAGTGTAAAAGCCTGACATCATCAATCACAGGTGTAATTGTTAAATTAAAAAGAAAAAAACACCTCTTCTGAGATATAACAACGACTATTAAGCACCATTGCAAAACTATCTTCAAAACCTCAGTACAAATCAAAGTATGTTACATTGACAATTACCATCCATACGGATAAATGATTTGTTTATGGAACTTCAAAATAAACCAGTAAAGAAACAGGCATTTGGTTTCAAGGAAAGAACATATTTACGTAAATCTATTATAAAAACTATAGGATTGCGTGTTTAAAATACAAATGTAGAAGTTTATCCCCTGATAGTATGATTCTCTCTTCTCAGCAACTTCTTAATTCTCTCTGCAATTGAATTGTTATTGCCTCCTAGTTACCTGAAAACAATTAGTGACTATGTTTGTTTATTTTGTTATAAAACATCCACTGAAATGGAAAATAAATACTCAGTAAAAAATAGTTGACATGGCTCTGTGAGCCAATCAGCTAAAGTCAGGTTGTCAACTTTGACATGTCTGTTCCAGTGTGGGTTGCATCACAGGCAGATAAAAATAAATTTGTTCCATTTAAGAACTAATTCCAATTCATACTAATTAATCATCCATCCCACTAATGGCCATAGTTGTTGAAGCAGCGAAGAAAAAAGCCTGTTAGAGGTGGAACAAAATTAACACAGTAAAAGTGACACAAAGTAATAATGTTAAGAGCTCAAATAGTAATTAAAAAAACAATCAGTAAGAATATCAAAGAGAAATAGGTTTGATATAGAAAAGTTAATAATTAAGGCTATTTTTAGAAATGATGGTTATATTAGTTTATAAATTTGATAAAAGTTCAGCGCAAACATAAAACCTCCACCAAAAGTTATTTTAAAAAAATTATATAGGTTTTAACATCGGGCCTTGATTCAAGAATCGGATGCTCAGTAAATGGACATGAATTTTGCCCAGTTTTACACTCCATCCATAACATTTCATCTAAGCAGAATGGGATCTTTCTTTGCCTGAATAAGGTGATTATTATTTCAACCTGAAAATTAATTACAGAACTAGTAATAAATACAAAATAATATATTTGTAACATGGGAGAAAAGAAGAAAATCACTTTTTTATAATTAATTTATTTACAAACAACTATAAATGTAGTTCACAGCACCACTTCGTTTTGTTTTTGCTTGACAAACCTAAGGAGCCTAAATACTGCAGATGGTGTAACACCTGGTATTCTACTCGCTGCGGCAATCTATAAAAAAAAAAAAAAAAGGAATAAGAAAATAGTAGATAGTATGAAAATGTATCTTTAATACTAATAAAAAAAATTAAGATTTCAATTTCGTGACTTTTTAAGCGAAATTTTTTTACAAATATATTTACAATGTGTCACAAAGCCCTAAAACTATCTGTATTTGTGAAAATATGAAGTACGCACTCGCAAAACATTTTTTTCTGTCATTTCACGTTATACTGGAAGCGGCCACCAGCTTTATTATTTTTAATGGAACCTATATATTTTTATATTTTGAGATTCTGCAAAATAATGCACGCTATGTAGCACACATATACAAAAATGTTACAGTTTAGGTAATATGCCTTTTCTTCTTCAATGGACCAACAAATACATATCCGACAGATATTCTTATTTTATTATAAATTTGTAGAATGACGGGATTTGTTTTTTACCTTGAGAATTTACTCAAGACAGGCAGAGACCGTTTTTTTTTTCGTGAACTTTTCAATTTCGACCTCATGTCCTTGCGTGCAGCTATACAGTTACTTGGTTTTCATAAATTCTAGGTAGCTATCTCCTAAACCATGAGAGATAGAGTTGGTTGAATTACAAAAAAAAAGTGCGCCATTTTACGCTTATTTATTATCTGAAAACGAATTTTGGATATCTTTTATAGTTAGAGAAATATCATGAAAAAACTGAAAACTTGCATATGTTTTTGATATATCTTTTATTATCAAATCGAATGTCACTAGAATTGGTGAGTTTCTATAACTGCCTACGAGCTATAAACAGAGAATTTACAGAGTGATGCAGAGTAAACATATGTTTTTTGAATGGCTAGTATTTTGAAAAGAGATAGGTGACCACCATGTTGCTGCATCCTCGATTTTATTATCAAATCGAATGTCACTAGAATTGGTGAGTTTCTATAACTGCCTACGAGCTATAAACAGAGAATTTACAGAGTGATGCAGCATAAACATATGTTTTTTGAATGGCTAGTATTTTGAAAAGAAATAGGTGACCACCATGCTGCTGCATCCTCTAACAGCTCAGGTAATACAGCTATAGCACTGTGGACCATCGTGTGTTTGCCTGTGAAACAAAGTTTCACCTCGCAGGTGTCGTCTCCTGTCGGAAGCTCGATTTGTTGGGTGAAATTTAAGCTATCGCTGGCAGGTGTTGGGCCTGGACGAACCCGGAGGTGGCTGAGGTCTCTAGTGGTGGATTATACCTGGAGATTTGGGCCTACTCTGTGCACATCGATACAGGCTAACGACCCTGCCTGGATGCTGCTCGAGGGCGGGACTTCATGATACCGCTTTGAGTGAATGAAACACTGGCGGGGGTCTGGTGCAGGCGAGGCGGATATCTCTGGGAAGTGATATGCACCCGGAGTTTGACGCCTCCACTGTGGCCTCAGAGACTGACAGTTGGCCTCGCTTGGTTGTTACTCAGGAGCGGGGTTCCAGATTATACCGCCCTGGCATGTGTCGTGTGTCCAGACGTCCCGGGGCTCTCTGATGAGTGGTAGACACCCGGAGTTTGGAGCCCATACTGTGTGCTACGGAACGGACGGACGGCCTCGCTGGGGTGATGCTCGGGAGCGGGACTCGATGGGATGTTGCCTTGAGTCTAACACTGTTAGGTGTCAGGTGTCAGGTATAGACGGGCCTGAGGGGAGCTGAGATCTCTAGGGGTGGATTACAACTGGAGATTGGATGCTGCTCAAGAGCGGAACTTCATGATACCACCTCGAGCCAAACACTGACGGATGTCGGGTCCAGATGAACTCAGAGAGAGGTTATCTCTCTTTGAGCTTCGAAACGGGCAAGCGACTTCACTCAGATGGCAGTACACCAGCCAAACAAACTTTCATCCTCAAGAAAAGATCGACTCCCTCAGGGAGCTGGAATTAATGGGTGAAATCTAAATAATTAGACGTGAGCCACAATAGACCTAAGGTCGCGTTGGAGGGACTGGAATAGCCCACCCACAATAAAATATAATCTAATCTAATGGCACTGTGGACCATCGTGGGTTTGCCATCGAGCAGATTCTTAAAATCAGTGATTCTGTAGTTGCTGTGCAACGTCTTTTATGTTGACAGTTCCGCGTTGAGCGCTGAGGAGAAAAACTCTAAATGTTGCTGTGCATCTCCTCGTGGAATATTTTGAACTGTTTTGTATGTATGTATTATGTATATATATATATATATATATATATATATATATATATATATATATATATATATATATATATATATATATATATATATATATATATATATATATATATATATATATATATGGTTTAAATTTATGCTTTTTCATTTTCAAATATACCTTTCCATTTAAAAAAATTAAGTTATTGATGTTTATTTCAGTAACTACACTGATGGTATAAACACCTGTGTAACAAAACATAACTTTTGGACTATGAGTAAATAACATGTACTTGCATTAATACACCATCCAAAAATTGAAGGCAGATTTGCATTTGTTAGTCAACTTTGACAAATAAACTAACAAAGATAGGTCAGAAAATTCTTAGCAAAGTCACCCTACAATTAGCAGAGGAATTCAAAAATCTAAAAATATACCGGGTGTCCCACTTCAAATAAATAAGTTGGGACAAATTTCTTGCATAATCGGAAGTGGTACAGGTATTTCAGATTGATAGAACACCTCAACATGACCCTAACCAAGTTCCACACAAACTGGAACCCCCAAAACGTTTATCAAATGGGTAACATAAATTTCTCTATATATATATAAATATAGATTAAATTTACTTACAGTTTGTGGTTGGATAGTAATTAGTTTCTCTCTTTCTTCAAATCGCAGATTCAATGTATCACAGTTATAATCTAAATTTCTTGGTATAACCAGAGCTTCTTCTCTTCTAACTTCCTCCACTTCTGCAGCCTGTCCTGCTACAGCAAACTCGTAAAGGGATTCAACATGGAGCCTTGTCTCAAGAATAGGATCTTGAGTCAATGGAAGGAGTTCTGGGGTGGCTTTGGCCAACATACTGATTGTTATGCCTTCATTGTTCACATCAAGCATGTCAAAAGCACTACAAATGAAAAAAATAACAGTAAATATACTTATATGCAAATCTGAAAAATAATCCTACCCTGAAAATTATAGAAATTATTTTTATTATGTTTATACATTTTAAGATATTAAGTTATTTATTTTAGGGGTTGTAATTTTGTTATAGTACAATTTTATACCCATATGTTACAGAATCATAAAACGTAATCGTTTATAAAAAAGTCTTTGAATCCATGAGACTTCCTCTTGGTGGAACATCCACTTTATTACATTCTGTCCATAGAACAGAAAACCATCCAAGAGGTCATTCCTAATCGTGAAAATATATTTAATATTAAATTCATATTACAATATTTATACAAAAATTCGGTAGCATAAATCCAAATAATATCATTTATAATTATGTAGGTCTTATAGAAATTATAATTCTTGACCTGGAATTTCTCTTGTTACATGTTTATGCAATTAATAAACATGGTGCAACTGCAATTTGCAATATTGAGGAATGCTGACTATTGCTAATTGCGCATTGTTATGAATGTGGATGAAGCAAAGTTTACATATATATATATATATATATATATATATATATATCTTAAAACACATTCAGTTGTTGCTACTTTGAATGATTTTGAACTAGTCTAACACTAAATTTACTTCATGTTGAGATAAATCGGAATAACATAAATAAAACTAAAATTGCTCACAGATAATAACAAGTAGTAATGTAACAAAGGAAATGAAATAATGGTAGAAAAGTTTGCACACCCTTTTTCTGGTAAAACACTGTTAACTATGTATACTACAAGGCGTGTCCGTAAAATAAGTTTTCCAAGGTGCTGGAGTCACAAGGGACACTTGGCATGTCTGTTTGTGATCTTCAGTGAGCACTTTAGAGACCCACCTTACAGACACCTTGTGATGATGCAAATGTTCTGTCAAAATATTGTCAATAGGGATCAATTGGCACAGCTACCAAATCGTCACCCGTCGATCTTCAAGCATTCCCCTACCCCCTTTTGCAATCGTTTCCTTTGAAACTGATGATCGTCTGGCACGCTTTTCATCACCCATGTAGCAACATAATATTGGACCTTTATTGGTTCAATGTTTTTTTATTGGCTCAATATTTACAATTCCAAGCCAATATTGCATAAATATTTGTTTCGCTATATAATAAATATTGAAATCAAGAATGTAATATTGAAGAAATATTATTATTATATTAATATTAATATTATATATTAAATTGAAGAAATATTGGTTTTCATTCAACGAAGTGGCAGAAAGTCATTGCACAGGAACAATATGAAGCCAATATTGCATTAATATCTTTTTTCGGTATATATTAAATATTGGAATATTATATTTGTCTAATATTGAAGAAATATTAGTTTCGGCTCAAGGAGGGGGTAGCACTTCATGACTGCAACAATATAAAGCCAATATTGCATTAATATTTTTTTCGGTATATATTAAATATTGAAATATTCTATTTCTGTTAGGTTGAAGAAATATTAGTTTTTGTTCAAGACTGTAGAATGCCATGACAAAGCAACGATATATAGACAATATTGCATTAATATTTTTTTTCAATATACATTAAATATTAAATTCATTATATATTACACAAATACTTTTTCTTCAAGTACCTACATAATATGTAGTAGGTAGCTAGAAATTTTATGACAGATTACCAAAACATGCAGTCAATTAGAGGAAATTTGCGTGCTTGAATGATTACTAATATTTCTTAAATACTAAATAAACATTTAGGCTTCTATACCAATTACCGCAATGGTGTAGTTTCAGTTAACGTTTCCATACTCTGTATTTATTAAGCTTGTGTGTCCCCGTGACCAACAGGTCCTGCGCAGTGCTGGTATAGTGTAATAAAAAGTAGGTTATATGTATGTGCATGTGCGTAATACCGCCAAGCAAGACATAATTTTGTGTGTGTAATATACCTATAGGTACTAGTGGAAAATGTAACTACATAATCATAATAACTATTATGATAAACATGCTTTTCCTTTTCTCTTTTGTTTGCTTCGACTTCCTGTGCTAATGTGATTTGTAAATTGCAACTCTCATTTGTGGTCGTAGCATTTGATTCGATATATTACCTGCTAAATACTAAAGAGTGTGTGGATGCAATAACATATTGGTACCTTCTTCAAAGAAAAGCTTTAGAGAACGAGAACCGTGGTATATGTGATTGACCTCAGGTGGATATAGATCTGCTCTATGGTGAGGTCACAATTGCCTATAACACCCTACCCTAAAGTAGCTATCTATCAGATTATCAAATTTATTAAGATTAGCAGCACTTTTTAGGAGGCTGACAGATCTGGATATAGTTGAATACTCACGTTCTCTTCCTTTGCTTGCTTCGCACTGCCCAGAGTCCTAGATTTGTGGGCTCTACAGACTAGTCCTAGGTTACATAGAAATTTAGATATCTAGAGAATAGTTAGTAAGAAATAATTGTTTGCGCTGATGCCAAAAGAAAGAAGAAGTTAGGGAGGAATTTCTCTTCAATTAAACAGATACTTTAATATAACAAAATATATAAATTTATTCATATAAATTAAATTTGGAGTAGCAAACAAAATGAAATAAAAATGGTTGGTAAATCGCAGGTAAACATTAATTGCTCACAAATAACAATCAGATAAATAGCAAGAATCTCAAGAGCAAGAATTTATTAATTTACATACATGTACCAAAACAATAAGATAAAGATAGTTACATACTACGAAAATGTTACTGTTAATTACTTAGGGTATCGCTCAAAAATAAACACAAATGATTAGGTAAATTATTTGACGTTTGTCTATTAATTACTAGGTTTTCTAGTGAATTACTGGCCAGTTCTTGAGTGAAGCTCCAAAGGAAGAAGATCTATTAGTATTTCCCTACGTGAAATTTAAATATATATATATATATATATATATATATATATATATATATATATATATATATATATATATATATATATATATATATATACAGTGTGGAACAGCCAAATGGAATAAATTCGATAACGGATAAATGAGGGCGTGTTGGGAAAAACGCTTGAACACGTCGATTTGTATTTTTAACTGCGCATCTTTTTCACGAAAAAAAAATTATATAGGGTGCGTCATGTGACAGTGGCCAATACCAACTTTCTTATTTTAAACACAAGCCCCTGTATATTATAAATTTTTTGGATTCTTCAGAAAATTCTAGACATAATTCATGTACAATGTTCTATACCTATCTTCAACTGTTTCGGAAATATTAAGTATTTTCAGATTTATTACAAAAATTAACATTAAAAATAGAAAATTATTTTATTTCACAAATTCGCTACATTGCATTCAATACTTATTTCCCATTCAGCTCTTGATAATGAGAAAGTAAACAAAAACCATTCCTGCGTTTCTTTTTACTGATATGAAATGAAACAAAAACAAAAACAGTTTTCTTTCTGTTCGTATAAAACTCGTAGCCTTAGCAACTTGTTGTCTGCCTGCATGACAGTAGTGATTAGTGTCAGTGCTATTGTCGTTTGAATTTCGTTAACTGTACGTAATAATATCAGAAAAATGGTTCATTTAACAGAAATGCACAAAATAACCATTCTACAAATGATTGGTTATGGAGATAACACACGGACACAGATGGAAGTGTCTCGCTTATTTCACGAAAAATTTCCAAATTTGCCGCCTGTATCCCAAGGAACAATTAGCAAAATAGAAAAGCAGTTTCGCGAGCTTGGTCATGTGAGACAGATAAAAAAAGTAGCTGCCAATGCAGTAAGTGATGGTACGAAATTGGATATTACGCTTGAGTTTCAAGAAAACCCACATACTTCTGGTCGACAAGCAGCCCAACTATTCAACGTTAGCCACACAGCAATTTTTCGAACATTAAAGGAAAGTAAAATGCATCCCTATAAAATGATACCAACTCAGGAGCTCATGGAGGACGATTTCGATAGGAGAACGTATTTTTGTGAACAAATGATGGCAATGTTAGATAACAATGTGATCCAATTAGAAGATGTTTTGTTTTCTGATGAGAGCACATTTACACTTCACGGTCATGTTAATCGTCAAAATTGCCGCTATTGGTCTAATGAGAATCCTCATTGGATGAGAGAGGAACATACGCAATATCCTGAAAAAGTTAATGTTTGGGCAGGAATTGTTGGAAATCATATCGTAGGTCCCTTTTTCATTGATGGCAACTTGAATGGGGATAAATATTTAGAACTGCTCCAAAATAATGTCGTGCCAACTTTGACAAACTTATATCCAGATCCAGCAAACCCACAAGTTCCTGCCAATAAAATATGGTTTCAGCAAGATGGAGCACCGCCCCATTACCAAATCAATGTCCGGCAGTACCTGAACCAAATTTTTCCAAATCGGTGGATAGGGAGGCGCGGATCGATAGAATGGCCAGCACGATCTCCTGATCTGTCGCTATTAGACTACTTTTTGTGGGGATATGTCAAAAGTATTGTATACAAAACTAAGCCCCTCAACTTAGATGACTTAAAAAGACGAATCACGCTTGCGATTAGATCAGTCACGCCTGAGATGTTGAGTAATGTTAGAAGACATTTCTATACCAGATTAGCATTTTGCCAAGATGTTCGTGGCGAGCATTTTGAACATTTACTACATTGACATTAATTTTTTTTTTTTTTAATTATTAAGAAATAATCAGTATTTCTTATTAGAATTTGTGAAATAAAATAATTTTCTATTTTTAATGTTAATTTTTGTAATAAATCTGAAAATACTTAATATTTCCGAAACAGTTGAAGATAGGTATAGGACATTGTACATGAATTATGTCTAGAATTTTCTGAAGAATCCAAAAAATTAATAATATACAGGGGCTTGTATTTAAAATAAGAAAGTTGGTATTGGCCACTGCCACATGACGCACCCTAAATAATTTTTTTTTCTTGAAAAAGATGCGCAGTTAAAAATACAAATCGACGTGTCCAAGCGTTTTTCCCAACACGTCCTCATTTATCCGTTATCGAATTTATTCCATTTGGCTGTTCCACACTGTATATATATATATATATATATATATATATATATATATATATATATATATATATATATATATATATATATATATATAAATTATTAAAACTTCAGATGTTAAAGTTCGGCATGAAAGTTCTGCTGATTCAGAGAAAAGATTTGTTCAGACCCACCAATCTTCCGGTGCTAAAGTTACCTGGTGACCCTGTGAAGATGCTCTCCAGGTGGGATCAATCATGAGTGCCTGATACAGATTCCAGACTCCAACAAGAGCGGAAAAGACTGGGAAAAAGACTGGGACTTCTCATCTGAGATTATTGGGCCGGTATAGGTTGTTGCTCCGATGTTACTAGACTATTTGACACCTATGTCGATGTTCAGAATTTGCTTGATGGAAACTTTGCGAACCGCAATAAAAACGTGAATTTACCTCAGTAAAATTCACTACTAATTGACTTAAGGTACGATAATAACCAGGAATTATTTCTGATCACGACAAGAAATCAACAATTCGAAACAGAGAAACACAATTTAGATCCCGTTTTTAGGCTGAATACTATGTTTATTCAAACTCGAAAATCATTTAAGTTACTTTAAATAATCACTGACAATATCATTAGGTAGTACAGAAAACAGAAAGCACATTACAACCCCGTTTTAAGATAATTTAATAGCCACCGGAGCTGACGGTGTTCACTCTAAGAAGGCCCAGCATAGACTCCCCTTCTCATGTCTCCAGTTCGGCAAATGTTTCCTGCCTGCACGAAAAATTTTGTACTCTGACCGTTAGTGGCTGTGCGCTAGCTCTTTCTAGCCTCCATTCTTCGAATGAGATAAAACGAGACCTCCAATCGGCGGCTTTGCAGACGTCGCACCTCCGTGTTCACAGTTGACGGTGTTTGCCGCCAATTCTCTGCAACGTTTTCCAAACGGTCGTTAGGTGACATCACCGATTACGGAAAATTCCAGAGCCAGTAGCAACGAGATTTATTTCTTGGAAATATTCCTTCCGCAAAATACGACGCATCATTTACTAACAAAGCCATATTGCATCTTTAGATATTTGACTTTTAGCGTACACATATAAAATGCAGTACGGTGTTTAAGATAGTTAAACATTGGCGACTTTTCATAAAACAATTTTTGAATTCAAAATATAAATTGCCTTACAGATATTGAATTGTCGGCTAATAATTAAGTCTCTTATGCATTTATTTTGGATAATTAAAGTAGTAACGAAACACAAGTGTTACACAATTCTATGTATAAAATTGAATATTCCGTAATTCCTATACATACTATAAATACAAAATTACAGAATATAATTACAAAGAAGTGAGTAACCGAAAAGGCACAAATATTTATTCTATATGACATCAATACAATACCTATGACTTGATTCCAACTGCGAACATATTGCACCAAGAGTATTGTTACGTACCTATCTAAAATGAGAGACCATCTCATGTTTTCCACTTGTGTGTCAAATTATACACTTTTATTGACATGAACTATGAGTATTATGTATATACCTATCCACCAATTTCACTTACTTAAACTAAGCAAATTCAAAAGAATTTTTCTCTAGACTCTTCAGCCTATTACGATAACGTAAACTGGTTCAAATTTCATTTTCAAGATTTGTGGGAGACTGACAAGAAGCCAGTTAAATAAAAGCTTGTCATTATTATGTCCTGTTTGATTTTTTGCAGATGCAGTATGATTTACTCACCAAAATGCAAGCGACCAAGAGATATCAAAATACAGGCTGTCCGGAAATTGTGAGCAAAAAATTCAGGGGGTTATTCTACTGAAAGAATTAATGCCCCTAGTTCCTATAATAGTTTCTCTGAACTCGAAAATAACGAAGTTATAGGGTGTCAAAAAAAAATTTTTCTTCAAATTTTTGTCGATAACTTTTTTTTGTCGTGAATCGATTGTTTTCAAATTTGGTACACACGTATATAATATCACTCTGTATTTATGTTGCACATTTGACATGGATCTATCTAAATTTAAAGGCCGAAGCGGCCCCTGGCCAACAGATAAGGACTCATAAGTTTTTTGCTTGAATCTCTATCTCAAATCTAACAATACACGATTGAAGGGAATTATAATATCTTAAAAAAAGGTCATCTTGTTGCATCACGATAAAACTAACCGTTTTCGAGAAAAATGTTCTTCAAAATTTTTGCTGGTATTGATTGAATACGAAATCACTTCATCCAAATGTCAATGTTAATAGCGTGTGCTTTGAAAACAGTCGTGGTAATTGCCTCGGAAAAAAAATTATGTCACATGTTTTGACAAATAAAGTGTTATATTTTTATTGTTATTACTACCATAAAATTATCAGCAACAACGATTTTACAGGCCCTCATTTTTTTTATTACTCACTAGAACTTGCAGCATTTAAACATTATAACAATAATTCATTAAAAATCATAACAATTAAATATTATAACAAAGTTTCAAAGTGATGTCCTTCCATCTCAACACATAAATCAATTCTTCTCAGGAAATTCAGACGAACTCTGGCGAACATTCCGTTTTTTTGCCTGATTACCTCACAGTTATCAATAATTCTTTGCCTGAGATCTTCAACGTTTTGAATTGGACTCCTATATACAAGATACAAATTGGAACACTATGGCATTAGGGGTTTGCCACTGAGGCTCTTTAAGTCATACCTTACCAACCGATACCAAAGAGTGAAGCTAAATGAACAGTACTCGAGTTGGCAGACACAAACATGCGGTATACCTCAGGGTTCGCTGCTAGGGCCTCTCCTATTCATTATATACACAAATGATCTTCCAGAGAACGTTTCGTCTGATGCAGTTTCTCTCTATGCAGACGATACCTCATTTGTTAACATTGGCAGAAATGAAGCTGAACTTAATGAGAGAAGAAATATCACAATGTCGGAAGCAGGAGAATGGTTTAGAAATAATAAACTGAAACTCAATGTAAACAAAACAAAAGTCTTGAATATCAGCTCCCACCAAACGCAACCAAGACAAAAACAATCTGTGAAATTTCTTGGTGTATATATACAATCAGATTTTCGCTGGTCAATGCACACTGAAAAGCTCCAGGGCACATTGGCGTCGTGTCTGTATCTGTTGAGGCGTCTGATGAACATCAGTAATTACCAGACAGTGTTGACAGCTTATCATGCATGTTTCCAAAGTAGGGCTACCTATGGTATCCTAATATGGGGGAGTAGCCCTGGAGTGTCTGAAATATTTCTGCAACAGAAAGCTGCAGTAAGAATAATCTGTTCTGTAGACAGCCGTACAAGTTGTAGAACCTTATTCACGAAGACAGGCATACTTACCATCTTTTCAGCATATATTTTGGAAAGTGTCTTATATACTTACCAACATCAAGAGGACTACAACCAAAACGGTGATTACCACGAATATGGTACCCGAGGCAGACAGCACATATCCATTCCTTATCATAGAATAAAAAGAGCTGAAACCGGGGTGAATTGCTGGGGTGTCAAGTTCTTCAATAAAATCCCCCAGAATATAAGATCAAAACATAAGCGAGAATTTAGGAGAAATGTGAAAAACACTCTTATGAAGTATGCATTTTATTCTTTAAGTGAATACCTCAATATGGACATTGAGTGGATAGAGTAGCGCCACTAGAGACAACATAAGATGCCATTTTTTTTATGTGTGTAAATTTGTTTCTTTTGTCTTTTGTATTTTTGTTTGTTTTTGATGTTTATTTCACAATTTTAGTTCTATAATCTTATATTTGGTATTTGTTTGACAAGGCTGTGTAATTTTTGCCAGAATAAATATTATTATTATTATTATTATTATTATTATTATTATTATTATTATTATTATATTTTAGGTAACCCCAAAAGAAAAAACCCATTGGGTTCAAATCAGCCGATCTAGGAGTCCACTGCACGAACCCACCGCGTCCTATCCATCTCTCAGGAAATCTTTCATTAAGAAATTCCCTCACCGCTGTACTAAACTGTGGTGGTGCGCTGTCCTGCAGCAGCCACATCGTATTTCTTGATTGGAGGGGTACATCATCCAATAGAGTGGATAACTGGTTTCTTAAAAAATTTAAGTATATCTCACCGTTGAGTCTTTGAGGGAAGAAATGTGGCCCAATTAAGCGGTCTCCTAAAATTCCCGCCCACACATTAACAGAAAAATTATTCTGGAAACCGCGTTCTATCGCCAAGTGAGGATTCTCATTAGACTAATAATGCTCATTATGAAGGTTGATCAAACCGTCATGTCCAAATCCAGCTTCATCTGTGAAAAGAAGCAATGATATAAAATTGTGATCATTGTTATGTAGATTTCGGATTATATTGCACAAATTCACGCGCGCTTCTGGATCTTCAGGAGATAAAGCTTGAACTTTCTGGTAATGGTAAGGATGAAAAAGCTGCTCCTTGAGAATTTCATGCACATAACTTTTCGGGATACTCTCCTGAGTAGAGACTAACCGTACACTTAAGTTGGGATTATTCGCGATTGCATTTAATACACGGACTTCTGCTCCAGGAGTTCGAGTACTTCGCTGACGGCCAACATCTTGAAATGTACTTCTAAATTATCCCAATTCTCCCAGTCTTCGATGGATATTACTGAACATTCGGGATTGTGGTACCATTCTATTTGGATATGCTTCAGCATACAAACGTCAGCAAGGGCATTGCTGCCAGCTATACCATAATAATAATGCATGTGACGTAGTTCAACATAAGAATAATTATCATTATTCATCATATTTTATAATTAATCTCAACTATTCAGCAAGTAAAATCACAAACTATTATCTGTCAAAACTAACGCCACATGATCTTGTTGACAGAGAATGTTTTCAAAGCACGCTCCGTTAATATTGAAAATGAGATTAGGTGATTTCGTATTCAATCATACCAGTAAATTTTTAAGAACGTTTTTCTCGAAAACGGTTAGTTTTATCGCGATGCAACAAGATGACCTTTTTTTTTTTCAGATTTTATAATTCCCTTTAATCGTGTATTGTGAGATTTGAGATAAAGATTCAAGCAAAAAAGTTATGAGTCCTTATCTGTTGGTCAAGGGCAACTTCAGCTTTTAAATTTAGATAGATCCATGTGAAATTTTTAACATAAATAGAGAGTGATATTATATACGTGTGCGCCAAATTTGAAAAGAATCGATTCACGACAAAAAAAGTTATCGACAAAAATTTGAGAAAACATATTTTTTTGACACCTATAACTCCATTATTTTCGAGTTTTCGAAAAACTATTATAGGAACTAGGAGCATTATTTCTTTGAGTAGAATAACCACCTGAATATTTTGCTCACAATTTCCGGATACCTGTATATAGGATATATGCATTGGCCAATGTAGGCGACAGTACTGGTGGGAGGCGAGCTAGGATCCCGGAATAATTTTCACACCTCAGCCTTTTTAAAATATTTTATACCTTTATGAAAATGTTAAGTCTCATATGTTAAGTTTATATTTTATTATGCACAAATTTAATTTTGCCAATATCGTATCTATCATTTATTTTTATATGTATCGTATATTGATTCCTAATATTGACCAATAATGTAAAAAATATATATTGCTCTAATTTGAATATCTCAATATTTAGTTATATTATTTTATAATATTAGGTAAATAATTGGGGTTGAATATTAAAACATTATTGTAGCATTATATCAATCCAATATTTATTAGAATATTTTGCCAATATGTAAAAATGTTCACATCTCATTATTGGGTAGATATAGCTGTTCAACATGTAGCCCCTATATAATCTATGCATAACCAATATGGTACGAACATTGCTTGCTACATGGGCATGTACGTCTGTACGTCCATCTTTGAACTCTCTGCACTATTTTCGTACATTTTTGATGTGGCCTCATAATAACATCAAGATAAAATATATTCATGGTGTTCCAAAGATTGTTAAGACTGATTTAAACATGTAGATGTGTCCAGTGTACATAATGTATCATCATGTAACATTAAGTGTTGTTATCAGAATTACCAGCTTACGAACTAAAGTCGATGAATTCTATGCTTTGGTGAGCGATTGTGAGTTTGACATTATTTCTCTAACCGAGACATGGCTAACGGATGATATGTCAAGTGATGAGTGGTTTCCTGATCGGTATGCAGTTCTTAGGCGGGATAGGCGTGTGGATGTTATGAATGTTTCCTGTAGGGGTGGTGTTCTGGTTGCCGTGCGAACACCTGTTGTGTGCAAAGTAATTGAAGTGGATATATTGAACAACCTTGTACCATCTATTGACTTTCTTGCCTGCAGATGTAAATTTAAATCGTGTATTATGGTTGTCTGTGTGATCTATGTGCCTCCACATGTCACATTGGATGAAATTTTTTTCGAAACTCTTCAGCAAGCGAGTGAACTGTTTGGGGATAATGTATTGTTTTTAAGTGACTTTAATGCTGGTACAGATAGTAAAAAACTTACTGTTACAAACTTGGCTAGTTTTTTCGGCTACACTCAATATAATGAAATACTAAATGTTAATGGAAGAATTCTGGACTTAGTTTTTTCGGATATGAAGTGTGAAGTTTCACATGAAGGGGCGCCTTTGCTGAGGGAAGACCTACAGCATCCTTGTTTGTTTGTTGATATTTCTTTGAATAATTCATTTAGGTCATTTGATGTTTGTAGAGCACTGAAAATGTATAATTTCAGAAAGGCTAATTACATTGCATTGTATGATGCACTGCTCGGGGTTGATTGGTCTTTCCTGTATGACTGTCTTGACTGCAATGAAGCATGTGATAAGTTTTATGACACACTGTTTGGGGTGTTTGATGCATGCGTGCCTGTCTATAGGAATTGTAAATATAACTACCCTGTGTGGTATAATGATCAGATTAGAGCCAATATTAAACTGAAACATGAGCATTGGTTAAAGTATAAAAGGTGTGGTTCAGACTATCATTTGCAAAGGTTTAGGGAATTGAGAATTTTGGTGAAGCGTCAGATTGGCGATGCATATAGGAGGTATCTGTGTGACACTCAGCAGTCGATCACTGACTGTCCTAAGAATTTCTGGTCATATGTAAATAATTTAAAAAAACGCACAAGAATACATGGTCAGATGTATTATAACGGTGATGCGCTAACTGGCTCACAACAAATAGTTGATGCGTTTGCTGCATTATTTGGCAGTGTTTATACACCAGCCGGCAGAATTGACTTACAGAATAATGAATCTGACTTAGAGCCTAATCAGTATTACGTCCACCTATCTAGAATTACGGAGGAAGAGATACGGAGAGCTATAAAAAAATTAAGCAGTAAAATGATGTCTGGCCTAGATCAGATCCCGTCTTTCCTTGTAAAAGACTGCGCTGGTGTTTTAGTTGTTCCACTTTACTACATATTTAATTTATGTTTGAACACTGGTCAGTTTCCCTCGATCTGGAAGTTGGCACATATATGCCCCATATTTAAGACTGGGGATGTATCTTTGGTCATCAACTATCATCCGATAGCTCTACTCTGCATTTTTGCTAAGATCTTCGAGATGGTCCTATACGAGGGTATCTACAACTCTGTGAAAACACTGATATCACCCTGTCAACATGGGTTTGTGAGGGGTAGGTCAACTGTCACAAACTTGGCCGTTTTCACTCAGTGGGTCTCGGACGGCATTGATGCTGGGGGTCAGGTCAGGTTGATGTTGTCTACACAGATTTTGTGAAGGCTTTTGACCGTGTCGATCACTCTGTCCTTTAGAGGAGGCTTGCATCGTATGGATTCAGCGATAGCATGTTATGTCTTTTTGGGGATTATTTTAGTGATCATGTTCAATTTGTTAGCTATGGCGGGTTCGGGTCCTCTGAGCTCATTGCTACTTCAGGCGTTCCTCAGGGCTCTAATCTGGGGCCTCTATTGTTCCTATTATTTATCAATGATTTGGACAGTAGTTTAAGTGAGCTGAGACTTTTCTATGCAGATGACTTGAAGCTGCTTATGAGAGTGACGTCGCTGGATGATTACGTTAGACTGCAGGAAGATCTAGACTTGCTCTATGAGTGGTGCTTACAGAATGGATTGGAACTAAATGTGAGTAAATGTAAGGTCATGACTTTCACACGTAAAGCTTTCCCTGTTCAGTTTGAGTATACTGTGGGTCGGTTGGTGGTCGATCGTGTGGAGACTGTGAAGGACTTGGGGGTCCACTTTGACATTCACGTTTGACATTCACATCAATGCCATAGTAAACGAGTGTAACAGGTTTTTGGGATTTATAGTGCGGAACTGTGGGTCGTTTACATGTTTTGGTGCTCTCAAAGCTTTGTATTGTGCTATTGTTCTTTCCAAGTTACGCTATGCATCTCTTGTCTGGGGCCCATATTATGGTGTGCATATAAGCTCACTCGAATCTGTCCAGAGAAGGTTCCTAAAATATATGTGGTTTCAGGAAACTGGGCGTTATCCGATCATTCTGTTTTGCTTGGGCACTTCGAATTCGTCAGTTTGTGTAAGCTAAGAAGACTTGACTCAATCAAGTTTTTGTATAAACTGATACACAATGTCATTGGTTGTCCGGAATTATTGAGTCAGATAAATTTCCATGTTCCCAGGAAGAGTGAACAGCATAATATGTCATTTTATAATAATCAAGCTAGGACTGTTGTTATGTTAAGATCTCCAATATATGTAATGTGTGAAACTTTCAATATCATTTGTTCACATAGTGATATATTTAGCGACAGTTTGTGTTCATTGTTGCATAGAGCTATTGAAATGTTGTAGTTTTAGGTTTGTTTTTGGATTAATATTTTGTTATTGTTAATTTATGGTAACCTCACTCGCTAATTAGTTTGTAAGTGTCCTGTAATTGGTCCTGTACTTGGTCTGTTGGACGCTATAAATTATTATTATTATTATTATTATTATTATTATTATTATTATTATTATTATAACTGTGTTATATTAATTATATTAAAGATGCTTACGTTTTCTGTACATGACTCCTTGAACCTGTTGTACCTATCAAATTTCTCCATTGACTTACAGGTTTACTTATACTTTTCAACAATGCTATTCCATCTTTCAACCTTGTTTCAATATTCTTCATCATATCATATCGTTCTTGAGATACACATCCTATTTCGAAGCCTTTAGCTGTCAATCTCTGATCTGCATTATCAGGTCTCAACGTAAGTCTGAATTCTGCTCTACTAGTAAACATCCTGTATGGTTCGTTGGTTCCCAATGTTGTCAGATCATCTATTAGTACCCCTATATATCCCTCAGTTCGGCTGATATTTAAAGGCGGTTTGTGTAATGCCTGGAAAATAAGAAAGAGATAAATGAGTTGCATATTTAAGTCAAGAAATAAATCTTCACTTAGATTTAAAACAAACAAATTAACCAAATGAGAACAATTTATTTATTTATTTATTTAACAGGCCCAACTACAAAATATTCAACATAGGACAAAAACAAAAAAAGTTCGGGACGAAGCAAGTGCGTTATGGTAGTGAATTTTTATTAAATGCTTCAAACTTGGATAACTCAATTTTCGATAAACTTTAGAAAGTTGAATTTTGGTGTGTAGTAAAGCCTTTTCCAAAGCAATATGTCCGCCAAATGTCATTAAAATAGCTTTGTAATTTTCGGAGAAAAAAATTTTGCTCAAAAGAAAACTCAAAATTTGAAAAACTCAATTTTCTATAAATTTAAAAAGTTGAATTTTGGTTTGTAGTAAGGCCTTTCCCAAGCAACGTATCCACCAAATTTCATTAAAACAGCTTTGTAATTTTCGGTTTTTTTTTTCGAAAGATATATATATATATATATATATATATATATATATATATATATATATATATATATATATATATATATATATATATATATATATATATATATATATATATATAACATATAAAAACTGAAACTGACCCCGGATATGTGTTTTGGGGGGCCTAATTAGCGCTCATTTGAAGATTTTTTTTCAAAATTCAAAAGTCAGAATCTCCTCATTAGTGAATGTTTTTAAAGAAAATTCACTAAAAAACGTCTAGACAATATCAGCAAACTGAAAGTGCTCAAATACTGTAGCTAGATGTTTGTATTTAAATGTTCGTCGGAAACTGATGAAGATAGATGACACGAAATCTTTAACGAATTTTGGAGCCTAAATAAGGACCAGCAGTGACAGTTTGTTTATTCTGCAACAAAAATATTAAAAGGAAAAGGAACACATTGGTAGAGGAATCCGGGAGACATAATAGTATAATTTATTACACTATTATTTATTATTTAAAAAATTTATAAGGCTTGGCTATTAGAGTTTGTAAAAAGTTCTTCTTGGGAACTCTAGGCTGCGATATCAAAAATAAGTTAGTAGTAACACCACTGAAAAGGGGCCGTCCATCTGAGAAGAAAGTATAGAAATGTGATAGCAGACCACATTAATTCATTCCATCCTATGATTTGCCACTACAGATGCGAACATACACCTAAAAGGTTGTACTTGCCCAGCGATATCAATGTAACCTCCATGCATAAAGGATTTCTTGAAAAATATCCAACAGTGTCCATTTCCGATGATCTCTACAGAAAAAAATTAAAAGAAATGAATATTTCCTTCGCAGCCTTGGGCCATGAAGACTACTGGCAATGAGAATCTGTTACTGCTCATTCCAAAACGTATAACAGTCATTACAAAGACAACAAGGACTGTGATGTTTGGAAAAAGCATCACCAGAAAGCGATTTCTTCTCGAGAGGATTACAGAAAAGATGTTTCCTGTGACACTGAACGTCCTGGAAAATTATACTTTTTGGCTGATTTACAGAAAGTAAACTGTCACCACACATTTCAATTTGAAGTATTATTAAGCTTTTATTTTGCAGGTAATAATGCTACCCCGATGCGAGATGTTCAACGAAGTTATATTCACGCAAAGAATTATCTGTTTCAATGAAAGATTTGTAGCACTAGTGAAACAAACCAAATCAAAGACGCCCAGTGCGATCATTTGGAATAAAGGTGTGGCTGGAAGATCTAAAGTGGATATTATTTTAACATTTTATGCTTTATTTTTACAAAGACGTAAGTGAGATGACAATCTGGCTAGATAACTGTGTGTCTCAAAACAAAAACTGGTTTTTTTATGGTTTCTTTGTTTATATAGTAAACAGCGAAGAAGTTTCTTTAGAATCTCTAGAAATTAAATATTTTGAACCCGGCCACTCCTTCATGTTGGTAGATTCATGCCACCATCAGGTAGAACAGTCTTTAAAACAGAGAGGCAAAGTTTTAGATTTCGCTGAATTCTTTGAATGTGTACAAACTAGTAACAACTCTCGTGTCCAAGTCGTAAATATGAGAGTGAATGACTTTTATAATTACCAAGACTTTTTGTCGAAGTATAAACTCAGTCGACTGACACATCAAGTGAATTTATCTGATGTGGTGCAAGTAAATTTCACCAAAGGAAGCAAATTTCTAGTCTAATCTAGAGGAGTTACAGCCGAGAGGAGGAATAACTTACTACAGAAACTACCAGACATTGTTCCCAAAAATCGAACGAAATTCTGGGAAGAACTGCCTATTTCAAGTGAAAATACAGTCGGTAGTGATATGGATAATTAATAATCTTAAGACTAGGAGTAGAGAGCTATATATATATATATATATATATATATATATATATATATATATATATATATATATATATATATATATATATATATATATATATATATATATATATATATATTCAGTTGGGGACAGCTGATTTGGCACATGTGTCAATATTTATAAATTTTAATTGTAAGTCTTTTCGCCGAAATAGCGATGTTTAATATGCTTTGAATGAAGAATTTAGCCTATCGGAATAAAGCAAGATGACTAGGAATTCATTTCTGAAACCAACTCGTTTGGACTGAACTGTATGATACCTGGTTTTGGGTTGCATAAAAATATGTTTAAGAAAAATGTTATTGCAGATACGACTATTTGACTTAGTCGTGACATTTACAAGCAGCAGCTTCACTGCTAAGTCCAAAAGTCGTATCTTGCAAATTTGAAAATTACTTAGTAACTAGAATAGACATTATTTTGCCGTTGTAATGGTGTAGTTTAACTTAATACACTGATATTGAAAAGAAGATCAATTATATATTCACTTATATTGACGGCTTTGCTATTTCACAAAACCTTTAATAACCCAAAACTTAACATTCTGCAGATACGACCTTTTGTCTTAGTAGGGCAGCGAGTGCACCCTTCAATCTGCTCGTCTCACATCTGCAGGGTAGGGCGCAGTTTGTTTAAACAATATATAGAGCAACTGGAAAGATGGTGCTAAGTAAATGGGGAGCAGTGGAATTCCTCACTTCACTTCACTTACTTAGCACCATCCTTCCTGTTGCTCTATATATTGTTGAAACATACTGCTCCATGTGTACCACAAAATCCCAGATCATCAGCTCATTCTCCAGGAGGCATGTGTACAGGTAGCCTATGGGTTGAGAGACAAAGAAACATGCAGGACTGTGTGTCTATTATGTCTCTTTTACTGTGAGATTATTATATGTAAGATTTCATTTTTACAGTTTATTTGGTAATTTTTATTTTATGCAGTCTTGTGTTTACAATTATCTAAAGTTACGTAGCTTTTCTTATTTCTTGTATTTTGGAAGTGTCTTAGAGCTGACATTTTTTAAAATTTGTCACTCACTTATTTGTTGATTATGTAGTGTTAATATAACTTTATTGTTGCTCCACACGTAAATATATTTATAGAATGATATATATATATATATATATATATATATATATATATATATATATATATATATATATATATATATATATATATATATATATATATAGATATAATTACTATTAGAGTAATATTGTTCTCTTTGGGAACGAATCCACATATCACGTGTTTTACTGCATTTTAACACAGTATTAATAATAAATAGTTATTATAAGCTAAACTAATTACCAAGCAAAAATATACTTTTAAAAAATAAAACCTACATTTGCTGCAGCATTCACCCCAGCCACAATACCCTGTGCAGCTGCTTCTTCATATCCCGTTGTACCATTAATTTGACCAGCTAAGAAGAGACCTTTAGCCTTTTTTAACTCTAAAGTAGATAAAAGTTCCCTTGGATCCACAAAGTCATATTCTACACCATAACCTACAAAAAATGTTTTGTTTATTTTTCCTTATTAATAGTTCTCATTTAAATCATAATGATAAAATTAATTTTCAAATTGATCTTAAGACATATTCAAAGCTCAGTGTGATGTTGGTCAACTCAGTGACAAGGAATGGGTGAACATGTGATAGTTCTACTATCGATATGGATTCTGTAATGCTTCTTTGGATAAATTTGATAATGAATGGGCACCAACACTGCCAAAATAAATGGCCAGTATGATATGACTTTTGCCACTGCTTTTGCAGCAATCACTAGCCAATAGGTGCATGCTACATACTGCATTTTACTAGAAAACACCTGGAAATCCTGTAAGCCCTATCAACGTCACCCTTTCTATACAATAAGAATAATAATAATAAACACTCTTTCGGCTTCAAGTGAATATCCCCAAATTATTATGACATAGCCAGCTATGCTGTGAAAGCAAACATAATAACTCAGCCTGACTACGTCATCACCAGAGATCTGTTTTACTAGTGAATTTTTATTTTAAAAAATTCACTAATAGAGAGGTATTGATAGTGAGACTTCGCTTTTTTTTTCAAATGAGCGTGAACTAGGACCCCTAGAACCCATATCCGGGGTCAGTTTCAATTTTTATATGTTATATATATATATATATATATATATATATATATATATATATATATATATATATATATATATATATATATATATATATATATATATATATATATATATATACAGGCTGGCGCATTGAAAACGAAACAGACCGATTTGGTTCCAGAGAATATTTTTTTTAAGAAACGCTGAAACATATCAATTTTAATATTGAGGGGGACATGTTTTGACATAAAACTCAACTTTGTCACATCAACCCCTTAAGGGTGGTGATAACAACCCTTATATTTTAAATAGGAAACATGACTCGAGTTTTACATCATTTGAAAGCTCTTTCTTTTCTGAATGCAGCACACTAATTTTTTTGGAAGTTTTATCAACTCGTTTAAAAATGATTCACAGTTGGAGTTGCAAGAATGTATTTCATTCATTTTGATAAGAAATGCACTAATTAGTCAATTTGTCGTTAAAAACAACTAAAAAACAAAACCAAACGTTCAAAAATGTTTATTCAGTTAAGTAAGTGTTCAAATTATTGACCACCAACTTCCATACAAAAGTACAAATTTTGTTCAAAACGAGCTCTAACATTCTGGAGCATTTGTGGAGTTATTAGATGGCATTCTTCAACAATGCGTCGTCGTAATTCTTCCAGAGACTCCGGTTCTGTTGCGAAAATTCTACTCTTTAAATGGCCCCATAGAAAGAGGTCTAAAGGAGTTAAATCCGGTGATCTAGGAGGCCACTCAATAGCACCTCTACGCCCACTCCATTGCTCTGGAAACTCTCTGTTCAAAAACTCCCTAACATGTTGTGGAAAATGCGGAGGAGCTCCATTTTGTTGAAACACTAATTGATTTTCTTGATAGCGATCATCATTTTCAACAATGTCAATTAATAGAGGGTAAACGATATCTTCTAGTAACTCCAAATACGTTTCGCCACTCAAATTGCCATCAAGAAAAATTGGTCCGATTAAACGGTCTCCAAAAATGCCAATCCAGACATTCAATTACTGTGGAGTTTGAATGTGGACTTCGTGAAAATTTCTTGGATTATTATCTGCCCAATAACGACAATTATGATGATTGACTGTAGAGTTTAATAAAAACGTACACTCGTCTAAAAAACAGATATTGAACAGAAAGTTCCCGTTATTAGCTATTCGTGCAGTCATAACTTCACAAAACTCCAGCCGCCGATCAAAATCATCTTCATTCAGTTGTTGTACAAGATTAATTTTATACAGGTGAAATTTATGATGCTTCAATATTCACTGAATAGTTCTTCTTTTGATGTTTGAAACAGTGGCCAATTTTCTCGTGCTCCAAGTTGTGTCTGCAGCAATTTATCCTAAAACTTCAATCTCACTAATCTCATTTCTAACCGGAAATTTTTGTTCAGGATCCCGTTTTTTGTTGGCTACTGAACCACTTTGTCGAAACTTTGCAACTAACTCCAAAATGTATTTTCTGTTAACATGTCTGTTCGGATGTCGTTCAATAAACAAATTTGCGGTACGGTTGGCACAGTCGTCGTTTTTGAAAAAAAGAGTAATTATTTCAACTCTTTCTTCGACAGAATATACCATTGTGAAATTAATTTTCGGTAGTACTATCAAGTATCAAACCGACCGATAAACTGAAATAATAAACCGCATTTCTGTCATTCCGATAAGAAATGTTCTGATAGTCAATTTTTTTGTTTACAAACCAACAAAACATTGACTATCAGCACATTTCTTATCAGAATGAGTGAAATGCGTTTTTGCATCTTCAACTGTGAATAATTTTTAAACGAATTGATAGAACTTCCAAAAAAATTAGTGTGCTGAATTCAGAAAAGAAATAGCTTTCAAATGATGTAACACTCGACCCATGTTCCCTATTTAAAATATAAGGGTTGTTATCACCACCCTTAAGGGGTTGACGTGACAAAGTTGAGTTTTATGTCAAAACATGTCCCCTCAATATTAAAATTGACGTGTTTCAGCGTTTCTTAAAAAAAATATTTTCTGGACGCAAATCAGTCTGTTTCATTTTCAATGTGCCACCATATATATATATATATATATATATATATATATATATATATATATATATATATATATATATATATATATATATATATATATATATATATATATATATATATATATATATATATATATATATATATATATATATATATATATATATATATATATATATATATATATATATATATATATATATATATATATATATATATATATATATATATATATATATATAGATTTTGCTAGTCGGTGATTCGGGGTTCATTATTTGTGGGGTATCTTGATTTGTTTATGTGAAGTTTGTCGTTGTTTATATTAAACCATTTGTTTGTATATTTTATTTAGTGACATGTTTGTGAATTTTTGAGTACATATATGTTGTTTATATTTGTGTGTGTTTGGGTTCTTGACATGCTGTTTTTTATTTATACATATGTTTTCTTTTTTGATTGTACATGTTTTAGACTTTAACTTGTTCTGTCTTTGTTTGCAGACATTTAACTTTTTAATTAGTCTTTGTTTTATCACTTGTTTTGGACTATATTTTTATTCATGTATACATATGACCTGTCACATGTACTGCTTGTACCCAAAGTGGCCAATAAAAATTATTATTATTATTATTATTATTATATGATGAAACTCGGCAAGTACCTTTCATTTATTAATGGCTTGGATGAGTTCGTTAGCCAGGAAAATCCGACAAGGTTTTTCAGGAAAATTTTGAGTTTTCTTTCGACAAAAATTTTTTCTCCGAAAATTACAAAGTTATTTTAATGAAATTTGATGGATATGTTGCCTTGCGAAAGACCTTCCTACGCACCAAAATTAAACTTTCTAAGTTTATAAAAAATTGAGTTATTTCAATTTTAATTTTTTTTAGAAAAAAAATTACAAAGTTATATTAATGAAATTTGATGAATATGTTGCGTTAGGAAAAACCTTACTACATACCAAAATTGAACGTTCTAAGTTTATAAAAAATTAAATTATTCAAATTTGAAGCATTTAATAAAAATTCACTACCATAACGCACTTGCTGCGTCCCGAACTTTTCTTCGAATTAGGTAGATAGCTTTAGCCAATTTGTTTAATAGATTTTCTATGTGGATGATCCATGACATATCTTCTAGCAGTGTCTTGCCCAGAAATGTTACCTTCTTCACTTCTGAATGATGTATGGTTGTGAATGTGATAACTTGTGTCTTATTTGTATTGATTGTTAGTTCATTTGATTTAAACCAGCGTTAGGGTTTGCGATGTCATAGTCTCAGTAATGCTGGAATTTACAGCATTATTTATAAACACAGTGTCATCTGCATAAAGGCAAGTGCTAGTAGTCGTTATGTTGTCTAAGTGAAGATTGGAACCTGTGATAAGCACTGCAAAGTACACTTGGAGAACCCAAATGACCACAAGACATCTTTTTAAAGACCTGACGATGGTTTCACTAACAAAGTTAGCGTAATCAGAGGATGCAATTTTTTTCATCCTCTGATGATGCTACCTTCATTAGTGAAACGATCGTCAGGTCTTTAAAAAGATGTGTTGTGGTGATTTGGGTTCTCCAAGTGGACTTATGTTATGTTGTCTGGTAAATCATTTAGGTAGATTATAAAAAGAAGTGGTCCCACTATTGAACCTTGAGGTATTCCCCTAATAATATTTCGCCATTCGGACACTATTCCATTAATTTTTATCCTCTGCTTTCTACCTGAGAGATAGGAACTAAATATGTCATAAGCTTTCCCTCTGATTCCATAGAAGTGTAATTTTTCCAACAGTATCTTGTGTGAAACTATGTCAAACGCTTTACTTAAATCACAAAAGTTAGCTTGTGACAGCTGCTTCTTGTCGAGTGCTTGCATTGCAGTTTCAACCTCCTGTACAATGGCATTGATCGTGCGGCTACTATTTTTGTATCCATGCTGAAATTTACTTATTGTATCGTTCTTATTCATAAATTAAATAAGGCTATTTTTTATCAGTGTTTCAAATAGTTACATCATAATGGCCATATTATTGTATGTTATATTTGATTGATATGTTCAATATTTCAACTCGATGTAAACATGAATCAGTGGAAAACTTCACTAGCTGAGACAGTACCGAAAAGGAGCTCAGTGTGTGACTATCAGGGGCCTCAAAAAAGAAGCAACAGAACTATATAAGAGTAAAAGGCTTTAACCCGAGACAACCTGATCAGATTCCAAACCGACTAAACAAAGGTCAGACACATCAAGAAGTCAAGCGAAAGTTCAAAGGCAAACAGGCAGCGGGCAAAGAGGACAGGAAAGAAGCCCAAAAAAAGACCTCGGCAAGAAACAGCCACATCGCCAAGTGCAAAAAATAGGACGAAAAGGCCAAAATAGAAGGAATGTCCTTCAAACACGCCCTCACAGCAAATGGGGTGGCTTTCATTTAAGATGATTTCTTCACCGCTATGGTGGAGCTAGAAAGACTAGAGGCTCTTCAATCACAAAAGTACTTGAGGAAATCCCTCCAAAAGAACTTCAAGTGTGACTTGCTAAATACATACTTAGGTCAGGATACCTCGTCGTGGCACGTGCAGATGCAATTGTGGCTTCAGAAGGCCATTCCCATACTCTGGCTATTGCAGAGCGGAAGCCTCAGAGCACTGAAGGGTGATGAGGTACCGGGGTGCATACATGCACCGTATATGTCCCCGACAAAGACGGAAAAAGCTGAAGGCCAATAGAGTGCAGAAAAGATAAAGGGTGGGTAACAAAGATCTACAGACAAGTCTTTGGAAGTAGTAGGAAAAGGTCCAGCTCCATGGACAAAAACTCCAGTACGAACATTAAAGGATTCTAGAATTAATGTATTATGTAATTTACTTATTACCAAGGAACTAGAGGAGATACCTTCTGCAAAGGCTAAAATACAGGAACGAGTATCTGTCTACGCTATGGACACTTACTAAAGGAGATAAAGCTGGGGGGGGGGGGGTTACATGGGAATGCCATAATAGATCTTCAAGCTTACAGTAACACAGGTTGAATGGCCACCTACGCCTACCCCTACCCCTAAAAATAGATTCAGCAATTGCACAAATAAACCTTGTCTTTTAGGCTCTTCCATGTTTCACCCAACTCACCTGGTCTCAATACTTCAGCTTTCTCTAAACCTGGTATAGTTCTAACAAGTTCCACTTGTAGTTCTTCAGGTAATGTGCAGGACATACCATTAGGATATATTACATTACTATTAAGGCCTTCTGGTTCCAGCCATATTTGATGCCTGCGTCCACTAAACTTTAGCACTTTAGACTCGATACTAGGGCAGTAACGTGGACCATTTACCTCCTCACCTACATGCCTGTTCACATGAAGATTATTTCTGATGATATCTTCTATGGCTAGAGTTGTACGAGTGATGTAACAGACAAGCTGATCTTCTGGCTAAAAAAAAGGGAAGTAAAAACCAAAATTAAATAATATCTGAATTTATTTATACAATATAAACTCCTAGCTTTATAATAACATTAACTTTGATTCATCCCTCAAAGCATTAGTTGTATGACATGTCAATCTTTGGCAAAGACAGAAGCTTAAAAGACACAAAGTAATGCAAGCTACTAAATTATAATTAAATTTATAAATAAAAGTCAGGACAGCAAATATTTTCTGGTATCAAATTTTCATAAGAAATCTCCCTCAAATCGTTATTTAACTAATTAATCAAATTTGAAAGAAATAAATGTAAATATAAATATATGAAGAGCGTGTATTTCACAATGTCACAAATTCTTAAATTATTGGATTTGCCAGTTTGAAGTTAGATATGAAATTTGTCAATTATGTACAAAGAATGTAGCTATGTATTATCTAATATATTACATACAAACTTGGAGACTACTTCTCTGGCTTCACTGTTGGTTTTCGTTGGTGAAGGACGTAGCCAGCGCGTAAGCTAACTGAAGCAAGTGGCCCTTACGAATTCTGGATGTTCTAGAATGTTCTTCAACGTTTCTGTGACTATAGTTTCGCTGCTTGACAGCATTCTCAGACAGATTAAAATTGAATTAGTACGAAATCATGACAACTACAAATAAAGATCTGTTGCTATGTTATGATATGATGTTTTGATCAAAAAAATTTATCAAATTGAAAATAAAAATGAAACACAGAAGACAGATTAGGCTTTCAAAATATATACGTAGTATGTCAATATTTAACATAAAAATAGAACTAGCCTATAATAACTATAATAACAGTTACAACAATAAAATAACTAAACAATAACAGTGTAAAAGCAGTCTCTATACAACGAAAATATCGACATACATCAACTCATTATCTTATTACAACTTTTTGAAAGAATAGTTAAATTTATTTTCTTTGACTTATTTAATTAGAAAGAAGAATATCCAAGAAAGGGGAATTCATTAAATCAGTTTGCTCGTTTAAAACAAGGTAGCTATTGTCGTGTGTGTTTTTTGACTTCCAAAGCTTCAAAAAAGTCTAGTTTACGCTTGTCATTATAAAAATGTAGTGGTTGTATGCGGTTATTTACTGTAGGTCTATGTTCAGTATAAATAATATGTTTTGCAAATGTAGATTTGTCAGCATGGTTATTTCTAAATGCATCTGTGTTTCATTTTTATTTTCAATTTGATAAATTTTTTTGATCAAAACATCATATCATAACATAGCAACAGATCTTTATTTGTAGTTGTCATGATTTCGCACTAATTCAATTTTAATCTGTCTGAGAATGCTGTCAATCAGCAAAACTATAGACACAGAAACGTTGAAGAACATCCTAGAACATCCAGAATTCGTAAGGGCCATTTGCTCCAGTTAGTTTACACGCTGGCTACGTCCTTTACCAACGAAAACCAACAGTGAAGCCAGAGAAGTAGTCTCCAAGTCTGTATGTAGTATAGACAAGTTTCACCAAGTAAGGGCAACAACAATAAATGAATCTAATATATTACCAATTGGCTCCTCTCGTCTTTTTTCTTTTGGGTACAAAATTTGGTATCTTTCAGTACGTTAACCCAGAATATCCTTTCTTTTGTCAATGAAATTGATTAAGTTTTTTCATCACAGAGTTATTTTTTTACATTTGTGCTCTCGTTCTGAGAGAAAAAATTACATGCCTGAAACTCAATTTTCTATGAAGCTGGAAATTTATATTTATGTAGTGCAGTCCCTTTTAAGAAAACTTGTTACAAATTTCATTAAAATCGCTTAGGTTTCCCAAAAGAAATTGTATTTTTAACAGAAGGAAAAATGAGACAGGGACTTCCCCAATCAAAAAACAAATTTCATAAACAAATTTTTTTGCAACAAATTTGTATCTCTGAAGCTTATTACGTTATGTTCATAAAATTTAGCACCTATTGTGTTCTTATAGAGGTTTTACTATATATCACAATTGAAAATTGTAACTGAATAAGAAACTGTGTTATTAGTATTAGAAATATTTTTATGAAAATTCGCTACCATAACGCATTTGCCGCATCAAGACTTTTTAACACTTATTTAATATTTATCTAATGATGGTTTGGTAAAAACAATTATTTTCGATGAAATTTTCCTACCATAATGCACTTGTGTCCAAAAACTATCTGAAACTGTAGTAGTGTTCCATACGAGATGGACAAGAAAGGAACTCATTTTCTGCAAATATTTTAGACAAATGAAATAGATAACAATCTAAACATAAATTTAAGAACTTTGTCTTCGTTTGGGTATCATTTAATGTGACATATACCTTTTTACAACAGTCACCCTCCGGTGATAATCAACTGTCCCGCTACATATCCAAACTGGCAATAACAGTTTTAAAATAAATTTGAAGCAAACATTTTAATTAAAAGAAGAAAAGTAAGTATTGAAACAGAAACTTAAGAGTTTGTGAAACACATATCCTGCAACACTTGTTCTTTACAAATTGCACCTGCTGCAAATTTTCTATCTAAAAACGGTCAATTTTGGAATTTAATTGTGACAAAATAAATTTTTGCTTCTTGCCTTGTGATTGGTCAAGGCATACTGACTCGCCGACTATTTTAGAGAATATTAGTTATCTTTTTGTCTTTGTAAAATATTGTTTATTAAATGTCTTATCGTAACGAGTTTATTTCAAAGTCTAATAACTTAATTTTCGTTACGAGATTTCAGCATCCCGTTTTTTGCTCTTACTCTTCTTAGAAAAAAGTTGTTCTGCGTCAGCCACATTCACTCAATTTCCATATTTCTATTAGGGCACATGTGTACCAAATTTTATTAAAATAGCTATATTATTTTTGGAGGTAATTTTTTTTTTGGAGATATACTAGATATTGTTTGCGGAAAACATTTTTGGTGGAAGATCATTACATGTAAAAAAAATTCAAGGCGCAACAAGTGTGCTATAATAGTAAATTTTCATAAGAATTTTATAATATTTTTTAATTTAAAGAGATCGAAGATCAGGTTTAGAGGTCCTAATACAAGCTCATTTGAAGAATTCCTCTCTTCATATTATCATAAAAAATAGTGCTGCAAATTGAATAATAAATTCCACATAATGTGATAATTTGTTATCTTTAGAAAGACATTCTCATGGAATAAATTTAGGGCTCATGAGTTGACCACAAAGAAAATATTTGTATTCCTGTACCCATAAACTTTTGAAACGTTTTATGACTCAAGTTTTATTGAAAAAATGTCCATTTTCACAAAATCACCCCTTATTTATCCCCTACCCCCTGAAGCAATCTTACCAGAAACAATTCGAAGCGTTCCTTTGTCGGGTGCTAACTGGATACCAACGTTGAAGATGATATCTCAATTCATTCGAAAATAATTACGCCTATTAACAGACAGGCATACATGCCGATAAATCGACAGACCAACATACCAACAGGCAAACAAAATTTAGTTCCAGGATCAAGTTTTCCATATGTTTTGAGAGTTTTTAAGCAGTTTTAGCAAAAAAAATTTGGAAATTTTTTTCAACAATATTCCACCCCCATACATTCAACCTCTAATTTAATTTCAGCACAGAATACCAGATGAGTGATAAAATTAAAAGTTTTCTAATAAATCAACCCTAAAATGTTATATTACTAGGGTTTTAACGGAAAAATGTCAATTTTCACTAAATCACCCCTAATTCATCCCCTACGCCTTGAAGCGATTTTACCTAAAAACAATCCGAACCATTCGTTTGTCGAATGCTAAGTGTATACGAAATTTGAAGACGATATCTCAATTCGTTCTAATGTTATTGTGGCTACAAACAGACAGACATACAGACTGACAGGCAAAAAGGTTTCATTCAAAAGCTTATCAGAAGGTAAGTTTCATACCCAAAAAGTAAATTCATTATTCAAATAACTTACCTACTTGAACAATTAATCAACAAATATGAACGTTAATATTCATATTCTTTGATTCCCAATTTTAGACAATATGCATTATTATACGATCATTTACTATTTAAGCTCAAAACAGAACTGTCAAACCATGATAAATAAACAAAACACGTAATTATTCTTTAGTTTCCAATTTTAAAAGCATAATATAGGTACAAGTTGCTATATCTATTTCAATGACAATCATTTACTACTTAACCTAAAAAGGGAACTGGCAAACTATAATAAATGGACATAACGTGTTATTATTTTTTAGTTTTCAATTTTAAAAGCAATATACAATCATTTACTTCACCTCAAACCAGAGCTGTCAAATCATGATAAATAAACAAAACACACTACCCCATCTTTTTTACTTCAAGTAGCTGATATAAAACCTCTTTATTTTCCCCTTCATGTCCATGCATCCGAATATACCCGAAGGCGGTAATTAGCATGGGATCGTCACAGTTCATGTGTGAAAGTTATCATTGCATTATAATGTATGCCTGTGGTAAATGTATCAATCTACACATGGCAAGTGACTACCCTGCCTTTGTCTGGCATCATACTTTAACCACTTAAGTTGTTTCAATTCACGTCTTTCAAATTTTATTTTTAATTTGGGAAAAACCCAAAATTTTGTGAACCAAATTACTTAAAAATCACAACAGAGGTTTATTCACTTTATTTCTAGCTACATGTAAAGGCTCATTCCAGTTACTTTAATACTTTCAAAAATATAGCGTTTTCAAAAATATTTTTGTATATTTTTTTGGGAAAGAATATGTCCGTTATAGCTGATTGTGGAAGTCGTCCGCGATTGTACGGAAATGAAGGCATGCGCCAAATTTCGTCCAAATCAGTTGAGTATTTTTTTGAGTTATCACTCGTATACCTATATATATATATATATATATATATATATATATATATATATATATATATATATATATATATATATATATATATATATATATATATATATATATATATATATATATATATATATATATATATATATATATATATATATATATATATATATATATATATATATATATATATATATATATATATATATATATATATATATATATATATATATATATATATATATATATATATATATATATATATATATATATATATAATTGGCAATGACGATCGGGACTCACAGTCCGTAAGTTATTTTCATGAAATGTATAACAACATATTGACAGAGAATAAACTTCTCAAAAAGATTATACAAGAGAAGGAAGAGAAAGAAAAGTTATTATATTTTAAAATTTCAACACTAGAAAATGAAAGAACCATTAACGACATCTCTCGTAAAGAACATTCAGCTGACAGCAGGGGCAAGACAAAATATGATATTTCAACTTCAGTCCGAAATATTGATACCAGAGTCAATGATTCACCAAAAGAAACCTATCAGGAGCCGACAAATCGTGGGTATATTTCAATATCCAGAGTACATTCACCTTTTGATAAAGATGATGATATGAGACTACCAAAAAACAGCTATTCAGAGATAACAAGGACACAGTCAACTGAGATAACAAATAAAACATCACATAAACAATGGACAGGGGCGTAGACTGTCTTCTTCTGTGTATAATCGATATAAAAGAAAACCAGTTATTGGGACTAACAAAACCTATAAAAGCATTAAAACATTACCTCAAATGGGTCACATTCATGTTTCTCGCTTGAGCCACGAAACACAGTCGGAGGACATATTGGCGCACCTTGCACAAACGGCACCAGGAATCTCAGTTAGTTGCGAAGAAGTCACAAGAAATAATCACTCTGTCTCATTCAGAGTTACTTATCCTATAGAGTTAACCAGTGAAGTATACGAACCTGAGATCTGGCCAGAAGGCGCTGCCATCAGAAGGTATTATTTCAAGAATAGTTCAAATTTTTACCAGGAGGCCTCATCACGCAATCTAGTTCCAAAGTGAAGCTTGGCAAAACAGTAAAAGCTTTGCATTACAATATTCAAAACTTGACGAGCAAAGTCAACGCTTTGGAGTTATTTATCAGGGAAGTTGCTGCCACGTTTCTGTGTTTCACGGAGCATTGGTGCTTGTCGTCTATGGATGGTGCTTGTATAGATGGCTACACCAGTGTCTCCAGTTATTGCCGTCAGAGACATATCCATGGTGGTTCCAGTATTTTCGTTAAAGACGAGATTATACAATATTGTAAGCCTCTTAGTTATGTTCGTGTACTTTCTGCAGATTTTGTATTTGAGTGTTCCGGTATCAGTTTCAATAATTGTACGGGAATATTTGTAATCTATAGATCAGGTAACAGTGACTATCAGCTATTTAAGGACAAACTAGATAAGCTACTGAGGTTTGCTAATAGCAAGTTTACGAATATAGTAATATGTGGCGATTTTAATTTAGACTACAGTAAAAACGAAAGGAACAATAAACTATTTAATGACTTAATTTTCTCAAACCAGCTAGTAAACTTGGTAGTTGAACCTACACGAATATTTAAAAGCAAGTCGGGTGTTAGCTGCAGCATGATTGATTATGTAATAACCAACATAAAAAAAGATGTAAAGTGTAAAGTTATTGATCCGGGTCTGTCAGATCATACGGCACAGGTCATGCAGTGGTCTGAACAAATAAAAAATCCCAGCGAGTCAGATTTTCTAACAAGATTATGCCGTCGGTTCACTTATGATGCTTTTACAGAATTTAAAACTATTTTTGAAGCTCAATACATATCTTTCGAGGATACCGACTGTCAAAATATTGATGACTTGTTTGATGTATTTTTCGAGAATTTTTCCTATTGTTACAATGTTGCGTTTCCTGAAAAGTCCCAGAAAATTTATAGTGGAGCAAAAAAAATATGACTTTAGGGCACCAAAAGAGTTGAAAATTGCGTTTAAGAACTTAAAATTCTTTAACTATTATAGAAGATTATATCCTAGTGACGATAATAATAATAAGTACAAGGTAATTAATGAAAAAACAACTTGAACTTAAACTTAAACAAGAAAAACATATTTATTATGCTGGTATCATTTCACAGTCTGATAACAAAAATAAGACACTCTGGCAACTTGTAAATACACATTTAAATAGAATACCTAAAACCAAAACAGAGATTAAATTAAAAATAAATAACGAAATAATTACTGACAAGCGTTTAATATCAAATTCATTTGCAAAGTACTTTGCCTGTGGGATAGAAGAAAAATTGACTGCTCATTTTGGTGTTCTTAACTATAAAGGGTGTACAACCTCCATAATGGTGCGCGATAGTTTTTATTTTTATCCAGTGACGGACACTGAAATGACAAACGTTATTCATAGACTTAAAACTAAAAGATCCACTGGCTTAGATGATATTGCAGTCACTGTTATTAAACAACTTTCCGAATTGATATCGCCTTATCTAACGGTAATCATGAATACCTCGCTTAAGCTAGGCCAGTTTCCCTCGAAATTGAAAAATGCGAAAGGGGTACCAGTATATAAAAAAGACGATCCGTTCTCGGTGGAAAACTACCGATCTGTAATGGTACTGAGTCCGTTTTAATCATGGAAAGAATTATGCATAACAGGATAACGGACTTCCTAAGTAAAAATAACGTCTTGTCTCCTAGTCAGTATGGTTTCCGCGAGGGATATTCCACCGAACAGGCCTGCACGGACATGGTGCAGCATATTGCGGATTGTATTGATAGAAAGCATCACACCGTGGGCATATTTTTTGACATGTCTCGTGCTTTTGATACCATTAATTGTACTTTCCTCGAAAGAAAATTAAATACGGTCGGACTTTGGGGACCTGTTAGTGATTGGCTTGTCTCGTTTATAAGAGACACGCGATTAGTAGTCTCAGTGGACGGTGTTAGATCTGATGAGTATGAAGTAAAGCTGGGCGCTCCGCAGGGAAGCGTCCTGGGGCCGCTTATGTTTATGTTGTACGTAAATGATCTTCCCAACTATCTGACAGGTGGGAGGTTGTTTATGTACGCTGATGACATAGCAATCGTAGTTTCGGATCCGGTATTGTTCGATGCTATGCGTAAGGTGAATAGTATTTTGTCGGACTTCGGTCAGTGGTGCTGCAGCAATCACCTGATTGTAAACAGTTCTAAGACAGTTTGTGTAGAGTTTATGGGAAGATGTCGAGAGCCTTCTATTGATATTAATTTTCATTTTAATGATAACTATATTGCCTTAAGTACCCCCACCAACTTTTTAGGTTGCACTTTAGATAATAGGCTCTCATGGGAGACACAGATAGAAGGAATATCAAACAAATTGGGTAAGGCCTATTTTTGCATCATGAAGCTAAAGAACACCTTAAATGCAATTTCTCTGATTAATGTGTATTTTGCTTTAGTGTATAGTGTGCTGGCATACAACATAATAGTGTGGGGTCATGCAAATGATATACACAGGGTTTTCGTATGCCAGAAACGAGTAATCCGCCTGATTTTTGGACTACAACAAAAAGAATCATGCAGGAGTACTTTTAAAACAAAAAACTGTTGACTGTCACGGGGGTGTATTTGTATAAACTCCTGAGTTTCACATATGCACGTAGGAACAGGTTTACTAAAAATAGTGCAGTTCACAGCTACACTACCCGGGCAAGAAATGACATCCACTTGCCAAATTACCAGTATATGGCATACAAGAAATCACCTGTGTAGGCTGGCTGTTTTTATTTTAATATGCTTCCTCAGGAGATTAAGGCTGCGGATACACTGAGCTGCTTTAAACATAGGTTGAAATTATTTTTGGTTGAAAATTCTTTTTATCATGTCAGTGAATTTACTGAAAGGTGTACAGGCCCTGAGCAATGGAGAGAATGATAATGGCTGTAAAAATAGCACCGTTGTAACTGTAAATTTAGGTTTAATGTAGACTGATTGTATATTTTTGTAGTTGGTTCTGTATGTAAAGTGGTGTTGTTATTTTTTCAATTCTGTTTTTGTATATATTTAAGACTGACATTTTATGTTTTTCTAATTCTTTGACGTGCCTGTAGTATGTATGTACTTGATCAAAGGCTAATAAAGTTATCTATCTATCTATCTATCTATATATATATATATATATATATATATATATATATATATATATATATATATATATATATATATATATATATATATATATATATATAAATATATATATATATATATATATATATATATATATATATATATACATACATATATATATATATATATATATATATATATATATATATATATATATATATATATATATATATATACATACATATACATATAAAGATATAAAAATTCAAACGGACCTTGGATCTGGGTTAGAGGGCCCCTAATTTGCGCTCATTTCAAAAAAATTTCTGAGAGTGTCACCATCTCTCTTGGTGAATTTTTTAAATGAAAATTCACCAATTATGTTTTAGTGTATTGGGTTCTCCAAAATGAACTCAGTTTTTCTGAATAACATAAAATCTTGAAATTGAGAGAATATTGCAAAACATCAACAAACTACCTTTCAATTATTTTTTCCTTTGGGAATAAATAAGTCTGATGGTGCTGAATCTAGAGAATGGGGCGGATGGTCAACCATTTTATCAATTGTTTGCAGTGCAATCAAGGACTTGTGAGCGGGGGTGTTAGTAGTAACTAACTATAGCATGCTCCCATGAAAGTTCTACATTGTTCCAGAAAATCAGAATTATCCCATCCCCCAGAACCTTGCTAGTCAACATTTGAACAACAAATTTTTGAGTCGTAGAACTGGAATGCATCCACTTTTTCGAGTGAAATGAAATCATTAAATGACATATAATCTGACAACATAGATGATGCACTTGTTTGTCCGGGCTTTTAGATTATAATAAACAAAAATATTTGGTACCGCTTCCACAGATTATACATGTTAAATACCTCTGCAGCATCCGACAGTCAAAGTTTAAGCAAGCAGTGTTGTCAGAGCGAAAGTATGATCAGAGGATATAGGGCTAGCCTAGGTATTCAATTGTTTATTGCCATGGTAGTGGATCCAGGATCAAAGTTAATCCGGGCTTAAAGCGTTCATAGAAAATCTGCAATGTTTATATATTTCAGCCCAATTCATCGATCTTCTATCATTTTAAATATTACTATTAATACCAATATACTCTGATAAATTTTAAATTAAATTAAACACTTACCTTAATCCAGACTTTGCTATTCAAAAATGAAAAAGGCAATGGTGGATTATCACCTTTCTGAATATCACAGACTTTATAATTAATTGTATCCGCCTTAAGCCTAGGTGGTGTACCAGTTTTTAAACGGCCCATTTTTAAACCTATTGATTCTAAAGTGTTTGCTAGACCTACAAAACAACTACATAAGGTGTTACGCTATTATGTTTTATATTTCCTTTACCTATTGCAGGTTTATCACCAATCCTTCCTGCAGGGAACACTTTCAATCCTATATTTATCTGACCTCTCAAAAATGTACCAGTAGTAATAACCACACTGTTTGATCTTATCTTTGTACCATCACCTTGAAACAATACAATAACAAAAATAATGTTACATAGTATTTTTATGATAAGAATAGAATGACGTCATTTTTAGTATTTAAAGGTAGGCAATACACAAATCTAAATTCTCGAAGAAAATTCATATGTCACATTACAGTAGAAATAAAACTTTCACTGCTCCAAGTTAACGTTTCATGACGGTGCAAAATCACATAATTATTAAAGGTAAACAAATTGATGAGCTGATAGCTGTTCATTTATTTATGATCTATATGTCGTTGAATTTTCTTTTCTTTGATATTATGTTGACTTTGAACATTTTCACTTAGCCACAGTCTATTTAGCAATAATACCTTACCGATTATTGATGTCTCCCTTTATTTATTTTTAAACATAAGATGTACAGATTAACCAACTCAACTGACATATTCAGGCTTCAGAATCATGAATATTTAATTTTCTACTCGTAGGCCACGACTAGTTATATTTGTATTATGATTTAAAAATAATAATATTAATTAAAGTTATACCCGATACTTGTCTACAAATAACTAAAAGCCTTAAACGTTAAAGTAGACGTATTTATTTATAACAATTTTATTATCATTTCCTTTTTTCATTAATAACCTATGTTGCTATAATTAGGTTATAAAAGGATGCACACTGGGACACTTTTCTTCACGTCAATGGGATCCATCACGATTACTTATTAGAAACACTGGATTGGATCACAAATAGGCAGGTAAAACATTAGAGCAGCATTAGTTTACAAAATTTTAAATCTGATAATATACAATATACAAATACTATCTTACTTTTACATATTATTATTTATTTTTAGATAGGTTAGGTTAGGTTTGATTGTGAGTGGGCCATACCGGTCCCTCCACCGCGACCATAAGGTCTATTGTGGCTCACGCCTAATATTCTATATTTCGCCCAACAAAGCCAGCCTTCTGCAGATGTCGATAATCTTTGTGGGCGAAAGTTGATCCAGATCCTCCGGAGCAAGCTTTATCTTGCCAAAGAGCAGCTATCTAGTCGTGTCCGCTCCCGGACAGGAACACAGTATGTGCTCTGCTGTCTCGTCACTCTCCATACACAGCCGGCACTCAGTCTCCTGACCGATCCCAATACGGTGCATGTGGTGCTGCAAGCGGCAGTGTCCTGTATAGAGGCCGACTAGAGTACTCAGTTGTTGTCTGTTTAACTCTAGAAGTTTTTTAGCCCTTGACTCAACAGGCCATTTATGAAGGCCTTAGAGTGAGCTAATCCTGGAAGATTTTGCCAATATTGGATTGTCATTCTTTCTGTCCAGGTCTTTAAGGTGCGTTTTGCTGTGCAAGATGTTATCCCAAGCACCGGTTCTGTTCCGACAAAGTCTCTCTGGGCACCACACGTGGCAAGCGTGTCGGCCGCAACATTGCCATCATGGTCCGAGTGACCCGGTATCCAGACCAGCGACACCTCATTACAGCTGCCTAGTTTTTTAAGGGCAGATTTAGAACTCCATACCATTTTTGAATTACACCGGTTTTTTATACTTTCCCTTGCACACATCTCGATGGCATACACTTCTGCCTGGTGTATGGTTGCGTACTTGCCGAGGCTAGCTGATAGTCTAGCATCGGTGCTGCCCCCATATGAGCCGGCTCGTACTCCCATATTGGTTTTGGAGCCGTCAGAGTACCAGCAGAGATCGGCTCTGGATAGGGTCGTTTGATTTCGTTCCCAGTCCTCCCTTTCCGGGAGGATTGTCTTGAAAGACATATCTCTACTGATCTTTGTAGGCATCAAGTCTGAGACCATTCCCACAATCCCATGACCCTCAATGTCATCGAGGAGTCTGGACCCTCCCAGACTGATTTCCTTCGGTATACTGTCGGCTGTTTGTTTTAGTCTGTACGTTGTCCACCTCGCCACCCTCTCCAACCATATGTGAAGAGGTGAAATATTAAGGAGGACCTCCAGAGCGGCTGATGGTGCGGTGCTTATCGCTCCCGTTATCATCAGACAAGTTTGTCTCTGTAGATGAGCCAGTTTGGCCCTCGCGATACCACGAAGTGCCTTAGGCCACCAAACTATGGCTCCATATGTTATCATTGGTCTGATAATCACTACATAGAGCCAGTACATCTGTTGGGGGTTTGTGTCCCAGTTTTTTCCACAGATTCTCCGGCATGTCCACAGGAACAGTTTAGCCCTGCGGATTACATTCTCTAACTGGATGTCCCAGTTCCGAAAATGGAATCGTTTCCCCCATAAGAATAGGTGGTTTTAATTTGTCCAACCTTCTTCTTCTGTTAAATGGAACAATGATCGTTTTGCGGGGGTTCACAGACTTATGTTCCCTCCGGCACCAATCATTCACTACATTTAGTGTCTCCTGAAGAGTACTTGCTAGTTCCTCCTCATATTTGCCCCTAACCATTATGACTAGATCATCAGCATACGCCTGGACCTCAACCTCCCACAGTCCGAGGATAGCCAGCAAATCGTCCACAAAGAGAGACCACAGCAGGGGGGATAGAACTCCCCTCTGCAGCGAGGTAATAACGGTCCGATTGTAGAGCATGCTTCTGATCCAGCCACAAATGGTAGGTTCCAACCCTCTAGCAATAGTGGCTTGGTAGAGGGAGATAGGTAATGCATTGTTGAATGCTCCTTCAATGTCGAGAAATGCAGCCACCGCCACCTCCCCGTTATCCAGGGAGTGTGTGATCTTCTCGACGAGATTATTGAGTGCTAACTCAGTAGATTTGCCAGTTTGGTGGGTATTAAGGGGGTTGTTGACTAAGATGCTCCCCCGAATGTGTCCGTCCAATATTTTTTCCAATCCCTTCAAGAGGAATGATGTAATACTGAGAGGTCTCAGTGATCTGGGTAGGTCATTACGTCCCAATTTGGGAATGTAAACCCCCCTAATCACCGTCCAGCTGGATGGAATATAGTTCCAAGCCAGACTGGCTCTATACAGCCTGATTAGGTAAGGTAGGAGAATCTCCAGTCCATTTTGAAGAAGGACCGGTACCACCCCATCCTCCCCTGGCGCCTTGAATGGCTGGAAATGTTTCACAGCACACTCCACCGCCAAGGCTGTAACTATTCTCCGAGCAACCTGCCAGTCCTCCCTCCGAGGGTGTTTAAATCGACCCTCCGCTGGCCGGACATCTTCGTTGCTCAGGATCAGACAATCTGGGAAGTGTGTGTGTGCTAAGAGCTCTAACCTTTCTTTCCGTGATTCAGTAAAGGAGCCATCTGGTCGTTTTATCGATCCCAGTTCCTGGACACGGCCGCGTGAGAGAATTCTGTGAATTCTGGCGCTGCTGGGCAAATTAGAGATGTCCCCGCAGAACCTCCTCCAGGATTCCCTCTTAGCGTTTCTTATCTCTTTGTAGTACTGTGTTAGAGCGGATCTATATTGTTCCCAGTTGCCTGTTGTCTTAGCACAATTGAAGAGACGCCTCACTTCTCTTCGTAGTTTTTCGAGGTTATTGTTCCACCAAGTAGACCCTCGACTATATTTTTTTGACTTTAGTGGACTATTTTCGTGATATGCTGAGACCACAGCATCCCTTACCTGTTCTGCCACAATCTTAATCTATTCACGATCCCTCACTGTGGGGATAGCGGACACAAGTCGGGTGGCAAGGGATTGCTTGTACCCCTCCCAATCGGTCCTCCTCGGGCTGCGAAACTCCACCACAGGTCTAGGGCCTGTTTCAATCTCAAATAGGATGTGGGCATGGTCCGAACATGAGGGTTCAGACGACACCCTCCATTTGAGGATTTTGGAGCTCAACAGCCTTGAGCTGATCATAAGATCTAAAACCTCTCTTCGATTGACCGTTAGAAAGGTGGGTGCCGAGCCTATGTTGTTGACAACCAGCTCCTCCCCTAATATGTATTCAAATAGTGACTCACCTCGTCTGTTAGTGTCTGTGCTCCCCCAAACCAGATGATGGGAGTTCGCATCACACCCCATTACAAGGTGATAATTGTTCCTCTTGCAGTAGATGATCAATTTCCGCACCTCTGCTGTAGGTGGTTGTTCTGCATCTCTGTCTCCGGGGAAATAGGCGGAACAGGCCACTACTTCCAGCCTGGTCACCCCGGTTGTAATCATGAGATGGATGGCGACCATGTCCTTGGTGCAGTATTCTGATAGTGTAAAATACTGCAAGTTGTTTCTGATCCAGATACAGGCTCTGGGGTTGGTACCAGAGCCCACCTCTACTATCTTACCAGAAGTGTTACCCAGCCCTTTAGTTCGGTCCGATCTGGCGGTCCAGGGCTCTTGGAGAAGAGCAATGTCTATCTGCTCCTCCTTTAATTTCATGCTAAGGAGGTATGTCGTTGCCTTAGCATGATGCAAATTTGCCTGTATGCACCTAATAGGTCTGGTGGAAGGATGTATCCTGCCACCTCCTCTACTGGGGCCCATTTTTTTGGTGGATTTGATTCCCCCTGCGGTGCCACTTCCTGAGGGAATAGCCCCCCCCAACACTCGGAAGGGCCCGCTTCATTATACAATGAGGAAGAGGGATATTCAGGGTGGATAATGCCCACTCCCACCCCTCCAGTCACCTCACTGAACGTCTTCCTGACAGCACCCTCTCAGGGCTTTTTTGCCCTCTGTTGTGGTGTGCTGCCGTCCGACCGGAGTCGCTTTCCACTGACGGCGCCCATAGTAGCGGCATCAGACTCCTCGGGTCGTTTTATCGTACTCTCAGAGCCCTCAACCCCCACCCGAGCCCGTCGGGACCCGACTTCCGTTAGTACCTGACTCAAGGCGATTGAATATGGCACCCCCGCCTTGAGCGGATGACTAGGCTGTCTCCTTGCGGATCCAGGCAGTCGTTTTTTCCTTCGCTCCTCCGAGTGGCTCACGGGAGATTTTAGGAGCTCCAGCCCCTCATCGGAGGACAGAGATTTGGAGGATAGGGAGAGGATGACCCTCGACCCCCCTCCATCGGTTTGGCGGTAAGAGAGGGGACAACCCCCATTTGTACCTCTATGTGTTCTCCAGTTGCCTGGAGATCGAGAGTATTATTACCCATCTCGTTTGGGTCTGTGTCTATCATGTTCATATTCTGATCCCACGAGCAGCTGGGGAAAATTGTGGTTAACCTCCATGGAAGAGCCCCGCATCCCATAGAGAGGCATTTATACACAGGGAGGTCGCCTGGTTTCCCTGGGGAGGATTACGTTAGGGGCAGAATTACCAACCTGCCAATGCCCGGCCATATCGGCCAAAAGCATCATCGCTTCGGCACCAACCCTCCAACAACCTTGCGATGTGGGTTTTTTATAGAGGTATCTCCTCGCAATGCCGGCCAGTTAAAGCAAGCATTCCCGGTCCTCCCAAAACATGCCTGGGTGGGGTTACGGTATGGCCCTTCTCCTTTCTTAGCCGGGCTTGGGACCGTCCATGGCGGAGGTTTTTTTTTTGATAACTTCATGTGTAACAACGCACAGCTAATTATGTGATTACTTCGATTCGACTGTATATGTTTATTTCAATATAATTCAATTTATTGCGAACTAGAGCTATAACCCACCTGGTTCATTTCTCCATCTTGACTCTTCTCTTTCGTTGCATATCAGTGTCATACGGAATATATCACAGAGTTTCGAGAGTAGACAATATATTAATACAAAGTTACCAAAAAACAAAACACTTGTATGTTCTATTTAGAAAAATTCCAAATATATATAAATTAAAAATAAACAACAATAATTCAAAACGCAGTATTGAATATACCGCCCACCCTAAAATAACAATTTTAGCTCTAACTACCCAAAATATTAAATAAAACTATTTAAAAAGTAATATCCAAATATTACAGCAATACTACTATTGATTTGGAAGCAAACACAATTTGGATATGGGTCTCTGAAGGACACCCGTTGCAACTCGACAGATTCCATCCGAGCCTAGATGAATTGCTGTTTCACGAGCTAATAGCCATGCCAACGGTGTGTGCAGCTCATTTTTTATAACAACTCTGTCTCCTACCTTCAACGATTTATTTTGGTTTGTCCACTTATTGTGTTTCAGCAATGTATTCAAATAGTCATCATGCCAACGAGATCAAAAATCATTGTGTAAACGCGGCAACTGTTGCCAGCGACTCAATGTGTTAAAGCTTTAACTAAGAAAAATCCCTTGAGGGCAATGATGTCAGTGGTTCCAATGTTAAAAAATGGTCGGGCGACAAGGCACTAAGGTCATCTGGAGGGAGGATTAAATGCTGCTTAATTTTTTAGACTCTACAACATCTGTTGGAGTTCGGGTTCGGTTCGAAATATTGAAACTTCCCACCCCCTAATACTTACTTAATATTATGCCATTACATTCCACACATAATTGGTTGTTGACATTTGTTATTGGGTTTTCAATGATTAGGTCTTCGACTGAAGCAACTAACATATCCAGGTTTGGTGTATTTTTAAATAACTCTGTTTGTATATTTTGTTTATACAAATCTCTATCTATCTGTGCTCTGTAACCCCATACAGCTGGACCCTTCCTTTTATTTAGAACCTGCAATATAAGTAGGTTTAATTTTAAAATGATAATGAAATCATATATGGTGATGGTGAGAAAAGCTTTTAAAAAAAAAGTGTAAACAACTTGGGAAGCAAACCCATGGTTAAGATGATTCAGTAGAACAATGCTTAAATGAATCACTTTGTAATGTATACAAAAAATATATTTCTACTTGCTAAGTTCTGAATAAAGCAGCATAAGGCATTGTTTGGCATGCACAATAAACCAAAGGTTGCAGTGCTATCGGGGTGGCAAAGCCGCGGACGAGCCCTAAGGGGAAAAAAGGCATTGTTTCATTTGTAAAAAAACATTATTTGAGTATGAAAAATGTATTTATATAAAAATATATGTGATATGTACTCTCCAGAGAAATCCCTGACCTCAATGTATACCTTCAATTATCCTGGCTAATGGGGAGGATCGACAACACATATAATTGAAAAACACAAATAATATGAACATAATAAAACTCTGGACGCAGCAAGTGCGTTATGGTAGTGAATTTTCATAAAAATGTTTTGAATTGCAAATATGTGTGTTTCCTTTTTAAGAAAGCAGGCATCGATTTTGGTTACCAGTATAACCTATATAGTAAAAACAATGTGCCATGTTTCATAAAAATAACTTTATTGTGTGAAAATGTACAAAAATTTCCAAAAGCAAACTTAAAGTGTTCCCGGAAAAACTCGTTTCTTGGTCAACCTTATAGGTTAATAGCAAATTGAGCTATTCAAATTTGAAGCATTTAATGAAAATTCGCTACCATAACGCACTTGCTGCGTCCCGAATTTCTTTTCTTACAAACATGCATCGCTGAAAAATTCAAAAATGCAATAACATAAGGCGTGTTTGATTAAAAAAAAAAGAAGAAAATTTGTATCACCAACGACATGGGCCATCCTGTGATTGTAGAAATATTTTTTTAAGATGTAGCTCAAGACACCCTATAATTAATATATACAAATTTTCTTCATATCTTGTATAATAACGGATATATTGAGCTTTATTGATTTTTGACGAAAATTCGACAAAAATTATATACCATTAAACGATAAACTCTACAGCTAAGGCTACTGCCAAGCATCAGAGTAAGGGTCTATTTGAAATGAATTTTCTGGAAACATTTTAGTAAAATGAAGGACAATGACGGTTGAAACTAAGACTTCAGAATTTGTAAAACATCCTTCTTGAGACATTTGATTTCCATATCCCGTATTAGATTCAAGTTCTTTGCCTAAATGTTGCCGATTTTGACGTTTTAAATCGCAACTTTGACGTTTTGAGGAAAACCCCAATTTATTTTTCTTTAAATGCCTATAACTTTTTTGTCTTTTGACCTACATAGCTAAATTTTGGTAGGTAGATTGCCTATAAGGATATTAACTAGCGTACCAAATTTGGTTGCCCTTTCTTTGTTAATTCCGGAGATATAAATTTTTTTCGAAAGAAAACACAAAATTTTCCGGGAAAACCTGGTCAGATTTTCCTGGCTAACGAACTTATCCAAGCCATTTGCAAAAGGAATTTTTCCACCAAATTTAGTCAAAATCGGCCTATTATTTTTTGAGTTATCGGTGTGATACATATATATATATATATATATAAATATATATATATATAAATATATATATATATATATATATATATATATATATATATATATATATATATATATATATAAATATATATATATATAAACATATAAAAATTGAAACTGACCCCGAATATGTGTTCTAGGGGGCCTAGTTCGCGGTCATTTGAAGAAATTTTTTCAAAATTCAAAAGTCGGGATCTCCTCATTAGTGAATTTTTTTTAAGAAAATTCACTAAAATATATATATATATATATATATATATATATATATATATATATATATATATATATATATACAGCTGCGTCTTTCTCAGGAAATGTTTATCTTGTTCCTTTCTGTCATGCCGCCCATGCAATCTCGAATGAGATTCAAGTCTGAAAAGATTGGGGCAATTAAAATTTATGACCTTAACATAAACATTTCCGGATATGGATCCTTCTCAGCTTTCCTTTTGTAGTGGCACGTTCGGAGATAAATAAGAATTATTCACAACAGAATGAGCAATCTGTGACAGTTTGTTCTGCTTCTACATAAATACTACTACACCTCATGTTCTAATGAATTTCGGTTTTATTTTCTTCATAATTTTTGCAATGTAGTAATTATATTAGGCAGACCCATACTTAGATGGTTGTTGGTTTTTATTAGGGATATTTATTATATTTGTGCAAGAGGAAACTATTGAAATTTTGATCTATTGAAGTGCAGAAATTTTGATCAATTTATCAGCACAGATAATCCACAAACCGGATAATTCGCACATAAATAATCGAGAGTAACTTGCATTATGTAAACTTGAAGAAAAAAATTAACCCGACAATGATCTAACCTGACCATAACATGACAGGGTTCCCACTTAAAACAGCACATCAATTTCCCTGCCTTTCCGTGATTCCCCTGACACGCCAACAACTTTGATCTACAATCTAACCCCAAAATGTGTAACACACTACTACAGCATCATCTCATGGGGGAAAACAGGTGTCCCCATTTCAAATACAAAGCGACCAATTACTGCAAAAACAATTGTGGTTTTGTGACAAAGGAAATCATTTAAATAAATTGTTCAGAATAGAATACTGAGGGAAACTATTAAGAGAGAGAGAGAGAGAGAGAGAGAGAGAGATCTGAAAATGATTTGCACAGACCACAATCTAAACAGAAACAAATATAGGGACAGGAAAACCACTGAAAAAATGTCAATGTAACATATGTTTAAAAGGATACCAAACAGTAACGTAATTTTTAGTTTTTTTTTAAATTTCAACAACATACCACGCAGGCTTACAGCCTAAATACTATCGTACCGTGGGTGTTGACAAGGAGGAAAGAGGCAACCTGTTAATTCTAGACTTGAAGGTTTGGAGGTTCGGAGGAGAAGGAAAAACATGTGCCGGCAAGGAATTCCACAACTTGGAAGTCCTCGGGACAAAAGAGCGGGCATAACAAGATGTTCTATGTCCTGTGACCTGGACAGTAAAAGGGTGCATTCGCTCTGTTCCCTTGGTAGATCTGTTGGGGGCAGCAGGTGGGGAACTATGGAGGAAAGCTCCTCTGAACAGTGCCCGTGCAGATATCTATAAAAGAGAGAGAGGTCACCAACGGCACGTCGGTGGGCAAGGGATGGCAACCTTTGGGTGAGGGTAGGCTCACCGATGAGACGTATAGCTCTCTTTTGAATGGAGTCCAGGATAGCGAGTGTAGAAGCGGCAGCTGCACCCCAGATGTGGGAGCAGTATTCGAGGTTTGGCCTTATTTGTGAAGTATATAAGGTATAGAGATTAGCTGGTGAAAAGTATTTGCGAGCCCGGAAGAGGAAACCTAATTTCTTAGCAGCCGCTTCTGCAATTGATGTGCCATGTTGGTGCCAATTAAGATTTCGATCCACAGAAATGTCAACAAGAGAAAAGGACTCATTACTTTGAATAACTTGGTTGTTCATTGTGATGGGCTGGTGTATCTCTTATGAGAAAGAAAGCAAGACTGAGATTTGGTGGGGTTGAATTGTACAAGATTTCTACTTCCCCAGTCTCATATTTTTTGGAGATCCACGGATACAGAACCCTCCATGAGTCTGCGATCCTCATCTAATTGGGCTAAAGAGACAGGTTTAGAATATTGTTTATTTGAGTGGAGGGTGCTGTCGTCCGCGTAACTGTGAACGGGGTTGGATGTGCTAGAGAGGAGGTCATTGATGTGGAGAAGAAACAAAGTAGGGGCTAAAGCTGAACCTTGAGGAACTCCTGCATTAATTGGATACAGTTTAGAGGAATGACCATCCACAACAACAGAAATGCTCCTGTTGGAGAGGAAATTTGCTGTCCAGGTACAAAGTTTTGGTGGTAAGCCATAGGCCGGAAGTTTGTTAAGCAGCGCTGCGTGCCAGACCTGGTCGAATGCTTTGGATATATCTAGAGCAACAATCTGGGATTCACCGTGTAGGTCCATAGACTTGTTCCAAGAATGGGTGACAAAGGAAAGGTCGGTAGTCGATCTGCGCTGTCAGAATCCATACTGCCTGTCGTGGATTAGACTGTGTTTTTCAAGAAATTTTAGTAATTCGGTGTTTATATACTTTTCCATCACTTTAGAGGCGACTGAAAAAGAGAAATAGGCCTGTAGTTTAACACAAAAACAAAAATTTAAATATTAATCTGGGCAATTGAAAAAGAATTTTAGTTTGGAAGGTAGGTATTGTGAAATAATCAACTTTTATGGAAAATGGAGGCAACAATTAAGGCATTAGATTGATTGAATAGAAGCAAAAAGAAATTTAAAATAAGTTAAATTTGGAGTGGAATTTTCAAGCAGTTTTTCGTAGAATGGTATTAAATTATATTATTATACAGCACAAGTCTCAGACATTGTATAAACATGTTGTATGTTTTACACTAATAATTTATAAAAGCAAACAAAAGCACTGGGTAATATTTGATGAAATGATGAAGTAATTTTGACCACGTTATGCCACTGCCACCGGTATCATGCAACCGAATTTTGACAGAGGTAATCTCTCTACTATTTTCCTAACAGAGTTATGTTGGTAATAAATGGTATAATTTAACAGTAGGCATGTCAAGTATAGGTACTTTTGAATATCAGTATTATTCGTTACTTATGTGAAAAGTATCCGTTACTTAGTATTTGTTACTGTTACTTTCACTATGCGCATGCGCCAGTGTAACTGATTATAGTAAATAGTAACTGGAACTACAATAACTACCTACTACCTACACAGTCTTAGGTAGAAGTGACAAGAATAGGCAAAAGTGACACGTGTAATGATTTAGTAAATACGTAAAATTATTTATAAAACCCAAAGTAACTGGAAGAAAGATATCCAAACACAAACACCCAAATAAATACTACTTGTGTACTTAACTAATTTTATTTGATTGTGTATTTTATTGACCTCGGTATATTGTTTCATGGTTTAAATTGCAATAACTCGATGTCATCTCATGTTAATTAGCCAAAAGAGGAGATATATAAAAGTAGAAAAATATATATTGTATCGCCGATCAATTGATGTTATTTCATTTTCAAATATAAATAATAAAACAATTGAATATTTGATTTTTACTATGCATTTCACTTTTTATATCTGTAGATATTTAACGAAATGCTGTCACAATAATAATAATAAATAAACATAGTGTGCACATTGTGATCATTTATTTCACTATATTATTCAATAGAGAAGATACATCTATAAAAATAATATCTGATATAAATCGAATTTAAAAGTAAATAATAAAACAAATGAGTATTTGATTATATAGGTAAATACAACATGCATTTTACTTTTGTCTGAAGAAGCTACATTTAAGGAAAGGATTTATATTATATTGTAGTAATTTGTTTTATCACTATACAGGGTGGTCCTCCGGGAGGTCCCACGATCGATTGCGGGAAAACTATCACTAGGAAAAACCTGAAAATTGAATATTACACTAAAGTCATTGGGCGCCACAGGTTAAAAATATTTTCAAGATGGCGGCACTTCCGGTTATACCGGAAGTAGATGTCGATTCGCTTATTTTAATTGAAACATTCTATATTTTATTGCAGTTTAGGATTCTACAATAAATTCTGAACACTTTTTGTAAATAATGCTCTATACCTATCATCAACCGTCCAGAAGATATTTAGACTTTAAGATAAAATGTGACATTTACGACCAGTCATAAAGATACCGATATTTTTATAATAAAAACATATTTCGTTAAGATTTTTAGAATTATCTTAAAAGATATTTCACTTCATCTATTTCCACATCGAGACTTACGATAGTGTATACAGAGTGTCCAAAAAAAAGTCTTAAAGTTTACAATGAGAAATTGCAAAAATCTCGCGATTTTCAAATTGGAACCCCCTCTTTTTATAACACTATCGTGTTAAACTCAAAAAATCACTGATACTTTGTATGTAATTACCTATACCTAAATCAAACGGTTTTCATTTTATTTTGAAAAAACTAATTTCAAAACCTGATATTTTGATACATTTCCTACCAAAAGCGTTTGCCATGGAAAATAAATTGCAGAGTGTGTTTCTATGGAAACTTTGACAGTTTGTTGATTAACTAGCTAATAATGGCACGGTTAAATTACACACAAGAAGATTATTTAAATTTTATTTACTATTTATGGAGAATGTAATAAAGTAATTTCGCGAACATGTGATACATTTGCTGATTGATATCCAGATAAACAGAAACCGTCATGTAAAACCGTCAAACGAATAGTAGACAATTTAAAAAACTGCGGATCTGTCAAGAAAAAGGTGCATAAGGCGAAACCTGTTGTTGACAATGAACAAATTGAGACAGCAATTTTGGGATATTTTGCCGCATACTCTACAAAGTCAACGAGGCTAGTAGCACTGGAGTCAGGATTGTCCAAAACCTCCATTCTGCGAATTTTATGAAAACATAAGTTCCATCCTTATGCTTGTTCAGTTGTGCAACATTTAAAGGTAACTGATTTTTCCAGAAGGGTGGAGTTCTGTGAATTTATTTTAATGCGATTCCAAGAAAACGAGCTGTTTTTAGATAACATCATATGGATGAATGAAGCAAAATTTTCGAAGAATGGACTTTTCAATCGTCATAATTCTCACTATTGGAGTGACACCAATGTTCATCCTTCTAGGGATGGACATTTTCAGGAAAGCTGGCAGTTTAATGTTTATTATGCTATAAGGAATGACAGCGTTGTTGCCCTAGAAATATACGACGATAATTTGAATGGTGAGAATTAATCCGAAATTCATAAAATACTTTGCTTATTATTATTTATTTACTTGTAGGTGAGCGTTATTTGGAAATTTTGCAAAATCTGGAAGTAACTTATTTGGACAACCTTCCATTGAATGAATATAGGCAAATATTTTACCAACATGATGGGGGTCCCTCCTCATAATAGTCACCTGGTTAACAATCTTTTACAATCTCTATTTGCTGACCAATGGATTGCCACACCTTTGGCCGCCTCAATCGCCTGACTTATCTGTTCTCGATTTTTTTATATGGGTTACTATAAAAAATAAAATCTACAACACTGCAGTTTCTACTAAAGAAGATTGCATGCAGCGGGTTCGAGAATCATTTCATGAATTGGATATTCAGTAAGACGGGCCACACATGAGGGATTGACACGTAGGTGTGAAAAATGTCTTGACGCCAGAGGTCGTCAATTTGAACACTTAGGACGTTAATTTTTGTTTCATTTTATTCAGTCCATGTTGTATGTGAACTCTATCATTAGTCTTGATGTGGAAATAGATGAAGTGAAATATCTTTCAAGATAATTCTAAAAATCGTAACGAAATATGTTTTTATTATAAAAATATCGGTATCTTTATGACTGGCCGTAAATGTCAAATTTTATCTTAAAGTCTAAATATCTTCTGGACGGTTGATGATAGGTATAGAACATTATTTACAAAAAGTGTTCAGAATTTATTGTCGAATCCTAAACTGCAATAAAATATAGGATGTTTCATTTAAAATAAGCGAATCGACATCTACCTCCGGTATAACCGGAAGTGCCGCCATCTTGAAAATATTTTTAACTTGTGGCCCCCAACGACTTCAGTGTAATATCCAATTTTCAGGTTTTTCCTATCGATAGTTTTCTCGCAATCGATCGTGGGACCTCCCGGAGGACCACCCCTGTATAATTATATAAATATATCTCTTATTTATTTCCTTAAAATTATAATACAATAACAGCCTAAAATTCTTGCCTTGTAACTTAAAATAAAGGGGTGGGTATTGTTGATTAAAACTTACTCTACATGAGGCACATAGTCGCATAACTTCCATGCCTTTTCTTATGGACGCAAGTGATATTCGATCTTATTCATGTGCCAATACCAATACAGACCCGAAGCGATCGCCAGCTGCATTAGACTATACTGAATACTTGAGTACCAGATACTCGGTCCGAGATCCGAGGGACATGTAACTGTGAATTGTGAAGTAACTAGAGTAACGAAATCAAAAGTAACTGTTTGGTAACTAGAGTAACGAATACTTTTACGAATGAATACTCGGAACTTTCGGTAGCTTTGAGTAACGGATACTCAGTAATGAATAGTTACAATATTGACATGCGTATTTAACAAAAAAGCAGAAATGGGCATAAAAATAAATGGAAGTTTGACATTCAATTTGTAAGGAAATAAAAAAGGAACAGAAAATAGAACATATGCAAGAAATGTTCATTTATCATGTAGGCACAGTTAAAGATTAATTGTCTGAAAACAGTGAGAGCTTTTTGTTTCTGATCACTTCAAGAATTATGACAACTCAAAAACAAAGAAACATATTTTCAGTATTTTACAACTCACTTTAAGAAATGTAAAAGATGACCTGTATGACTTTTTTAAACTTGTTAACCATACTTCAAAATGCATAAGACTGTTATGATCAGACCTGTGGAAAATGATTTATAAATCACTTACTTTATATTGTATTCCAGACAAGTCACACATTCTCCCACAGATTCCATCTAAAGCATCTACTTCCCTCATTAGATGACCTTTGCCGATGCCTCCAAAAGAAGGATTGCAAGACATCTCCCCTGAAACAAATACTTCATAAGACAGGCCATCAAAAGAACTGTACTAAAAATATGAGCGAAAAATTAAAAAAAAAAGGAATGGATGATAGAAACGGTTATGGCGCTAAAAAAAGATCTGAATGTGACAGAAGGGTGTTAAATACCCACCAACAGTTTCTTTCTTATGTGTAACTAATAAGGTTCGGGAACCCATTCTTGCTGCTGCAGCACATGCTTCACTACCGGCATGGCCCCCACCAACAACAATCACATCATAATTTTTGTCCAAAGAGAAATATCTTGAAGATATAATTCGTCTGACTGCTATTATTGTAGAGATAGGAAAAAATGTTTGCAAAAGTTTCATTTTTAATTTTTATACTAGACACATTCGAATGTGGTAATTAAATCAATAATGTTCTTTAAAGAATATATAATGTCCCGTTTTTAAAGGATACACATAGTATAAGCTTATAATATGAATGTTAAGAGGAAAGAAACAAGAAACAAGAAACAAAAAGTTTTACTTTCTTGTTATCAAATATTTCAAAATTTTACACAAACATAACCCCAATTTTAAGTACTGTTAAAGCCATAGATAAAGAAAGAATGTTTCTAGAGTATCTATGGTTAAAGCTAAGGACACATGCCTAGTTTCACAAAGCTAGATATTCAATGGCTGGTTATTTAATCACAAGAAGAGTCACGAAAGTTAATTGATTGATTTAGATCAATTGAATAAAAAAATATTTATTAATTATTATTACATGGAAATATAGAACTACTGTTACAAAATATTAAAAGTGAACTTAACAATAAGACGACTAAACTAATAATGTTTCTCTGCTATCTCACTACCATCACTCAGCTACGTGTTTCCACCTCCAGTCTTTAATTCCACGGAATGCAGAGCTCTGTCGTTCCCGTGTGAAATGCCGATTCAGCAGTTTGTACACTTGTGCAGTGATATGGACTGCAAGGTTTTCCCACATGAAATGCGATCTCAGCAGGGTGATGGTTTATGCATTTTTGCAAGATGGCAGTTCTCATGGCTGGCGGCTGTAACTCTATCCTATGTTGGTTGGTGTGGAATGTAACACGAACGTCTCGCCACAGTAATGACTGGCTGCAGGATTTTTGTTTATAAACAAATGCCCCTAACTTGATAACCAGTTGACATAATTTCATGAGTTTTGGCTTGTTGGAAAGAGATTTCATAAGAAATTCCACGTATTAGTATTTTAATATATATATATATATATATATATATATATATATATATATATATATATATATATATATATATATATATATAGGATGATTCTTAATTATTACGAAAAATTTCAAGGATTTCAAAAATTAAAGGTGGTTTTTTATGAAAATTATTTCCAAAAACGTCTCCATTCTGAGTTACACCTCTTCAAATGTGTAAAATTATAAATAAGGGCTTTATTTAATGTCTCAGATTGAAGAAACACGAAAGAATAAAATATTCCATATAACTTATCAAAGCCTTTCCTACCCCAATATTCTTATTGGTCTCTCACCCCAGAAGGGATGAAAATTGCAACCCTTAATGAATTCTTCATTGTACATTTTTGTGTGGTTTCAAAATTGCAATTTGAAACATGATATTTTACAGCCTGACTCACTCTGAACCATCTTAATCTTTTGCATTATGCAACGTTTGTTGATATAAACATATAAATATATATATATATATATATATATATATATATATATATATATATATATATATATATATATATATATATATATATATATATATAGGTGTCCCAAAAGTCGCAAATAAAACGTCACACGAAGATAGTGTAGCTCAAACCCTTTCAGAAAAACCCTATATAGTCTTATCAATACGGTTTTCTAGATATTGCCCCCATATTGCTTGCAAGGTGCGAATTTCAAAGCCGCAGCCCAAGCATTCCAACGTTCAATGGACAGAGCATCCAAATAATCACCTCTTTATTTAAAACAGCAGGAAATCGAAAGAATGAGACTTTATATCGTTCAGCAGGCATTGAACATTTAACGACATTACAAAAATAAAGCATTTCCAATAAGTTAGATGAAGATTAACATGATTTGATAGTAAATAATCTGAATATTTTGATATGCAAATACGTAGTGAAATGGAATTTTATGCTGCCCAGAAAATATGCTAGATTTTTTACAACCACCATGTATGTCCTGTTTTGTTTATTATCCTTGACAAGAAAATAATTATATCTAACACTTACCCCTTGGCCCTCAATATTTCAGTAAGAAGAAAGACAATACCGACCTTGTAAGGTACCCCAGTACCTTACCTCTGGTAGGTTTAGATAGATGGTGATCGATAACGATTAAGTAATGTACTTCGTAATAATCAATCTCTTTACTGTAGTGCGAAATTAGTACATATATTGTACTTACTTATTTACGCCTACCATAAATTGTAACATTATATAGACACTAGCAACTAAAAATTAGTGGATGAACCATTAAAACAATTTAATCCAATTATGTTATTTTTTATTTCAATATAAGTAATAAGTTTTTTAATGTGATTAGGTCCTAATAAAAGTGTGAGGATATCCTTATATCCTTTTTTTCTATAAGTATAATTTTCTCTGTAGAAAATTTGTAAGCTTATTGCACGGGATTCATAAAATGCTTTATTTGAGAAACGAAAAGTTAATGTTTAAGCATCCGATTAAATTTTGTCTGTCAATTAATGCATTGTAAAATTAATGTCAATGGCAAATTTTACCGTTATTTTCATCATTGTTAAGTACCTCATTTATTTTACGTTGTCAAAAGCTTTATGGTTATCGCAGTATTCAATTTCAGTGAGTTTTTATAACACTGACAACACTGCTTATGCCGGAGGCACTGAGTTATTGGATCCGATGCTAACGCCCCCTGTTACACAATTGCTCCACTGGTCATCTCTCAGCTGAGTGACAATAAAGTTGCACTTGTACAGAATTTGCCTCGGGCAGCCGGACAAATCGTTTTGTGTGGACATTTAATAAAAACATAATTTTTAAAAAAACTAGAAGGGCTACATACTTATATTTTATTGCAATCGAATCTTTACATGTTCCTGCAGGTAATGAATAGTCAAAGTCATCTCTTTTGGAACATCTTCGTATATATAATCTTATCTAAATCAATGGAATATTTAGGTGAATTTCAATTAATTATAACTAATAACACAAAACAGTTTTTGAAATTTGCGAACATTCATCACCACTTGTGGTTTGTCTAGATTATGAAGCTTTTTAAATTGTTCCCGTACACCTACTATTTCTTGAGATAATTACAATTTAAGGAGGCCTTGTTTTCCTATACTAAAGTGATAGCTAAATGCCACCCTTAAGGGAAATTATATTATTAGAAGTCCTTATGAGCGATGCCAAATATAAGAAAGCATGAAAACATAAAAGTTTTGACCTCCTCTTTTGGATTATATGAATAATAATAATAATATATTTATTTAACTTATTTGCTATACAATAACAAGAATATCATATATATCAATAAAAAAAGCAATCATAACAATTGCACGAGTAAAAACGAAAATGTAAAGAGGCTAGATAATCAGATACAACACAATAATACTCAAAAATGAAAAACAAGTCTCTTCTCTTGTAATACTCTTTGATTCCAGCACTAAACTGAATAACTGTTGTGTATCGGGCTTGGTTCTAATGTTTTCTAAATTGTTTTGGTTGTTATTTGCTGCATCATGAGATCTCTATAGTTTTCCGTCAAATTTTTTGTTCGCAGAATGTTCTGCTGGTCTCTTATGAAGTATATTTGCTCATGTGGGGATAGTGTTTGTACTTTTTTTTTGCAGCGTAGGTTAGCACTTAGGTTAGTAACTGGCATATGTGTAAACTTACAAATAAGTACCAATTTGGAGTGTTTCATGGGTAATTACTGTTTATTCTGTTTGCAAACTGAGACTTTGTGTTGTTGTAATCTTTTGTGTGAATAAAGATTATTATTCTTATTATGATGATTATTATTATACTCGATATTTTAGGGCATTAGAAATTATAGAAAAGGGACATTAATAAATTGTCCAGCAATTGTAACGAAGTTAAGCAACGTCGGATGTGGTCAGCTCCTAAATAGATGACTCGTATCTCATTGGTGCCCGGTTAATTTTATAATATGCCTTTCTAATAGCCAAAGCAGCTTGGGAAAAATACTATATGAAAAAAAAAGGTCTATTCACTTGGGTGAAACGTGTTTTTTGCAAATATTCCAAAAAATCGTGGCGTATGGTTGGGCCGACACATCGTAAAGTCGACACTACAATAGAACGCCGATTCGACGAAAAATACCGCCTTTTTCAGTATTTGTCTGGCCGACTGGCTATAATATTGATCTCTGCTTCATATTTAGGTACAAAACGTGACAATTTTTTCATCAAAACAATTTGATTTAAAGAAAAATCATATTTTCATAAACTTTCCATTTTCTTCTTTTATTGCCAAATATTTTCAAAAAAGCTCGTCTTACATTATTTTTTAATGCCTTTATTGGCGGCAAATTTATTTTTCAAAATTTATTATACCTTTTTTTTAAATAATGAACAAAATAAACAAGGAAAAAGCTGTCTTGTATTATTTTCTAATGCTTATTTGCTGCAAATATATTTAAAAAAATTTATTATCGAGGGCGAAAGGGTTTAAAAATATTTCACTGCCATAAAATATTTATTATATATATATATATATATATATATATATATATATATATATATATATATATATATATATATATATATATATATATATATATATAACAAACATTTTAGATCATTTATATGAACACTCACTTCCATAGCGCCCTTTGTCACGTCCAGACTTTTTATTATGAGTAGCAGAATGTTCACCACCTGATTGTACAGTTATTTTCTTATGCTGGTTGCATTTTTGCGCATTCACTGCTTTTGGAATACCTAGTAATACTTTAATTCTTTATAAACTCAGTGGGCAGTTCTCCCGACATAAAATTTCTCAATTTGCACGTTTTTATAATATACATTGATAACAAATTAAATTGTCCGGTTATTAATAATAAACTGACAGATAAATAAGGTTGGAACTGAAATGGTCTCGAAAACTTTTAAAAATCTTAATTACAATTTGGACATATATTTACTACTTTAGTATAAGTATGTTTTATGAAAATTCGCTGCCATAACGCACTTCCTGCGGCCACATTTTTTGTTTTAGACAAACCTTATTAAGGCGACTTTTTTTTCAAATATGTTAGAATAAATTTGTGCTTTTGTAAAGGTGTGACTATATATGCATCAAGATTATTCAATATTCCCGCTTATTAACATTTGAAATATTTTTATAACTGCAACAAAGCAGTTGTTGGATGTAGATTTTTTTATACTTTTATTTACTATTTACTATTTTTTTTTAAATAAAACACGCTACAACAAGTAACTTGCTGCATACAAGTTTTTTTACAAATATTTACTGTTTAACAACAGGATTTTTTTATGCAAATTTGTTACCATTACGCATTTGCTGCGCCCACACTTTTCTCTTATTGCGAATCGACAAATCTTATCAAGTGTCTTTTATTAATTTTTCTCAAGTATCGGGATAAATGTGTGCTTTTCTGAAGGCTTCACTATATATGCATCAAGATTTTTGAAGATTCTAGCTGAATGGGAAGGATTTAAGATTCGAAATAATGAAACACTTTTTTTAATAATTTTATTTACTACCTATTTGATTACCAATTTTTTTATTAAAACTCGCTACCACAACAAATTCGCTACCAAAAGGCACTTGCTGCGTCAACACTATTTTGTTATTGCAAATGGATAACTCTTATTAGGTGCCTTTAATGATTTTTTTTCAAATGTCATAAAAGATCTGTTACGTTGGCTATTTAGATTTGCTTAATCATAGGTATACTATATTAACACGCAAAGGTGTTAAGCAAATTGCCTATTGCATAAACTTTCAGCACTTCCATGATGAATTACAGTCGACCAATAAATTAGTGTACGTCCGCCTAAATGGATTTGTGTATGCAGGGGTTGCAAACATGTAGGCGCTGTCGGTCGAACGATACGCACTCCAAAAAATATAGCTTCCAAAGGATACACTGGATGTTTTGTATCAGTGAATTTGTGAGCTTAACACGATAGTCTTATAAAAAAAGTGGGTTCCAATTTGAAAATCCCGAGATTTTTGCAATTTCTCATTGCAAATTTCAAGAATGTTTTTGGACACTGTATACTCTATCGTTAGTCTCGATGTGGAAATAGATGAAGTCAAATATCTTTCAAGATAATTCTAAAAATCGGAACGAAATATGTTCTTATTATAAAAATATTGATATCTTTATGACTGGCCGTAAATGTCAAATTTTATCTTAAAGTCTAAATATCTTCTGGACGGTTGATGATAGGTATAGAACATTATTTACAAAAAGTGTTTAGAATTTATTGTAGAATCCGAAACTGCAACAAAATACAGGGTGCTCTATTTAAAATAAGCGAATCGACATCTACTTCCGGTATAACCGGAAGTGCCGCCATCTTGAAAATATTTTTAACCTGTGGCCCCTAACGACTTTAGTGTAATTTCCAATTTTCAGGTTTTTCCTAGTGATAGTTTTCCCGCAATCGATCGTGGGACCTCCCGGAGGACCACCCAGCTATATATATATATATATATATATATATATATATATATATATATATATATATATATATATATATATATATATATATATATATATATATATATATATATATATATATATATATATATATATATATATATATATATATATATATATATATATATATATATATATATATATATATATATACTTTTTAATAGCTAAAGCAGCCGCTATATTATGAAAATAAATCAGTTTAGCAAAAAACTGCAATAAACAGTCATACCTCATTAGGTTTATAGCTAAACTGATAATAAAATAAAATTAATATCTATGTATTATGATTATATATGCCCCATGCCCAGAGCAGTATTATTTTTGTTATACATCCTACAAAAACTTACTTTACCTAATGCATATTTCCTGAAACCTTTAAGTAATATTTTCTTCAGCGTTAATATTTTAATATTCACCTAAAAACTACATATTCGTAAACTGACACAGAACACCCCTATAGAAGGGTAACGCCAATGCTGACGTTTTGAACAATATTGCAGCGCCTCTGGCGGATGCGATGAATTGTAGTCACACGCGGGAAATTTGATTTCATTTTCATTTAACAAATCCAAATAAATTCTATTTAATTTTATACCACTGCCATTAAAGAGGTTAAATTAGCCAAATAATTTTTTTAATGATTTTTATAGTGAAAGCAAAACAAGTTATGTTTTAATAACACACATATGCCTGTTTTAAGCTTTGCAATCATAGGAAAAATTAATTGGCAATTTGAACCTTCTCACATTTGCAGCTTCAGTTTTTACTATCGATATGATTAATGGAAAATCAAACAAGATAAAATACACTTGTGTTTTACTAGAACAGTATTACTATTACATTTATTTAGAAACCTAGAACAGTATTCCTATTACATTTATTTAAAAACTATTTTAATTCTCAATGTAAGATGAAGTATATATTGCCATTCCTTATCGATAGGTAGGTATATTACAGCAGTCTGGTGCTTGTACACTATTATATATGCTCACATGACCACAATGTATGGCAAGGTTCGTTTTCCTTCTTTTAGGGTATATATAAATGACGTCATATTGTCATTTATTAGAAAAACATTTGTGCACCCTTTAATTTCCTTCTTTATTTAAAATGACACTTGGTAATATTCATCTGACAACAGTGTACATTATCAGGCTTTCTGGTCGCCTTCCGAATCCACCCGACCCATTGTTTACTTCTGAGATGTATAAATAGAAATAGAAATTTTTATTTGCACTTTAAAATATATGAATACTTACGCAAAGGAAGATGTAATATGGGAACAGCAGTTCTTTTCAGGCCTCTTCTCATTTCAGGTACTTTATCCTCATCAACGAAATGACGATCACAAATATAAAATCTATCGTAAATAGCTTGTGGATATAAACCAAGCATCTTTGGGTTTTGTACAGCTTTCACCCAGTCATCAAAATGGTCTTCAGATGATTTCAACGAAAAACGATGTCTTTTAAATAATTCCAGGCACCCCGGAACACAATTAACAATAAATCGTTTTCTTGGTTGGTGAAACGTTTATACAATGAACGAACTAGAAGCGAACAAAAACTTTTTTGCATTCAAAACATTTGAATTTTGAATGTATGATAAAATGGCGCACTGAACAGCTTGTTCAGTAGAATTGTGTCACTACTAGCGACATCTACTATATGCGATGTCCGAACTAGAGCCCTAATAAAGTCCAGCAGGTTAGCTCCATTTAGGTGAAACTTCTATAGGGAGTGTTCTGTGTAAACTAATTACCGGTTACCAGCCTCCTTGTATGAAAATATATAGGTAAAAAATAAAAAAATCTCGGGACGCAGCCAGTGCGTTATGGTAGTGAATTTTCATAAAACTATTTTTTAATAGCAATAATGTGTGTTTTCTTAAGAAAGCAGGCATCAAATTTGGTTACCAGTATAATCTATATAGTAAAAACAATGTGCCATGTTTCATCAAAATAACTTTATTGTTTGAAAATGTAGAAAAATTTCCAAAAGTAAACTTAAAGTGTTCCCGAAAAAACTCGTTTTTTGGTCAACCTTATTGGTTAATAGCAAATTGAGCTATTCAAATATTAAGCATTTGATCAAAATTCGCTACCATAACGCACTTACTGCGTCCAGAATTTTTGTTCTTACAAACATGCATTATATTTCGATGGAAAATGCAAAAATGCAATAACATAAGGCGTGTTTGATTAAAAAAAAAAAAGAAAATTTGTATCACCAACGACTTATGGGCCACCCTTTGATTGTAGAAATAATTTTTTAAGATGTAGCTTAAGACACCCTATAATTAATATATACAATTTTTTTTCATATCTGGTATAATAACAGATATATTGAGCTTTATTGATTTTTTTTACGAAAATTCTACAAAAATTATATACTATTAACGATAAACTATATAGCTAAGACTACTGCCAAGCGTCAGAGAAAGGGTCTATTTGAAATAAATTTTCTGGAAACATTTTATTAAAATGAAGGACAATGACGGTTGAAACTAAGACTTCAGGGTTTGTAAAACATTCTTCTTGAGACATTTTATTTCCATAGCCCGTATTAGATTCAAGTTCTTTTCCTAAATGTTGCCAATTTTGACGTTTAAATCGCAACTTTGACGTTTTGTGAAAAACCCCAATTTATTTTTGTTTAAATGCCTATAACTTTTTTGTCTTTTGACCTACAGAGCTAAATTTTGGTAGGCAACTTGCTTATAATGATATAAACCCGCGTTGGTTGCCCTTACTTTGTTAATTTTGGAGATATAAATTTTTTTCGAAAGAAAACACAAAATTTTCCGGGAAAACCTCGTCGGATTTTCCTGGATAACGAACATATCCAAGCCACTTGCAACAGAAAGGTACTCACCTATTTTGACGTTTAAAATCGCGATTTTGACGTTTTGAGGAGAACCCAAATTTATTTTTCTTTGAATGCCTGTAACTTTTTTGTCATTTAACCTACGGAGCTAAATTTTGGTAGGTGACTTGCCTCTAATGATATAAACCTGCGTATGAAATTTGATTGCCCTTACCTTGTTAATTTTGGAGATATAAATTTTTTTAGATTTTTTTCGAAAGAAAACACAAAATTTTCCGGGAAAACCTTGGCGGATTCTCCTGGCTAACGAACTTATCCAAGCGACTTGCGAAAGGAAGGTATGTGCCAAATTTTATCAAAATCGGTCCATTATTTTTTAAGTTATAGATGTGATACACACACACACACACACACACACACACACACACACACACACACACACACACACACACACACACACACACGCACGCACACACACACACACACACACACACACACACACACACACACACACACACACACACACACACACACACACACATATATATATATATATATATATATATATATATATATATATATATATATATATATATATATATATATATATATATATATATATATATATATATATATATATATATATATATATATATATATATATATATAAACATATAAAATCCGAAACTGACCTCGGATTTGGGTTCCGGGGGTCCTAAATAGCGCTCATTTGAAGAAATTTTTTCCAAATTCGAAAGTCGAGATCTCCTCATTAGTGAATTTTTTTTTTGAAAATTCACTAAAAAGTTCTGAGGTAACACATAAAAAACATACAGGCGAATTGAGAACCTCCTCCTTGTTTGAAATCGGTTTAAAAAAAGCAAATAAAACGTATTTGGGCTTGACCGGGACTTGAACCTGGGAGCTCCCGCACTCTAAGCGGAAATCATACCTCTAGACCAACGAGTCAGTTGTTGGGAGTTTGTTTTAATGTAGTATTCCAGCGGGCGTTCTAATCATTTTAGTCATAATTCATGTTTAATCATTTATTTATATAAAAATTATAAATTAATACCTAGTTATTAAATTAAATACTGAAATCTCGGATAAGTTTTGTTTCCGCGGAAACACTGTTTCTTTCTCAACAGAATGAATGGTTGGTTGTGATCCACAATCATCATCAATGTAGTCGAAGCCAATTAAATACGCATTATTAAGGATAACTCAAAAACTACTAGTCAGATCCTGATCACATTTATATGGGACCACACGAGAAGCACCAGCTTTCAAATAAAAAAAGAATCATCAAAATCGGTTCACCTAGAAAAAATTTCTGAGGTAACACACATAAAAAAAACATACAGGCGAATTGAGAACCTCCTCCTTTTTTTGAAGTCGGTTAAAAATGAAGGACAATGACAGTTGAAACTAAGACTTCAGGGTTTGTAAAACATTCTTCTTAAGACATTTTATTTCCATAGCCCGTATTAGATTCAAGTTCTTTTCCTAAATGTTGCCAATTTTGACGTTTAAATCGCAACTTTGACGTTTTGTGAAAAACCCCAATTTATTTTTGTTTAAATACCTATAACTTTTTTGTCTTTTGACCTACAGAGCTAAATTTTGGTAGGTAACTTGCTTATAATGATATAAACCCGCGTATAAAATTTGGTTACCCTTACTTTGTTAATTTTGGAGATATAAATTTTTTTCGAAAGAAAACACAAAATTTTCCGGGAAAACCTCGTCGGATTTTCCTGGATAACGAACATATCCAAGCCACTTGCAAAAGCAAGGTACTCACCAATTTTGACGTTTAAAATCGCGATTTTGACGTTTTGAGGAGAACCCAAATTTATTTTTCTTTGAATGCCTCTAACTTTTTTGTCATTCAACCTACGGAGCTAAATTTTGGTAGGTGACTTGCCTCTAATGATATAAACCCTCGTATGAAATTTGGTTGCCCTTACTTTGTTAATTTTGGAGATATAAATTTTTTTCGATTTTTTTCGAAAGAAAACACAAAATTTTCCGGGAAAACCTCGGCTGATTTTCCTGGCTAACGAACTTATCCAAGCGACTTGCGAAAGGAAGGTATGTGCCAAATTTTATCAAAATCGGTCCGTTATTTTTTAAGTTATAGGTGTGACATATATATATATATATATATATATATATATATATATATATATATATATATATATATATATATATATATATATATATATATATATATATATATATATATATATATATATATAACATATAAAGTCTGAAACTGACCTCGGATTTGGGTTCCGGGGGTCCTAAATAGCGCTCATTTGAAGAAATTTTTTCAAAATTCGAAAGTCGAGATCTCCTCATTAGTGAATTTTTTTTAAGAAAATTCACTAAAAATTGAAAAGCAAGATGTTTTGCCACCTTTTATAAGTTTAATCGGATTTAAGCATTCAGGCCATAGATAGCTTTTCTTTCATCTAGTTAGCAAATAATTTATTCAGTCTAAAAAATTAATAAACAAAACTATTATTAAAAACGATTTATTATAATGCTTCTTCTTGAATGAAATATACCGCCTGTCCTACATTTAATGAATTGATAACTGAAATAATTGTTATGCAAAATTGAAAATCAATTTCATGTTAATTTAGTATGTTAAATATAAAAAAACAAAAATAACAAAGTAGACCCCATTGAAATGTAACATACACTGGAACTACAGCATTTTGATTATGCTGTGCTGGAACTGGAAAGGACTCTGTACTCTGTAGTGCCTTTAATATTAATTATCTGAAGCACAAGTGAGATCGACAATAAAAGGTGAGATTATCGCTCTGTCGCACATACGCAGAGATAAGGCTCGGACGAGCCGTGAGGAAAAAAAAGGCTAATGACTAATAAAAAAGACAGCATCTCCTTTTATGCCCCATTTCTTATTGTACATAATTTTAATTTGCACTCGATTCTTACGTCATCAGTATTACCAGTTGCTTATGTTTTGCCGTTTTACGAAATGAAAGACCTGCCTGAAGTGCTGTTTAATCATAATCCTGTCTGAACTGGAACTGACTTTCCTGACCTGCGCCCTGACATCAGTTTGCCTAATTAAAAGCTAAAAGAAGGGAAAACCAATCTGCCATACATTTAAGGTCATGTGACAATATTTTTCCTTCTTTTAGCTGTTAATTAGGCAAACGGATGTAAGGAAGGTCAGTTCAGGTAAGATTATGGTTGAACAGTACCTCAGCCAGGTCCTTCATTTCTTTAAACGGCAAAACACATTTTTTCCTCAGGGTTCGTCCGCGGCTTAGCCGCCCCGATAGCACTGCAGCCTTTGGCTTATTGTGCATAGCAAAACACAATACTCCCTAAGTAAAAATCGGGTGCAAATTAGCAGTATGCAGTAATTTGCCACAACTGTCATTCGTGGGGGGCGTCACTTCCAGTTCAAGGTCACATTTAGATGTATTAGCATAGCTGTTTTGTATTCTAAGGTAGACTCCATTGAAACGTAACCTTGAACTGGGGGAGCCCATACATAAATGACAGTGGAGGCAGAAAAGGGGATGCTGTCTTTTTCTTACTCAGTAACCTTATGGCAATATTAGACTGTTTTTTTAAATTATTTTAACACTATTGTTTGCGTTAGCAAATAACGTTTTAATCTACTTATAAACCAAAACTAGATAGAAAAATTATACACATATTACAAATGAGCGTTGTCTCTGTGTGTGTGCGACAGAGATAACCTCTTCTTTTATTAAATCTAAAATGCATATTGAAAGCACTTTCAGTGTAAGTTACATTTCAATGCATTTCAATGGTATATAGAGAAACGACAAAAAGGTTATTCTTTATAAGTGAAATTATTATGACTTTTTTGCTTTTTAGTAAATACTTAAACGCTTAATACATATTAAATTTACATACATGAATACTATATGCGATGTAAAAATTACCTATTTTCCGAATATCCAGTTCTTGAATTAATTTTTATACTATATTGATGTGTATTTCGAGAATCAGTTAAAGTATTAACAAATAAATCTTTGTCGTTTATTACTTAATAAATTATATACAATTCACAATTCTAAAGTTAGTATTCAATTACAGCAACTAATAAGTAGGTATATGCACTGTAATAACAATAAAAATACCTAATACAGGTCTGTGATATGTAAGTACCTACCTAGTTACTTTATTTTAACAGAATCGCAGACCTACAAAATCACTTCCGCTTAAATTAATTGTATTAATTTAGCAGAGCCATTTTTAAACTTCCCGTTTATAGAAAATAAAGTGAGGGTTTTACGGGAAGAACGATTTACTAAAAAATATATTATCTATTGTCTAATCTTTTAAAAGTATATGTGCCAAAGTTTCGTATTCTTTTAATTAATCCAATTAAAATTATTGTAATAATACCATTAATATACGTATCCCTATTATATTATTGCTTACGTTATATTATGTTTGTTATTTGTAAATAATAGTTTAGATAAGTGAAAATAAAAATCAATAACTTAGATTACTTGCGACGTTGTACATAAATATGTACTTTGTATGATATTTATTTATATACTATTACTTAATTCAGATTTGACGTAATGTAATTTCAAGTAAATCTACTTTGATTCTTTTCTGATTAGATTTTTTGATTTTAAATATGAGAGGTTATGCACGCATGCGTATCTGACTCTGGCTGTCAAAACTGTTGGGTCGATCTTAATGGCGGTTAATGAATATGGGTAATAAGCTAAAATGTGATAAGTAAAAGTGAAATGTTCAGAAAATAAAACTTGTTTATTATTCGTTTTCATCGAAATTGTGCAAAAAGTGTATCCAAATATAATACCAAATGTGGAAACAACTACAAATGGGACTGCGAGCTTTTATGCTTCTTGCATCGAGAGTATGGACATGTTTGTGTTTTATGGTTAAAAAACAAACTAGAGCGGTGAGTTTCAAAGATTTATCTGCTTGTTTACTTATTTAATGTTTAAGTTATATAAATTTTCCTATACATTGCTATATAGCGTATGTTTTGATTAATGATTATCATGTTTTGACAGATCTGACATTTCCTTTGAGTATCTGCATTTTGGCATGATCTAAGTTCTCAGTTCTCAGCTTCATTACCAGATATTCTAAACTGCTGCCTTTAAATTTTATTATTTAATAAACAAAACACTTGTGGTATACAACAATTGTTAAGTTATCATGTGTATTTCATTTTTGACGAGATAAATATATACTTTAAGGTAACTTGGCATAGTCCTAATCTGGCTTCTATCCAAAATGTTGATGTTTATTAGAATAGAGATACCGATTTATGTACCTAATATTGGGTGGAAATTTCATTTCAGATAATTCAGCATCAGTCAGTGAAATATGACTTATTTCCACTGTCTCCCTTGTCACGGCATAGGTTAAGTAAGTATTTTTAAAATAAAATTAGCTTGCGCTTTCTAAGTCTGCCCCTGCGAGTTTCTCAGAATAAAAGATCTAATCATTTTTGAAATTGATTAATTAATTTATTTATTTACTTATTTATTTATTTTATTTTATTTATTTATTTTGTGGTTAAAATGTGAATGTTAGTAAAAAAATACTGACTTCAACAACACAATTTTGATCTTTTATGTAGCTTTAGAGTACAGAATGGTTGTTAGAGTAACTATAAAATAATTAGATTTTTAGCCTGTAAATATATGACAATAATGCTTTGTTTATCTTTAACGTTTTTGCTACCCCAGATGTATATGTACTATTTGCTATGAAAAATATTTAGAGGGCTTCACTGTTACAATCTTATAGATATGTCTTAACGTCTACTAATCGTCCAGTGAGTCAGAGATATTTATTACGCAAGTATGCGGACCATTGTTTGAATACTGGGAATTAAATGACTTATTAAGTGCTGAATTCCCTTATTAGAGTTCATTCGTGTCATATCATTACCTATGCAGATGAAAAAAGCTGAATTTGACACACTAAAACTGCATTTTGCATCGTAATTTTGTCTCAATAATAACTATAGGCTGCTACCGTAATATATATATATATATATATATATATATATATATATATATATATATTGTAATGTGCACGCTTTGCCATTATTAAATTTATTTAGGCTTAATCAGCCTTAATAGACCTAAGAAAATGGATTGTTGGAATGAATACTGTAGAGCATGGGGATGTTTGATTTAAAACTCAATTTTACTATACACCTACAGTACCATATACCCTGCGACCACCTTTATGTCGCCCTCGTACGAGGTTGCAATATTACTGGAAATATAGGGTGTTGGTTTACTATGTCTAGAAATAAAATTCAGTTGTTCGCTTATAAAAATTAATTTAATTTAAATTAAATGATTCAATCCTCCTGGTTTCTACAAAAAAATTATAGAGACATTTAAAGTACAATCTTAGTTAATATGAGTTTACTCTATTGCGCCCTTGGAAGGAAGCGTCAATTCTTGCGCAAAGGGTGCCTTAAAAGAACAATGGGCTTATTTACCCTCGAGTAATTACAGGCCCCGCTTGTCTTCAAAATTATGAGCCAAATTAGAACTAATCAAATATTAACATATATTTAAATAAACTACCCACATAAGCCCCTTGTGGTTTTACCCCTTCAGAGGTTGTTTTCCTTATCTAGGAGTGCTCTAATCCTTAGATCTCCCAACTGCTATACTTATTCCCTAACCCTTGACTAAACTATTATAATTGTCTCTTGAGCATAAGTTTACTACCCCGTACAGTTAGTTAAAAACTAATGTGCAACAAAAATTGATAATTTCTGGCTTAGTTTAGATTTGATTATGCTTATGATAAAACCCTCCGGTACAACCACCATGTATGTCCTGTTTTGTTTATTATCCTTGACAAGAAAATAATTATATCTAACACTTACCCCTTGGCCCTCAATATTTCAGTAAGAAGAAAGACAATACCGACCTTGTAAGGTACCCCAGTACCTTACCTCTGGTAGGTTTAGATAGATGGTGATCGATAACGATTAAGTAATGTACTTCGTAATAATCAAAGATTACCTCCCTTGGTAAATCTATAACTCAACACTGTGTATTCACTAGCTCTCTGGATTTCACCGCCTAATCCCGAGTTCCGCGCTTCAGTGCCCTGTTCTGCCTTCCCCCCTCAAAAGCAAAACTGTGTTTTCTCTGACTTGGCAAAGTTAACGCTAGAACTTTAACCCCCCAGTCAGCATTTTCGGTCACATCTTCGCAACTTGTAAACTTGGTAGTGCGCTTTTTGATGACTTCCAAGTGTCGTGTTGCAAAATATCTCGGTAAAATATAACGGTCTTTGGCCTGTAATTTGCAGATATTAAACTAACTCAATGTTGCAATGATATAATTGTATTTTCATACATACAGGCATTGTTTCCATTTAACCAAATATTAAGCTAGTTAATTTATGTATTGTATATAGGTTGTTCCGTAAGTACAAACTCCAAACAAATAACAACATTAATACATGGTATCTAGTCCCTGCATGGACTGTCCCTCAATTACAATTCCCACTTAAAAGGCCCCCTATTTAGCGGTGTCTATGCGCTATATAGGCTGGCCCATAATCATAGCCGTCCTCCGGGACAGTAGCCCAAAACTTAAGCAGGTAGCCCTGCTTACAATATATATATATATATATATATATATATATATATATATATATATATATATATATATATATATATATATATATATATGCACCACTTGAAAATTATTAGCACATGGCAGGCAGCTGCTCAGACTAAATGCACAGTGAAAGGGTTAAAAAATGTACATAATTATTATATAAAGCTGCCAGTGTCATTAACTTTATCTTTATATTATATAATTTTAGTTTGTGTTTAGCCAAGTTACTCTAATAGTTTTCATATTTTTATATGACATTGTAGACTAATTTTATCTGAATTATTCTCTAATGTAATTACTTTAAACAATTATAGATTCCTAATGAATTTAGTAGGCATTACTGAATAATTTATTGGTAAATAGTCCTATGATGAAATATGCGAAATAATTTAAAGTTTGAACACTATATTAAGAAATATGAGATATTATATAAAACATACAAAAACACCACCTTATTATAAGAAAACAGAACATAGTCCGCCTCATCGAGAATTGTTTAAAATGTCTTCCAAGGCATTAAAATTTCATGACATGCAATGGAAATTTTAAATCTCAACCTACCAGATAATTTCTTATAAGTGAAAATGCTTCATTATCTTTTTGCAAAGTAAGTTTGTATTTCTGATAAAGTGTAACAATTGTAGTTTCAAACATTTAATAAGTTTCTTATTATGCCATTTTAAAGTTCTTGTTTTCATTTTAGGTAAAAGAAAATATGGTATATTATACATTTAATAACATACTTTGTAAATTCATTATTATTAGTGAATTTTCTTAAAAAAAAATTCACTAATGAGGAGATCCCGACTTTTGAATTTTGAAAAAATTTCTTCAAATGAGCGCTAATTAGGCCCCCCAGAGCACATATCCGGGGTCAGTTTAAATTTTTATATGTTTATATATATATATATTTATATATATATATATATATATATATATATATATATATATATATATATATATATATATATATATATATATATATATATATATATGTATCACACCGATAACTCAAAAAATAATGGGCCGATTTTGATTAAATTTGGTGAATAAATTCCTTTTGCAAATGGCTTGGATAAGTTCGTTAGCCAGGAAAATCGGTCCAGGTTTTCCCGGAAAATTTTGTGTTTTCTTTCGAAAAAAAATTATATCTCCGGAATTAACAAAGTAAGGGCAACCAAATTTCATATGCGGATTTATATCATTATAGGCAAGTTACCTACCAAAATTTAGCTCCGTAGGTTAAAGGATAAAAAAGTTACAGGCATTCAAAGAAAAATAAATTTGGATTTTCCTCAAAACGTCAAAATTGCGATTTTAAACGTCAAAATTGGTGAGTACATTCCTTTCGCAAGTCGCTTGGATAATTTTGTTATCCAGGAAAATCCGCCGAGGTTTTCCCGGAAAAAATTGTGTTTTCTTTCGCAAAATATTTATATCTCCAAAATTAACAAAGTAAGGGCAACCAAATTTGGTAAGCTGGTTTATATCGTTATAGGTGTGCCACCTACCAAAATTTAGCTCTGTAGGTCAAAAGACAAAAAAGTTACAGGCATTCAAAGAAAAATAAATTTGGATTTTCCTCAAAACGTCAAAATTGCGATTTTAAACGTCAAAATTGGTGAGTACATTCCTTTCGCAAGTCGCTTGGATAATTTTGTTATCCAGGAAAATCCGCCGAGGTTTTCCCGGAAAAAATTGTGTTTTCTTTCGCAAAATATTTATATCTCCAAAATTAACAAAGTAAGGGCAACCAAATTTGGTAAGCTGGTTTATATCGTTATAGGTGTGCCACCTACCAAAATTTAGCTCTGTAGGTCAAAAGACAAAAAAGTTATGGGCATTTAAAGAAAAATAAATTGGGTGTTTCCTCAAAACGTCAAAGTGACAATTGAAAACGTCAAAATTCACAACATTTAGGCAAATAACTTGAATCTAATACGATCTATGGAAAGAAAATGTCGCAAGAAGAATGTTTTACATACACCGAACTCTTAGTTTCAACCGTCATTCTCCTTCATTTTACTAAAATATTTCCAGAAAATTCATTTCTAATAGACCCTTTTCTCTGATGCTTGGCAGTAGCCTTAGCTATAGAGTTTATTGTTTAATGGTATATAATTTTTGTCGAATTTTCGTAAAAAATCAATAAAGCTCAATATATTCGTTATTATACAAGATATGAAAAAATATTGTATACATTAATTATACGGTGTTTTGAGCTACATCTTAAAAAATTATTGCGACAATCACAGGGTGGCCCATAAGTCGTTGGTGATACAAATATTTTTTTTTTATCGAAAACGCCTTATTTTTTTGCATTTTCCATCGAAATATAATGCATGTTTGTAAGTTAAGAAATTCTGGAGGCAGCAAGTGCGTTGTGGTTGCGAATTTTGATTAAATGCTTCATATTTGAAAAGCTCAATTTGCTATTAACCTATAAGGTTGACCAAGAAACGGATTTTTTCAGTAACACTTTTGGTTTACTTTTGGAAATTTCTGTACGGTTTCAAACAATCAAGTTATTTTGATGAAACATGGCACATTGTTTTTACTATATATGTTATACTGGTAATCAAATTTGATGCCTGCTTTTTCTATATAGGTTATACTGGTAACCAAAATTGATGTCTGCTTTCTTAAAAAGAAAACACACATATTTGCAATAAAAACATTTTTATGAAAATTCACTACCATAACGCACTTGCTGCGTCCCGAGATTTTTTTTTTATATAAAGAAGCTTTTTATGACACATACAAATATTTATTTAATAATACCACATATTGGAAACGTAGCTTCTACATTTACTAGGAAGAAATTCATCATTACATGTATTAAAACGAAAGCATAGAATAAAAAATAAAAATACAACCACGTCTGGTCAGTTGCGAATTTTCTCAATGAAATATTTTAATAATTTATTTCAAATGTGTGTATGCTTTTTATTCCCATGTAAACTTTACTACAATCTTAAGGACTTTTCTAATTTTGTTCAACATAATCATGTTTCAAATCATGAATCATTTTAGTTTAGATGAAATATTCTGTTTGATTTTATGCTAATACAGTCAACTCTTATTCTTCTAAGTCAAATGGAGCAAAAGGTTACTTAGATGATGGGACACCCTAATGATTTAGATGGAAAGTGAATCCTTATGAAACAAGTATCACTAGAATTGGTTCCGTAACATGTGAGCAGTGACTTAATACATTTTTGTATGATTTTTTAATTTCACTTTATTAATTACGCTATGTTGCAAATCAACAAATTATTGTTATATTCAGAGAAGGCTCCAGAGTTATCATTTCAAGAAATACTAGGTTTTTGTGTGGAATCACATCCAAGTTTTAAATCTCTTTTAGGTCTTAAGCTTTTGTGTACCATTATTTACTCTTCTACTATACATTGTTTAACACTTTGTATACCTATATATAATATGTGTACATAACCATCCTAGGTATGTATTATGTGTACATATTATGAACAGTTGCATCAAAACCTGTCATCACTTAGATCGAATGGCACCCAACAAATCTTGTTCAAATTATACAGATTACAAAGATTTATTATTTGGCTAAAATGAAGTGGAAGCTTTGATGAACGAGACTCAAAGAATGAGACTACCTATGTGCAAACTTGAACTAATACATTTCTTTTAAAATTTAAACCGATTGAGGAATTTGACTTTTCTTTAGGATGATCGTGAAGTTCTGTATGCAGGAAGTGCATTGTTTACTTATATATTTTATATATTGGCTATGAAATTGGGATAATACAGTTCTTTTTGCAGGTATAGTTAAAAGGAAGGTGCTTGTTTTGGATTTAGACGAGACCTTAATCCATTCACACCATGATGGTGTTGTTAGACAGACGGTTAGGCCCGGAACACCACCTGATTTTGTGTTAAAGGTTGTCATCGATAGGCATCCAGTACGATTTTTCGTACACAAGAGGCCACATGTCGACTTTTTCCTAGATATAGTGAGTATAGAAGATTCTCCTTTGTTACACTAAGATTTTAATCAGTCATTGGTTTATGTCTCCTTGTAAATCATAATTAATTTGCATGGTGTCCCAAATTGAACATTTTAATAGTGTATCTCAGTACCTAACGAGTGACCTTAACCAAAAACTAATGTTGCAGTCTTGAACTTTATTTTTGAATAATTTATTATGGCATAGATAATTCAAAGATTTAGTTTTGTTTTGAAAATGTCCAGTGAAATAGAAAGTTTGCCATTTTTAAAAATGCCTTATAATTTTTAGTCTTGAGACGCTAGTATATTTTTTCCAGTTAAAATGCAGTTTTAAAATTGTATTTACAGTATGACTATTATAAATTCCTATTATACTTTAACCAGTGGCGGCTCGTGGTCGAATACGAAGGGGGTTCATAAAATTAAGAACATGTAATATCAGAACATGAAGTGGTGCTCATGATAAATGCGCCGCAGACGACACATTCTGCACTTAAGTCAAAGTCTTGCTCACCAAATAATTCTTTGTATATAAATTTACCATATCTACTTGTAAGTGAACCTGCTCTATACCAAAGAGAAGTGATAGCGCAATTTTTAACAAAGTCATTTTTTATTTTCACAAACAAGACAAATTTCTGAATCCCCGTCTTTTTGGCTGAAGTCACTGGTTAACGGGGACACCCTTTAAGAGTATCAAATTTGGGATAACCTGTATAGGTCGAGACTATTATGATGTTACCTCCTTTCAAGGATATTCATACTCTTCAAAATAAAAATAAAAATTTCTGGATGTAGCAAGTGCATTATGGTAGTGAATTTTTATTAAATGCTTCAAATTTGTATGTCAATTTTCTATGAACCTAAAAAGTTGAGTTTTGGTATGTAGTAAGATATTTACGAGGGAAACCTACCAACCAAATTTCATCAAGATAACTGTTATCTTTGGAGATATACATTTTTTTTCGGATTTTTTTTAAAGAAAAACTGCTCCGGTAGGGGTGGCTATCGAACTCGTCCAAGCTATTAATACTTGCTTGTGTTTTGTTTTCATGCTACTCCTTTGCCTGATGTTTTATAACTACATTATTAGGTATTCTAAAGCAACAGCTTTTATAATTATTCTGGTGTACTGTAAATTTGCGATGAAACATGCATGCAATTGTTTCAATTTTGAAGAGAAAATTGTATACATTTGACAATTTAATTTCATGGCAGGTCGATTCTCATTTAAAACAAATTTTTGGCGGTAGTTATTAAAATTAGATAACGCAGTGTGTCACATCATTTGAATAATTTTTTTTTCTATTCACCCCGATTTTTTTTTGAAACGGGCAGTAGATAACTCGTGGCGACTTATGTGCAGCTACCAAATATCGTAGGATTCGTTTAAATAACGAAAAAGATATGGAGGAAATTAGAAGACACAACTTTTCAGGTTTTTCAGGATATTTCAGTAACGACTTGACTTATCAGGAATTTCATTTCAAATTCTTAACGAGCATGAAATTGTACAACATTTTCGTAATTTAACCGACGATGCATCTTTAAAGGCTTAGATATATATATATATATATATATATATATATATATATATATATATATATATATATATATATATATATATATATATATATATGTATCCACACGATAACTCACAAAGTTTTTAACCGATCTTCATGAAACTCTGCAAGAATCTTTCTTTTATTAATAGCTTGGATGAATATGTTAGCCAGCCCTATCGGACCAGTTTTTCTAAAAAAAAATTAACTTCGCCGAAAAAAATTGTATCTCAAAAAATAACAAAGTTATTTTGATAAAATTTGGTTGGTATGTTGCCCTCGTAAATACCTTACTACATACCAAAACTCAACTTCCTAGGTTTATAGAAAATTGAGTTATGCAAATTTGAGGCATTTAATGGAAATTCGCTACCATAAAGCACTTGCTGCTTCCCAAAATTTTTTACATTTAAACTGTATTTTTTGGTAACAAATGATAGCTCCCTAAAATATAAAAAAAATCTTTGTATGATTTCATTAAAATATGACACACTTGTCATTTAAAAGACATTGCTACACATTCCTGTTTTCTTACTTGCACCTAGGATGCTTCAAAGCTCCAAACATTGTGCAAAAATAGCTTTATTTCGTTTTTATTAAACTCACACCTCTTGCTAATATTATTGCATTTTCTTAGGTGTCCCAGTGGTACGAATTGGTGGTTTTCACCGCTAGTATGGAAATATATGGTGCAGCGGTAGCAGACAAGTTGGATTCTGGAAGGGGCATCTTGCAGCGCCGATTCTATAGACAACATTGCACCCCTGAAATGGGCTCGTATACTAAAGATCTTACTGCTATTTGCAGTGATTTATCCAGCGTCTTTATACTGGACAATAGTCCGGGTGCTTACAGATCCTATCCAGGTATGAAATGCATTCTTTAAAGTAATTTATTAAAAGGTAATTAGTTTTGAAATAAATAGTAATTTAAATAAATTATTATTATGTCTGTTATACTTTTCACTCGTTCGCCACTTCTGGTCTTTAGATTATTGATGTCACTGTTTAAATCTTGAACAAGTTCAAATTTTTGAAATAGCGTGCATTAAAAGTAACTGTAGCTATAACAGCTTTGAGGACTTCTTGCGAGAATTCAGACAACATACATACAGCCACAGTATGAGGATTTGCAATGGCGAATCGGGATCCGAGAAGACCAAGACAGAAACGTATCTGCCATCTTTCTCAACATTGACATGCTTTTTTTATATCAAGAATGCAACTCAGAATTATTAATAAAATAGTTGTTTACAATGAAAACAATACGGGAGCCTCAGTGGTCCAGGGGAAGAACGTGTGACTTTGAACCGCAAGGTATTGAGCTTGATTCCCAGGGTTTCCCTTTCACTTTTTCAGTACAAACTAATAAATTAACATAACCGAGGTTCTGGCATTTTATTTGAGCCAGTTGCATTTCTGCACGTTCCGCCCTTCGGACAGGGGTGTAACACCATCGGTCCCGTGTCCATGCGATGTTGGGCACGTTAAAGATCCCCACCCTCCTTACAGAAAGACGGGCTTGCCAAAATTAGTGAGGTGAAACTGCTCCCGGGCATCGGTGACTGGCCATAGTTGCGGAAATTAGGCCGACATTAAAGTAAAAAATTTTGGGACGCAGCAAGTATGTTATAGTAGGAAATTTTCATAAGAATTGTACACTATTATTATATGGCATATTAGTAAAGGTAATACTTTAAACTTACACTTACCTGGTTCAGGGGTAAGAACATGTGCCTCTGAACCGAAGGGTACTGGGTTCGATCCCAGGGTACTCCTTCCACTTTTTCAGTACAAACTGTAACATTAACATCAACCGAGGTTCTTGCATTGTATTTGAGGAAGTTGAATGTCTGCACGTTCAGCCCTTCGGAGGGGGCGTAAAGCCGTCGGTCCCGTGTCCATACAATGTTGGGCACGTTAAAGATCCCTACCCCCCTTACAGAAAGGCTGGGGTTTGGTAAAATTTCCAGGATAGTGAGGTGAAACTGCACCCTGGCGTCGGTGATTGGCCATAGTCGCGGAAATAGGCCGACGTTAAAGAAAAAAAACACACACACAACTTACACAGACCTTGAAGATCGATTTTTGTGGTCCTAGTAAGCGCTCATTTGAGGAATTCTTTCGAAAGTGTTACCATCGATATCTCTCTATTATCAAAAAATTTTGCTTTCTAACTGTTTTTGAGAAAAATTCCCAAAACTCAATTTTCTAAGAAGCTAAACTAAATTTTGCTATATCTGTAGATAGTGCAGGTCTCTTTAAAAGAAACTTGTATTACAAATTTCATGAAAGTTAAACAGAAGATTTCAAAAAGGAAACTTAATTCATATTTAGAAAAGTAAAGTACCTGCCAAATTATAAACATAGCAGTTATTTTTCCTTATTAATCGCCAGTATGATTTCGTTTTAGTCAACCTAATCAAACCGGTTTTTTCAATATCAACAATAACAAAATTATACTGAGTGGTAGACACGAAGCAACATGCCGCCACCTAGTTGCGAAACCAAGTAGTATGTCACGCCAGCTCCAAATAACACAAAGTGTTAAAAAATAGACTCTATACAACCAACTAACAATTTAGTAAATTGTCAGCCCTGGCCCATTTCTACCCTAATATAGGGACAAAAATTAGAACCGTAGACCGGTTTCGCTCTAATTAGAGCTCTTCTGTGGCATGTTGCTTCCTGTCTACCTCTCACTTAGTGTTGGAAGGCTGGCTACCATAGCCGTTTTACTTTATAGGTGTATTTTCGCTGCAATTAGTATGCCATACTGAAGAGCTCTAATTAGAGTGAAACCGGTCTACGGTTTTAATTGTGGCGAGAATACATTTAGCCTAACAAAATTATAATTTCAGACTCAAAGGTGGCAAAGTTATTTAGGCGTTTTAAACAAAAATGAGATCTTGTTCAAAACGTATGAAATCTGTGCACTATTGTTTCTCCAAATGTCAAAATAAAACAAAAAAAAAACATACATTCATTGAGCTGGATTCGATGACGTAACCTTCTGTTTAGGAGGCAAGCACGAAGCACCCTGCCCTTCTAGGCACACATCAAGTAACATGTCGGGGATATTATATTCAAAGTATACATGATAATTATTAATGATAGAATTAGTAGAATTACTATTGAAATACATGCCACGACTGTTTCGGTCTTATATGACGTCTTATGTTTAGATTTGTTTGAAAACGCTATACTTTTTGTAAGTATCAGAGTAACTGGAATGAGACTTTACACGTGGCTAGAAATAGTGCAAATAAACCTATGTTGTGAATTTTAAGTAATTTGGTACACAATATTTAGAGTTTTTTCCAAATTAAAAATAAAATCCCCAAGACATGCATTGAAACGAGTTAGTGGTTAAACTCCAATGCATGGCAGACAGAGTAGTGAACTGCCATACGTAGATTGATTCATACAACAGGTATAATCCATACATCAACGGTAACCAAACTAAATATATACCAGGCATGAATCATACTATCAGAAATCAGAACCAACAGTCGTGAAATCTCAGCCACAATTATTGAAAATGACAGACGACATGAAATTAAAAATTTGCCAAGTGATTGTTATTTAACTGGGGGATTCAATCAATTATTAAAATACACTATATTTGTAGCTTTATGAACTGCCCCAAATACAGTTTTAGCGCAGCATAGATATATTGTGCTGTCGCATAATATAGCAGAAATTTAAACAAAATCAAGCCAAGCCAATAAAAATGATTCTAAAATAGTTTTTTTTTAAATCTTTAAACTTAAACATAAGACGTCATATAAGACTGAAACAATCCTTGAATGTGTTTCAATGACAATTCTACTAATTCTGTAATTCAATTGTTACGTATACTTTTCATATACTACCCCAGCATAAAGCCTGTGTCAAGTATCATGTAGACAAAACGATAGTTGACGTATTAGCAGATAGCACATTGGAAGCATGCTGGACTGCTACGTGAAAGGTTGCATGATCGAATCCAGCTCGATGAATGTGTTTTTTATATTTTATTTTGACATTTGGAGAAACAATAGTGCACAGATTTCATACTTTTAGAACAAGATCTCATTTTTGTTTAAAACGCCTGAACAAGTTTGTCACATTTGAGTCTGAAATTATAGTTTTCAGCAGACATTTTGTTATTGTTCATATTAGAAAAACCGGTTTGATTGGGTTGACTAAAACGAAATCATACTGACGATTAATAATAACGAAAAATAACTGCTACGTTTATAATTTGGCCGATACTTAATTTTCTAAATATGAATTAAGTTTCCTTCTGGAAATCTTTTGTATAACTTTAATGAAATTTGTAATACAAGACCTACACTATCTACAGATAGAGCAAAATTTACTTCTTAAGCTTAATAGAAAATTGAGTTTTCGGCATTTTTCTCAAAAGGAGTTAGAACACAACAATTTTTTGATAATATAGAGGTATAGATGGTAGCACTTTCGAAAGAATTCTTCAAATGTGCACGTACTAGGACCTCTAAAATCGATACTCAAGGTCTGTGTAAGTTTAAAGTATAAACTTTACTAATATGCCATATAATAATAGCGTACAATTCTTATGAAAATTAGCTACTATATTGCTGCGTCACATAGTTTTTGTTTATTTATTATGCTTTGACAGTTCTTCTTTGAGGTTAAGTAGTAAATGATCATCGAAATAGATATAACAACTTGTACCGATATTATGCTTTTAAAATTGGAAACTAAAGAATAATAACATATTTTATTTATTTATCATGGTTTGACAGTTCCGTTTGGAGCTTAAATAGTAAATAATTATATAATAATATGTTTCTAAGATTGGAAATCAAAGAATAAGAATATTAACGTTAATATTCGTTGATTAATTGTTCAAGTAGGTAAGTTATTTTTGAGTATGAATTAATTTCCCCTCTGATAAGCTTTTGTCACTTCACAGGAAATTGAGTTTCGGGCATTCAAAGTTTTTTCTTAAAACGAGCTAGAACACTAAATGACGCTAGAAAATAAAAATTTGGTGGAGCTAGGTAGTGTAAGTTTCTTTAAAAGAAACTTGTATTACAAATTTCATTAAAGTTACAAAAGCATATCAGAAGGAAACCTAATTCACACCCAAGAAGTTAGTTCATTATTCAAATAACTTACCTACTTGAACAATTGATCAACAAATATTGACGTTAATATTCTTATTCTCTGATTTTAATACAATCATTTACCATTTAACCTCAAAACAGAACTGTCAAACCAAGATAAATAAACAAATCACGTTAATATTCTTTAGTTTCCAATTTTAAAAGCTAAATAGAGGTACAGGTTGTTATATCCATTTCAATCACAATCATTTACTACTTAACTTTCACACAGAAGTGTCAATCCGTAATAAATAAACAAAACATATTCTTATTCTTTAGTATCCAATTTTAAAAGCAATATACAATCTTTTACTTAATTTCAAAACAATTGTCAAACCATAATAAATAAACAAAACACAATATTCCATCTGGTTTTTACTTCCACTAGTTGATATAAAACTTTCTTATGTTCTCCTACAAATCCGTGCACCCGAATATACCCGACGGCGGTCATTAGGTGGGGATCGCCACAGTATGGGTATGAACGTTATCGTTGCATTATGATGTAGGTCTGGTATATGTATCATTCTACGCGTGGCAGATCACTACTCTATCTTTGTCTGGCATCATACTTTAACCACTTAAGTTGTTTCACTTCATGCCTCTTAGATTTTATTTGTAATTTGGCAAAAACTCAACATTTTGTGAACCAAATTACTTAAAATTTACAACAGAGGTTTATCCACTTCATTTATAGCTACAGGTAAAGTCTTATTCCGGTTACTTTAATACTGTCAAAAATATAGCTTATTCAAAAATATTTTTGTATATTTTGGGGAAAAATATTTCCTTATAGCTGATTGATGCACTCGTCCTCTCCCTATTGGTTAAGCGAAAATAATTTCAATTTATACCTAAATTTGTTAATATTTAACATTTTAAGTTCTTCAGGTAGTCGATTATACAAAGAAATAGATTGATACATAAAGCTGTGTCTAAACATGGCTGTGCGATGATGTGGTAAAAATAAATTTTTGTTAACTCTAGTTGGTTTAAAGTGAACACGTTTATGAGGTGAAGGTGCTGCAGGGTCATTCACACTTTTATGTGTAAAAGCTCCCAAATGTAGTAGTCTTCTGGAGTTCATATTAAGATATCAGTCCTCTTGTATTGCATATGTAATTGGATCATGCTTTCTGACCCCGCATATTAAACAGTGGCACCTTTTTGTAATTCTCTGCAATATATCTGTATTAAATGGGGTTAGACAAAAACCATGAATGAAATCACAAAAGTTGAAGTGTGATGAGACAAGAGACTCCCATAACAATTTCCTTGCTTTCTGGTCTATAAGAATCTATTACTCATTTCATTTCTAAAATCGCTATTTAATTCATAGCAACTATGGATTTTAGAAGTGAAAATAATACACAGGTGTTCCATTTAAAATATGCAAGTTGCCACTAGTTTCTAGTAGGAGTGGCTATGTCATATTTTAGAAAATATTTGACCCACATTGAACATATTCGTTTATGCAAAGCAACCAAATTTCCGGAGCGGTTTGTTGCCTAGTTTGTCTTAAACGTTTAATGTTCCATCCACTGTGAATCACCCTGTATGTTATGTGTGTCTTTTGTGCAAATGAATTCATGTATATTGTTATTACTTTTTAAGTGCTTACTTTGTATCCCTGCATTTATTTGCTCTTTTTTGTTGATAATTGATTCTATTTGAAATGTTTTATATATTACATTGTACTTTATTGAAATGGAATTTTTATTTATTAATTTTATAATGTTGTTTACTAGATAATGCTATTCCTATAAAATCATGGTTCAGTGACCCATCAGATGTGGCATTGCTCAATCTCCTGCCTGTCCTGGATGCGCTGCGGTTCACGACAGACGTCCGTTCCGTTTTGTCCCGCAACCTACACTTGCATCGACTCTGGTAGAACCCTCACAGGTGAGTTATGGCCTCGTGCCCCCCTCATTCACTGCTTCTCGTTTCAGCCACGTTAACAGTCGTACGTTGCTTGGCGCACCCATGACCGCCACTACTACTACGGAAATACCTTCGACTGTTAACAGCAGTTTCTCTAAAATCACCCACCGGAGCGAACTTCCCAGTGTTAACGATTTGGGCTCCTGCACGAAAATCGTCGAGTCATGCATCGATAATATCGTTACGCAGGTGCAGGAATTCGAGCAGGTCAAAGAGCACAAAAAGTTCAAGTCTCGCATACCACAGAGAATGTGCAATTAAGTTAGAATACCGGTTGGTAATGTAGAAAACGATAAAGCCTGTCGAGATGATATTGGGAGAAGTGTTGTTGCAATAATTGCAAATGTGATTCGGTGCTTTTGGAAGACCTTTTAGACAAGAGTTTTCTTAACTGCTGAAAGAAGATTAACTTATGTTTGATTATGTAAATAATAAATTTGATTTGATAAGTTAAAAGCTGTGGTTTGATTGAGTAAACAGCTAAGAAGGTTTTTGAGAAAACTTGTCTGTTTTTTTTTTGAAATTTCTGGGAAAACCATTTTTCTATAGTAAGCATAAAAAATAACAAGAATGAGAATGATCAACAACATAAAAATAATTTGTTAGGTTTTGTGTATCATCTGGATGCAAACAAAGTGTGGCTAGAAATAATAAAGCAATTTATATGCATAGAAAATAAAGTTCATATTAGGCTTCGCCCTTCTTTTTTTTTACATAAAAAAGGTATATTTCAGTGACCTTAAAAATCAGAAAGTTGAACCTAACAGAAAAAAATTAATTCTTAACAATTAAATTATATTATAATACAGTTATGTTATTGGGTTCAAAATGTCTGATTATTTACAATCATTTTTTCTTCTGTTTGGAAACATTATAATATAGGTATGGAGGCTTTGCCTCCCGTTTCACAAGTTACTTCTTCTGCCCACTACTTCTTAGCTCCAACCGCCTGCATTTTAACTATTTGCTGAGTTAACCATTTCAATGGGTGAAAAGTAAACTGTAGCAAATTGTTTTTTCCCATGAGGAGTAATCAGTACAGCCTTTTTCGATCTATTTACAACTTCACAGTTTTTTCAAATCAGGTCAATTTCTCATTGGTCCATCCAGGAATCGAACCCAGTACTTCTTGCTTTGGAGGCTGATTTTTAGCAACCTGCATCATGAAGCCGCCAATAGCAAATTGTGCTAAATATAAATACAGTATAACCTTTTTTAATCAGCTAGCTCAAGAGCATACTTTTAGTGAGTTACCGTTTGGTCAGTTACGCCAATGCACACCTATTTTTACATGGAGAAAATTTCCACTGTATCATTTATAAACAAAAGTTGCATACTACAAATTGAGTACCGTTCCTATTTATTTACACACATTACCTATTTATTTACACACATTACCTATTTATTTACACACATTAATTATTTGTTTACATAAACAAATAAAAGTTAAACATAAAATTTCTTAAATCAAGATACAAAATATGTACATAAAGCAATATAAAAAATATTAAGCAAAACAAAAGGAAAGACTATGTATGAATTTTCTTCAGAAGTACATACTAATATGTCATAATTTGCAAAAGTCTGTAATCTTTTTTCTTTTCTTTTTTACCTTCGATGAGTTTTTGAATATGTTTTTTCTCCATTTGCTCATCACCAAGCCTTCCATGTCAGTTAACTCATCATGCTGCTCAATGTATTTTAACACAACCTTTATTACGTTTCTCACTTCATCTTTTTCCTTACTACGTTTTTTTTTGTCCCCTTAGGGCTGGTCCGCGACCTTGCCGCCCCGATAACACCGCAACCCTTGGTTCCTTACTATTCTCATCATCTTCTAGTTCTTTGCTTGCTAAAGCTACGATTTTGTCATAAATTTATTCCCAAAATTGTCATCATTGTTCTTCACCCAATTCTCTACAATTTCTTGTAGCAATGTATCATTACCTGAGAATATTTGAAGACTTTGTAAAATGGGTTCGTTTTAGTTTAATAATAATAACAATAATTTATTATCCAGACAGATAGCTAATTTAAAGCCACTGAACAAAATAACCACAATATATGTGTGTGAAAAACAACAAAGAAAAACAATAAAAGAATATATGTAAAAATATATTCGAGAACATTCTGAGAAACGTCAATCACATTAGCCAAGACTGTCAGAGAACAAATCACATTGATGACACAGTCCCTTAAATCTACTGCACATAACATAACATCTCCAGTCTAGGTTGGTTCTCGTAGGCATATCATCCAATAATTATAGGTTTCTGACTGGAATCCTCGGATCCCTGGAATCCTGGGAACCTTGAATGGCAACTGCATCAAATAATTCTCTGCAATCTATCTGTCCATTGAGGAATCTATACAAATACTTTATTCACATCAATAGTCCTGGGCAATTTATCTGCCTATTAATGAGTATACACAATCTTTATTCACATGAATTCTCTTTGTTTTGACAGTGTCACTATGTCAAATCTGCTGACAATCTCCCCATGGACACATCCCCTGCCTGGATAAAATCTATCAACCTTAAAGGCAAGAAACTTAGCACACTTTCTCTGAACCGACTGCACTAGATGTTTATGGCAGTTGTAGTAGGGACTCCAAGCAAAAGCAGCATAGTTTAACGTCGGATCATACTTGTTAGTAATAAAGCATTTCGACAGCCAGCACATTGTCGAAAGACCTACAGTTATGCATGATGAAGCCCAAACATTTAATATATTTTGAAGCAGCATATGAAAGATATATTACTGTCAAAATAGACTCCCATGACCAGAGATCGGAGTACATCATTTTTATTAAATGCTTCTTCACTATCTGAGAGATGCACATTCGCAAATTCCTCGTTGTCTTACCAAAGTATTCGTCCAGATTTGACGAAAGTAAAGAAGTGTAGCTAAGATGTAGATCACATTCTTAATGTTGATCTTTTTGTCAATTTCTAGAAGGTAGTTTAGGTTCAATCTCTGAATGTTGCAAGATTTCAGAAACATATTTACCTCTGTATTATCTTTTCAAGCTTTCAACCAGCCCTTCGTTTATGTGTTGCACTAAGCTAGTAAAGGTAAGTTATTTTTATGTCAGCTGTATCACAAGTCAAGTCTTGAGGTGCATTGTCTAAAAGTAGGACGGCATGGAATGTCAAGTTTATGCACTGTAAATGCCTTTTTAATTTTGGAACAAAATCACAGAAAAACTTCTCGTTACCCAACTCTACGTTCATTCATCCTGATCTTTATGATCTGTAATACATGTGGAGAAGCGACATATTCAGGTTTGTTCTTGAAACATATATGGCAAGATGATTTACCAATGGTGAAATAGGGACCTTAATGGGTTACTGCTGCATTCGTACAAACAGCCATTGAGATACGTTCTTGGCTCTTCTTAAAATCATGAGCTGATTTTTCATGATTGCTTACAAAAGTATTTTCTGGCAACATTTTAAAGCTTACACATGTTCTGGACTTAGTTTTTCCATTTCAATCATTTACCCAAGTTTTCATATACATTGAGCGGGTGCAGATTGTGATTTGCAACCACTCTCGTTGGCCAAGTGACAGTCCAGTTAATGCAAGGCTGGTTAAAAGGGATTATACTGTATACTAATAGAGTCTTCAGCCAGAAAGACAGGCGCTTTGGCTCCAAAATGAGAGTTTATAGCCCTGTATTACAATTTACAAAAAGTCATATGTTCATTTTATTTTGAAATGGGTTTGACATGTAGACTTTGCATTTTTAATGCTTTAATATATGTATAGATTAAGCCATTGTGTTTTCTTTTTCTAAATTAACTGGCATTGAGGTAAACCCTATTAAATTAATTTACTCCATGAAACTAAAAAAGTGCAATGTAAATATTGAAGCTTGTTTAAGTCATCACAGTAGCCCCTTCCTACTTACCCGATCATTTGGCACATTTTCTCTCAACATTCTCTTGGCAGGTTAAACAAATGTTTTCTTGTGAGTATTAATAAAATAATATAGTAATAAAATTTATTGACATTTTTTCTTTTTTGGTTTTCAATCATATGTAGATCTTAGGTGAGTAGTAAAAAAAGCAAAAGTGAAAATAAAGAGTAAAGTAAAAATTAGATTTGTATGAGAAATAAAATGTAAGTAATATATACTTGTAATATGAGCAAATATTTTAAATTTGCTGCATTTTTGGTTACATGTTTTTTGTTTGTTTCTGCCTTTGATTTTTTGTTGTTTTTGTTTTTTCGTCTTTGATTTTTTGTCTGTCTTTGTTTTGTTTTTACATGTGGTTCCTCTTTATGTTGCACCGGTGTCTTGGTTGTGTTATTTTACTGGGTCTAGTATAAAACTTGTAATATTTGAAATAGGAGAAAAGAAAATTAAAATTTTTCTATTTAGAAAAAATAGTTTTAGTATAATCTAGGCTTTTAAGTTTAAAAATATTATAGTTCAAGTGGTGATCGGTTGCCTCTAGTTTATCTACATCATCGGTTTCCAGTGAGAATGCTGGCTGAGAGATACGTAAAAACTCAGGTGTATCAATTTCCTCTTCATTATTCTATAACTTGCATTTATTATACGACTGGAAGGGCAGGCTGTTTTTTATATGGATGGCCTTATGACATTATGTCGTATCTTCTTGAAATTAAGTAACCAAATATTATCTATTTTCATCTCTGTGATAATAAAAATTTCATTAGGGAACTTTCATATTATGTACCTATTTCTATAACAATTTTTTGAAATGGAGTTACTATATTTTTTGGGTGCCCAATTTCGTAAGATTTGCACATTGCCTTTGACTGTCATTTTTAATTGTACATACAGGCTATTCAGTAACTAGAGGACTAGGCTGGAATGTCATATGTGAAATAGAATTCTTAGCATAAAACAAAAAGTAACTTTTTCGTGATTCGTTCTCCACAGACTGCATATAGTCCGTTATGATTTTTCTAGTTATCTCGTTCTGGACTCTAGATACGAAAATCCATATTTTTTGTTGCTTTCCCAGAATTCCTGTATTGTTTAAGAGTATAAAAGTTTCTCACACACTTACAGTAGTTTTCACTTTTCACAGTTAACCAGTTACTATTAACACTTTTTTGCATTGGTAAAATCTTTTGTGTAGTTTCTACACCTATCAATCACCACTTGTTGTTTTAATTGCTCATAATTTGAGAGAATATGATTTTTCATTTTAATAGATGCGTCAGTGTTTACAGGTTTTTTCCTTTTGTTAATATTTTTGTCTCATCTGAAATGATATACAGAGAAATGACATTTGAGTCTTGATTCTGCTTGACTCCTTGATTAACATTGAAGCCTTGATTGATATTGGCGCCTTGATTGGCACCAACACCTTGATTGACTACAACGCCTTGATTGACATCAACGCCCTCATTTACATTCACAATGGTTGCGTCCACCAGGTGCCAACAGTGGAATATTTTTGTCGCATCTCAAATGATTTACTGAGAAATGACATTAGTGGCATTTAAGACGCAGCATGCTGGGTAGTGAATTCCACCGTACTAACTTCGGCAAATATAGCCCTTTCAGCAGAGTTTGAGATAATAGCAACAGCTTTTGTTCCAAGTTTGACATGTTTAATATAGCATATAGCCAGTTTAGATCAAATGTGTGTAGAGTTTTAAATATGTGAAATGTATTATTGATATTATTGTTTTGCTTATCTGGGGTTTGTAAAATTCCTCCTTGTATATATTATATTGAAACAAAAAGCAGAATCACCAGAAAAACCACTAAAATAATAACAGTTATGCACTAGATACGTATTTTGACAACCAAGTTGCCTTCATCATTAGCTGTCGCTAAACTAACTGTCAGTGGCGGCTCGTCAGATGACACAGGTGACGTGCTGCTTCACCTATATTTTTCAGTTAAGCTAAACTTTTTAATTCAAAATCCACCATAATTAAAATTTTTTTCACTCTCTCAATTTCATTTGGTACAACCACATAAAAATGTTTGGTTACATTGTTCAGGTCAGGTCAGGTCAGGTACGATATAATTTGCAAGCCCCTGATTCCCGAATCGAATGTTACACAACATGCCCCAACGCGCAGCGTATTACGTGTTGCAGAGCACAGACTATTGCAGAGCAATGAGCAACTGAAGACTGAACTGAGCCAGAATCGGGTATATATAAATACTGCCTCGATGTTTTATTGTATAGATGCGATGGTTGTCATGGCAACAGCACGCCCACTGTTGAGTTGGTGTTTATTATGGCTACAAAAGTGATGCAGAATTCTGAGTCTGCCTCAAATCTTAGTTTCGGTCGTTTATTTAGATTTAGTCGGATCATCAGACACGTATTTTTATTTTTACTATGCTGGATTTTTCATGTTTCTTTTTGGTAAGTGGAATTGATTTGTTTATTATCACCTATAAAAGAATAATTTTAAAAATGTGCGAAAATTTCGTCTGCGGCGCAGAGGGGGTCCTCGCCCCCCTGAAACCCCCTCTGGGGCCGCGTGGATTCTGCTTCACCCACTCCCAAAGTCACGAGCCGCCACTGCTAACTGTGTGGGTACAGTTATCCTATTTATATACCTAAACTATACATTAAAAATGATGTAATACTGATGGTGCAATCCCGGATGCAATACTGGACGATGCAACACTGGATGATACAATATCGGATGCTTCAGTACCCGATGATGCAACATCGGATGACGTAACACCGGGTGACGTAATTCAAGGACTACTGTTGTGTCAGTGGATGCGCCTAAACGCTTCTGTCGATGTTGAAAGTGACCATGGATTATTTTGTTTTATTTCAAAAAGTGCTGAATTGACCGGACCCATGTCTGAATTCATTAAATTTTGTGGATTCACTTTATGCAATTCTAAACTTTCCAAAGCATCTAACTTGCAAAAATCCGTGATTACTTTCAATAGCTTAAGATTACTATCCCCTACCTTATGTGCTGAGCCATATGGGTCCGGTCAATTCAGCACTTTCTGAAATAGCACGAAATAATCCAATTTGGAGTTATGACTACAGGCTATAGCACGCATTTTAAAATGACAGACCACTGTCATAATACTTCCACAATGTGTTCATCAGTAGTCAACACATGAGCGTTAACCTCAGCTGTTGGCACTTGGTAAATACAGCCATTGATGCCTTGATTGACATTGACGTTTCCAGTGTCATAACAGTTGTAACCACTGCCACCAGCGGGTGGGAGCATGATTTTCAGCGGGAATTGTCATCAGCTTTGGTTAGGATTTCTTCATTTAATTGGAGTTCCAAATAGCTGGCTTTGTCCTTCAAAAACTCACAGTTTTTTCTGAGTAGACGGTTTTTTCCTACAGTTCACACAGACTTTTCAGCAATAATGTTATTTCTGAGTTCAATGTTCACCTCATGTCTACAAGTCGCCGATTTCAGCCGTGCAGCCTAACTTAGGCATGCAGGATGCCGTATTTTTGAGCATTTTTTTTTTTTACAGGCAACATGATATATCACTTTCGAGACAATGCACATATTCTTTAACACTTTTTTGAGGACTCTTACTGGACGGATTTTCAAGCATGTTGTCACTGCTAATGACATATAAGCGGGGACGGTCCACTTAACCGCAACTACATATTAACGTGATTATAATAAAATATGGCCCAAAAACAGTCGTACATACCTTAATAAAGTAAAACAGTGTGGTATATTTCATTTTTAATAACCTTTCAATGATAAACACAATTCAAACGTTTCGATTTGCAACAAAAACGTATATTTTTGTAGCTGAGGTAATGACTGTTGTTTCGTTGACATGATAGGCGTCGTTGTCAGTTTCGAAGCTATTTACTCGATACTGGGGGGATGTCAGGTCAGGTCAGGCAGGCCGATAGAGCAGTAAGCACTGTCCGGCAGTGTATTCATTCAATCTGGCAACGCTGCTGAAAATTGACAGTTCGAAACGTGAAATTGGTGCATTTTTTGGAATTTCATTTCTCAATTATTCTGTTATTTCTGGTTTTTCCGCCAAAAACTACTACTCACACCTTTTGGTCGTCCAGTTACCAAACACCCTGGATTGGGTTAACTGTGAGGAAAAGTAACCATATAAAGATTATTTTTTTTACAGTAGTTTATGAATTTGTGTGAACATCATAAAATAATAAGTTTTTGACACCACATGCCTTATTTTATCCTTAAAAAATATAGCTATTCATATAATTTTGAATATAATTTGTTTTAATCTTAATTTTTTATGTACTGTACAAACTTTATTCATGATGAATGTCATTAAATGCAGGTAAACAAACTAAGCCACAGCTAGGAGATTAAAATAACAACATAAGAACCCATCTTCCATTCGTCTACGAAACCATCACAGGGTTATTTAATCTTTGTGTTGTGAATATTTTCGACAATTGTTAGTTGTCTTGAATGATTTTGTTGTGAGTTCGGAGTTAAATTTGGTTGGAATTTTATTAATTTATTTTAAGCCTATCACAGTGCAGATAAATTTTTTGTTTTGTGTAAAGTATGTAATATTGCTTGTATAATTTGGAGAGTATGTATTTAAATTATTTTGGTTTCTTACTTTTATGAGAAATGCTCTAGTTTTAACAAATTTTTTTTGACTCTTTTATAATCAGAGATATTTTAAAAAATAAATTCTATTTACAGACAGGATAACAGAATCTATATATCCATTATACCGATGTACCTAAGACTGTGTATGATATCATATCTATTACTAAATGTATGATTTTAATTTGTGATTTAGCTCTACTAAAAGTGATTTCATTTTAATATCACAATCTAGTATTTCCAATTTAATATAAAATAATCTAAGAAATCTGTTAGTAACATGGAAACAACACGCTTGCGGAATGTATAAACATGTAATACTTCCTATGATAATTACAAACGAAGCCTAGGATAAGAGTGTTATATAATAGTAAGTCAGTAGCAATAACGGAATGTTCATAGATATGTGATCAATACAACACTGCTGTGTTCTAGAAAACTGGGAATGAGTGGGAAATAATCACACACAGGCGCCGGCAATTCCAACAGGTGAGCATGCCCTGAGCGGTTCACTGTACACTTGTTAATCGCTCTAGAATTAAAAACCTTTGGTATTCTAAAACTTCCCCCCGATTCAAAAAGACTGACCGAGGCCACTATGAAAACACTTCTCGAGTTTGACCCATAATTACTACCATTTCAACACATTTCACACCGTCTCTCTGTAATGGTTTCATAAGAACGTTGGCTATCATATCTTGTATCAATGAAAATTCTTCCCTTTTGAGGGCTTCTCTAACAAAATGACATTTTTTATCTATCTGCCTACTTCTAGTATTAAAACTTTGGATTTTCAGCTAACTTGATAGCACTTAGATTGTCACAGTTTAAACCACTTTCAGCTGACACACTTCCTTAGATATTATATTGGTTCCTTTGCAGCCTCTGTCGCACCCATATATTCAGCGTCTGTAGAAGACAAAGCGATATTTTTCTGTTTCGTAGATTCCCAAGATACAGGACCACCTGACAACATAAATATATAGCCAGTATATGAGTGATGTCTAGCCAGTATATAAGTGTATGTCATTAGGACAATTGCCACAGTCTGCATTGACAAAACCCCTTATACATGTCATGAGCCTAAACACTACACTGTAATAGATAGTTCCCTTATGAAAACACGTTTTGCAGCTGTCCATTGCTCTTTTCTATGACAATTATTAAACTGTCCTAAGTAGCTTACCCCAAAACGAATATCTGGTCTAGTAGCCATGGACAAATATGTGAGTGCACCTACAAGCTCCTTGTACGGAATCTGCTCGTCCTCCTGGGTAGCTTCTTAGAGGGTTTTCTAAGCCTCACATTTAGATTCATGGGTGTACTTACTGGGTTGGCTTCTTGCATACCAAATTTCTTCAGGAGGTCAATGACATACCTTCTCTGATGTAGGTTAATGATGTTCCCTTCATGTTCAGAACTCTATGCCCAAGCACTGGTGAACATCACATAGGTTTCTCACCTAATTTTTTTTAGCAGGTTTCAACTTCAAACTTGAAATATTTTCTTCATTGCGAAATGCTATTAATATGTCATCCACATAAGTGTTGACTATGGTAACATTTTATCCCCCACTGAGCGTAAAAACACATAGGTCGACCTTTGTGGGATTATATCAATACCTTTTGAGACTCCACTAAGCTTCTGGCACCAACTTCTGCCAGTTTGTTTCAACCCATACAACGATTTTTTTAGAAGGCATATTTTGTCCTCAAATTTGAGAGAAAGCAATATTTTTGTTGTCTTTTTTCTGGACGTCTTCTCCATAGCTAGGGTCTTAGCAGATTAAATCTAGTGCTTCTGATACATATTCTGGAGGTCCCATGTATATACTTCTCTAGATGACCATTTAGATAGGCACAGATCATATCTTCTTATACTGCCGACTTCAAACGAAGGTTGCGACCATTATGACTCTTGGTATCTTATTCACAGCTGCTCTAAATAACTGCTTTGATGTACAGTTAAACCATTCTCTCAAGTTGCGCAACCATGATATCCTTAATAAAGCCGTCGGTCCCGTGTCCATGCGATGTTGGGCACGTTAAAGATCCCTACCCTCCTTACAGAAAGGCAGGGCTACGGCAAAATCTCCAGGATAGTGAGGTGAAACTGCTCCCTGGCGTCGGTGATTGGCCATATTCGCGGAAATAGGCCGACATTAAAGAAACAAAACACACACACACACACTCATCCAATAATAAGTGCTAAGACATCAGCCATTAGCAGTGGTATATTTAGACAGTAATAATCAGTGATCATCTCTGTAAACTTAAAATAGTAAAGAAACTAATGTATAAATAAAAACTGCACAGTAAAAATGATTTTGTTTCTTGTGAGACAGTCGAGAATTCTGATTTAGTATTAAAAGCCTACTTGATCATAGACTAGGTATATTTTAAAAATTGTTTGGTGTGTTGTGTACCTACTAAAATATTTGAAGTTAGAAATGTTTTAACTTAGTAAGAATTAAAAATACTCACTAAAAACATGCAAGGTCTGTAATTAATTATTTTTTTATCTTAAAAGTGCCTGTCTTCTAGACTTCGCCTACACTACTTATATGGTACCTACATGTTTAAGCTGAGAATAAATTTAAATATGTACTCTCAAAGAAATTATAATTTACCGAATGTATTCCCAAAAACGTACGGTAACACTATATGTTTGTGAACCAAAGACACCGCATGTAAAATGTTTTCTGTATATTTTATTATGCTAAGTTTCTTTTTTTTTGAGATTATTATTTCAGTGTAAAGATGTTAACAATGCATGATTGTTTATAAATATTGTTATTGTTTTCTGATTTTTTGGATTATTTCACTTTTAATTTGAAAGTCGATCATACTTTCATATTAGTTAATAATGTGTTCTTGTAATATATTTCGATATTATATGTATGTAGTATAGCTTCAATTAGATTTAGGTAATTATATTTTCTGTATCAGAAAATGAATGTCGTTTTAATGATGTAACAATTGTTATCAAAACTGTGACATTTCTCTAAAAAGATTTGTTACATCACTGATTATTTAATAGGATGATTTGTACATATAGTCTTGTAGTTGAGGTCTTTTGTTGTCTAGTGGAATACAGGGATATGTCCCAAAACGGAACTATATATAGCTAGTTATAAGTTTAATCAGGACGAAACTTCTAGGAAAACAGTTTAGGTAAAAAAAGACAAACACACTTTATTACGCCCCGACACAGTGTTCTGATCCCACGACCACTACTGCTAAGCACAAAATACTTATATATATATATATTATGCTCATCAATAATGGCTGCGAGACCGAAACACCATGTTTGAGTTTAATAAAGTATATCCTTGTTGTATTTTTGCCATTTTCACTTAAATAAGATACTTCATCAGGAGCCAAACAAAAATTCACCATGTTTCAAAAACATTTATGTTTATGTAGTTATGTTCCTCCGAACTTATTAATTAGTTTGATCAAAAAAGGCAACTTTCTACTCTATGCTTTTGTGGACTGTGTCATATGACCAAAGAGATACTTTCCAGGTACATAGCTTTTGACTAACTGTAGGACCTAATATTAGTTTTGCTGTTTGTCTAACATTTTGCACACAATATTCAATAATGAGTATCCCACTTTAATTTATAGTATGTTCACTAAACCTTTACGAGACATTTTATATTAAGTAGTTATTGCCTTTTGATGTGCCTCATTCCAGAAATTTTCTTTACCGTATTGAGTAGCATGCACATTAGCCTGCTTTGAAAATCCAGGAATAATTCCGTCTAGGAATAGGATTATTTTGATATTTTTTTTTTACTTTACCTTTAAAAATAAGGTGGGCGCTACAACTGGTTTAAGGCACTACCCATCTATTTGGCAGCAGTGGAATCATTCTGAACATAAGTAACTAAACATTACAAACCATATGTTGAAAAAAAGGTTTCCTTGACCTTCAAAATAAGGAGGGCGCTACAACTGGTTATTAGGCACTACCCATCTATTTGGCAGCAGTGGAATCATTCTGAACATAAGTAACTAAACATTACAAACCATATGTTGAAAAAAAAAATGTTTCCTTGACCTTCAAAATAAGGAGGGTGCTACAACTGGTTATTAGGCACTACCCATCTATTTGGCAGCAGTGGAATCATTCTGAACATAAGTAACTAAACATTACAAACCATATGTTGAAAAAAAATGTTTGCTTGACCTTCAAAATAAGGAGGGTGCTACAACTGGTTATTAGGCACTACCCATCTATTTGGCAGCAGTTGAATCATCGTGAACATAAGTAACTAAACATTACAAACCATATGTTGAAAAAAAATGTTTGCTTGACCTTCAAAATAAGGAGGGTGCTACAACTGGTTATTAGGCACTACCCATCTATTTGGCAGCAGTTGAATCATTCTGAACATAAGTAACTAAACATTACAAACCATATGTTGAAAAAAAATGTTTCCTTGACCTTCAAAATAAGGAGGGTGCTACAACTGGTTATTAGGCACTACCCATCTATTTGGCAGCAGTTGAATCATTCTGAACATAAGTAACTAAACATTACAAACCATATGTTGAAAAAAAATGTTTCCTTGACCTTCAAAATAAGGAGGGTGCTACAACTGGTTATTAGGCACTACCCATCTATTTGGCAGCAGTGGGATCATTCTGAACATGAGTAAATGAAAAATTACAAACCGTATAATAAAAAAAAGTTTCCTTGACCTGCCAAAATAAGGAGGGTGCTACAACTGGCTATTATTATAATAATAATAATAATAATAATAATAATAATAATAATAATAATAATAATAATAATAATAATAATAATAATAATAATAATAATAATAATAATAATAATAATAATAATAATAATAATAATAATAATAATAATAATAATAATAATAATAATAATAATAATAATAATAATAATAATAATAATAATAATAATAATAATAATAATAATAATAATAATAATAATAATAATAATAATAATAATAATAATAATAATAATAATAATAATAATAATAATAATAATAATAATAATAATAATAATAATAATAATAATAATAATAATAATAATAATAATAATAATAATAATAATAATAATAATAATAATAATAATAATAATAATAATAATATATATTCTCGCACAAAAGACCACGTCATACAGTATACACAATATTACAGCAAACAAATGAAATACACACATATATAAACACTGGAGAATGTTTACCACATTAAAAAAAATAAAAAATAAACAAGGTACAAATAAAATGCATTAAAATAAAACATACATAATACAGATAGAACCAAATATAAATTTCAGACACAATACATATAACAGTCTAGAACCTATCAAAATATTCTGTGACAGAATAGAGGACATGTTGGCCAAGATCATCCTCGCCTCTTTCTTGAAGGACTCCACTGGCATGATCTTCAAGATCTCTGGAAGCTTGTTGTAAATCCTTACGCAGTCATAACTCACAGCTTGTGATACGGAGCTGCCAGATGTTGGGTCCCTCTCGTATCATAGTCATGAAAATCGGCATGCCTCACAAACTGAGCCCTCCCACTGTGCACATAAAGCGGGCAAGATAACATGTAAGCCGAAGGGATGGTAGGTATTTTTGTCCTCTTAAACAGCAGTCTGCAGCTGTCATGAAACCCAGAAGGAGTGAGTACCCTCAGCGCTTTTTTTCTGCATGATAAAAACATCCTCCATTTCCAAATGCCCTCCCCATATCAAAATACCATACGTAGCTATACTATGAAGATTTGAGTAATATACCGTTTTTGCCGTCTCAAACCCAGCTATTTGAACAATCCTGCTCAGTAAAAATATTGATTTTGAAAGCCGCTCCTTTAAGGCCTCGACATGGTCCCTCCAATTTAGGCGTAATTGAATATTATTCCCAACAGTCGTGCTCGTTGAGGATTTAGATTATAATTTGTAGATACAGTCAGTATTGATGTCTTTCCCTCATATAATTTTAATTTATTCGATTCGAACCATGACCTTGCTTCATAGGCACTACCCGTCTATTTGGCAGCAGCGAAATTATTCTGAAAACGAGTAACTGAAAAAGTACAAACCATATCACATTTTCTACTGAGTTCGACGTTAAACAACAAAATTTAGACATTATTTTTCAAAAACTTCTTACATTTTCTATTGGGTAAATTTCTAAAGTCTTCATTGTGCTTCATGTAATACTGTTTCTATCTAGTGCTTGAAGATGCATAATCCAAAAGCTATAAGTTATCTTTTGATTGGGACTGTAATTAAACACAATTGAAAAATTGTATGACCAATAAACTCAATTCTCGTTCCAAATTCACAGGATATTCTAGCTGCATATAAATATCAAGGACTTACGATTTGATGTTCTCGCAAGCAGTTAGTTGCTGGAACGTCACTTCTCTTCTGGCAATAGCCGGCCACTTCTGCATCCTTCCGTTCGAGCCTGGAAGCCCACTAAAACGATATGTATGGATATAACTCATGAGAACATAGGTTTGAACTAATCATCTGACCATGGGTGACTCGCGTGCTTGGCCATTGGTGTTAATCACTCAACTCTCTCGAAAAACAAAGCTTCGCAAAAATGATCGCGCACATGCATAGTGCACCAAACAATCGACAAATGCCATAATACATATACATGGCCGAACATTCCCACCCAGCACCGTGGTACGAAACTAAACCAAAACGTCATACTCTGCATTAACAATGACAAAAAAAAAAAAAAAAATAATGACTACGTTCTTGAACATATTTCTTATCAGAGTTTAAACATTCCTTTGAGTGGAAAAAGTGGTTCTTTACATTACTAAACAATTCAACTTTAAAAAGAAATGTAACTGCACAAACACAATTCACTGACCTATTTATTTATCCATTCAGTCCCATAATACAGCTGCTTTACATAGGACAGGTCAACCATATACATACAGTGTAATAGATGTCTTAAAATTAAAGTCAACATTCTATAGAGGCAAATTCACACTAAAGATAATCATATATAAAAGAACATAGTAAGAAATAAATAAAATAAGCTGTGTAAATAAAACAAATTGTATAAACAAAAGCACACAAAAAAAGACAGGAATAATATTCATTCATTAGACAAACGATAAGTATAAATAAAATGACACAAACATAGAACAAACAGAAAGTAAAATCAAAAGACAAGAAATGTATTTAGTAAGTAAACACACACTGTCTATGCCTGTCTAATCAGGTCTTCCACCGAATAAGTTTTTTAAAAGAACTCAACATCATAGAAACACCTTTCCAGTAGGAACACTTTAAGGTACTTTTTTAGTTTACTTATATTTAGTTCAAAAATATTTGGTGGCAAATGGTTACATATCTTGATAATTTTTGCCTTTACACTTTGTTGCACTAAAGATAATCTTGTTGAATCTTGCAGCATCAGATATTTGCTTCTAGTATTATGGTAATGTTCTGTATGATGATTCTCAAAGAACTCTGGGTATTTTTTCCTGAAAACCACACATTCTAACAGGTAGATTGATGTCAAAGTTAATATACCATACTCTGTAACTGCTGGTTTACATGACTCGTACCCTAGACCAAATAAAGTTCTGATGCATCGTTTCTGCAATATCTTGATTCTTTGAATATCAGTGGAATCTCCCCAGAAAATTATGCCCTATTTTATAATTGATTGTACATAGACATTATATGCTAAAATGGCGGTCTCTATGCCAACTTCATGTTTCAGTGTACGCAGCTGGAAGCAAAGAGCACTCAACTTTGATGCCAGGCAACTTACTTGTTGCTTCCAGGTAAGCCTTAAGTCCAACCAAACCCCAAGAAATCTTGCTGATTCAGTGCTTCTGAGCGATACGTTATCGAACAATGTAATTTCCACACTCTCACCAAGGTATGGTGCATGAAATAAGGTGACTTCTGTTTTATTTATATTAAGAAAAAGGGAATTTTCATCACATCACTTTTTTAGTGTGGATATACCATTTTTAATTTCACACTTTAGACCTTACAAGAATTCTGATAGGACTGCCACTGATGTATCATCTGCATAGAACGTTATACCAATTGTAATCTGTGGCAGGTCATTCACAAACAGTATGAACAATACAGGTCCTAAAATAGACCCCTGTGGCACCCCTCGCTTGATGGTGACTTCTGTTTTATTTATATTAAGAAAAAGGGAATTTTCATCACAACACTTTTTTAGTGTGGATATACCATTTTTAATTGCACACTTTAGACCTTCCAAGAATTCTGATAGGACTGCCACTGATGTATCATCTGCATAGCACGTTATACCAGTTCTAATCTGTGGCAGGTCATTCACAAACAGTATGAACCATACAGGTCCTAAAATAGACCCCTGTGGTACCCCTCGCTTATTGGGAAGATAGCCAGAGGTATATACTTAGTTTCAGTGAATTTCCAATAAGATGGTTTTATTAAAAATCTTTAGAGCGCTTTCTTTTGACAATAATGGTTAGATAATTTTGATAATGAATTTCAAATCATCTAATATTCTGATTTAAATATCGAAACCATGTTCAGAAAAAAATGCAAAAAAAGATATATCTCAAAATGACTGAGCCTGAAAGTTTCAAATACTATAGGGTTATGTTTAAATGCTTGCAAATTAAGTTTTAGATAAAATCACTTCGAAACAACCATTCAGTAACAACAGGTGTCAATTTGACATTGTATGGCATCGTCAGGGAGAAGAATATTTTTTGAAGCTGCACAATGGTTTCACCAATGCAACAACAGTTAATGATAAGTGATTCTAACTGTGATTTGATGTGATCTGATCAAACTGATATTCATGATTCTGAGAAAATAGGATTAACGAGTCAGGCTTGGGATCGATCATAAACCAAAAGATTGCATCACACAGGAATATACTATACTTTTTATTTAATAAGTTGGCTCTAAAGAAAGCATCTTTGAAGTGAACTGTGAATATTAGCATTAATACAAATAAGCAGACTATTTTATATTCTGGGGGATTGGTAGTAATTCTTTGACACATATGTTCTGTACACAGTGCGTTTGTTTTGGAGCATATTCCTGTATTGCTACATGGAGTTTTTTAATGTCGTTTTTTAATTGTGAATTTGAAACTATACGTTTTTTGTGTTACTTTTTAATTATTAACACCCTTTGCATGATTCAGAGTACTTAAACTTTTAAGGTAATTTTTTTTTTGGTGTTCAAAGTCAGAATTGTTTTATTTGAGCATTTTGCTAGATTATTTTTAAATTTATAACAGTTTTTTGTGATAATTAAAAACTATGTTATTTGTTTAAGCTAAACAACAAATTACGAACTAAATAATTTATCCCTGATTTGTGGATACTTGCCAATATTGCACAATTTTTTTTGTTTGTATTTATGTATATTATTTTTTTATTATTTAAGGTTTTGATTCAGAACTGTAAATATGTTGTATAGATTATAAATATACTTTTTGTCCTTTTCTTTATCCAGAGGTTTCTGAGTTTGAAAGAGTGAAAGCAGCAACTTGTCTTTATGTCATTTTTCATCGTTTTTTTTTCTTTACAATAATGTAATCTCTTGACAATAATAGCTGTTATTGGCCTTCTGTTTTGCAGATTTTGATAAATTTAATGATACAGATACTATTTTTGTAATTGTATCAACTCCTGATTTACCTAAGACTTAACTTTAGGAGAAAGGCTAAGCTTTGAGTGAATTTTCATAATTTTATCCTGAGCAGTGATTTAGAGAAGTGATAACTATATAGGGTTTTTTTACTATTGTTTATCGTTAAATGAGTAAAGATTGGAACCTGTGATGAGCACTGATAAGTACAATTTGGTGAAACCAATTCTTCACAATACAGTTTTTAGAGCTGACGATCATTTTGCTAACAAAGTTAGCATCATCAAGGGGATGAATAAACTAAGGGGGTGAAGCAACTGAAGGGGATCAAGAAACGAAGTGAATTTACTAAGTTTATTCATTCCCTTTATGACGCTAACTTTGTTAGCGAAACGATCATCTAAAAACTGTATTGTGATGAATTGGGTTCTCCAAATTGTAATGTTTATCGTTAACAAAATAACTTGTTACATCCCGATATGCCATTAATTGTGCTGAAATTGGAACTACCAAAGCTTTACCTAATGAGAGGAAGGAGTGGGTATATAGAAATCTGAACTTTTGCTAGTTTAAACTACTGCACTAAAATACTTACAATAAAAGTCATTCTTAAGTCATGGAAATGTTAACGAAGGCAACATGGAACATTAGATAAGACAGCTTTCTGTTTCTTCCTTACAAATAGAATGACCATAAAAATACTTATAAATACAGTGTATCTCCCACTTATGCAGCATTACATTTCAAAAACTGTGTGTGTATGTAAAACTGCTTATCTTATTTAATGAGATCATACCGTACCAATGAAATAACTAAAAAAAAAAAAAAAAACGTGCATTCAGGAACTAAAAGTGATCTAGACTTCCGCTTGAATAGAACACAGTAATAATTTTTCGTAATAAAAATTTTATATAATATTTAGTTTTCATCAGAATGGGCAGAGGCCTTAATTTCCTAAGATGTTGAATGAACCAAAGACTAATTAGCATAGCTGGAGCCGATGAGCTGTGCTGTGGTTCTTGTTTGATGCCATGGCTTTGTCAGTTTCCTTGAAGACCACTCATTTTTTCTTTTAAGCTCTTCAAACATTTCTGGATAAGTGCTCAAACCTTCTGAAATCTACGCATAAGTTTTAGGCTTCATCCCATCAAATGGCCATAAGCGTTAATCAGTGCATCTAGTTGTTTTGGTGCTTGAAACACTTTAGAGAATTTGTGCAAATTCCACTCTTCCAGAACACTATAGTCATCTGTTGACAACATCATGAATTCCTCCAACTCTCCTTCCATCAAGGGTTGTGTATGGTCGTCGATTAATTCTTGCATGTCTTCTATCAAATCTCTAAATCTTGCATTTTGTAACCTATTTTAGAATAAGCTGTATTTCGCTATTTGTTTTTGGAGAAATACTCATGTTTCTTACACATTCTTTTCATAAACTTTACCAATGGAGCTCTGTTTTAGGTTTGATGGCATCAACAGTCTCTTTTACGTCAGTAATGCAGTCAGCTGTGTTAAAAGGCTTGAAAGATTACAGACTGAGGTTATAATCAGCATCTATAACACAACACATTCGTGAAAATGAAGTTTAGTATAGTTGGCCTTCAAGCAATGAATCACACCCCGACCGAGATGCTGGAGAGTGGAAGTGGTATTAGGTGGTAGGAAAATTACCTATTCATTTTTCAGAGCCTCAGGATGAGCCATGATAAGTAACAGTTTAAACTGAAGTCTATTGTCTTCAGGGTTCTTTGGTCTTTGGAATGATAAAATCAGTTCAAAAGTAAATCGAGCTGGTAGCAAGGCTCTTTTATTTGATTGCCTCAACACTAACAGAAGATCTTCATTTTTACCTTTCAAAAGTCTAGGATTTGCAGACTTGTAAGGGAGGCCAGGTTTAATTGTCTTGCTCTATTGCCACAAAGCAAAATTCTGTCTTCAGCTGCTTTAAAACCTATTGTTTGTTTTTTCTGACTTGGCAATGTACATACGAGTATGCATCTTCTTAAAAAAAAATGCTGTCTCGTCGGCACCAACACTTGCTGACGAATGTAAGGATCAGATTCAGCAGGTTGAAGATCTGCTGATGCAGCTCCATTAGTATTTGTATCTCTTTCCAATTACATCTGCTTTTGAATCTGTGTACTCCACCTGAAATGGTTTTAAATTATTTTCACCAGAATTTCTACTCGTGATCTTGCATCCTTAAAGCCTTTTTTTAAAGCATGCTGGAGTTTAATGGTACACGTTTTCAGCTCTTATCTTTTAACTGACTATATAATGGTCTGACAGTCTTAATCAGTGTGAGGTCGCACACTTAGCTAGTTACTTTTGAGTTCTTGAATCTACTTCTTCTTGAATTTCTTTTTCATAAATTTCAATTGCTCATATGCCACATTACATGCAGACTAACAATGGACATTGTTGATCTCAGTAAATTCTACACCTCTACTTTTCCTGAAGTGTTAGTACAGTACATGTTTCTTTTTCTTTTGGACATTTATTTCTAAAAACTAGTTTTCTTTTAGACAACATTTCAGCTTTTAATCGATACACAAAAACTAACAATGGATAAGTTAACGTAAATTATACTAAGCTCTACTAACAATATAATAATTTAATTATTGTAGAGACCTAATCTAGGAGAAACCCACTATAACTTAATAACAGATTTGATGCTGTGTATGTCCTGTTATTACGGAATAACATCAACAATGATTTTTAAGGTCAGACAAGAAGCAGATGCTTTAACAAATGAAATTGTGTATGCTGAGTCCACATAAGTTATGGATACACTGTAACACTTTGTTGGAAAATAGTTAGATTTTCATTATTTTTATATTAATTCACGAACTGACTTGAGTTGTTGCTTTCATTTACTTTCCATTGTACTTTTTTCCTTCTATATCTTGTTAAGTGCTGTCAAGACCGTAAGCATTTTTTCTTGTTTGCACTCATTGCTTCAACTGACAGCTATTTATTTTAGACATTTTTATCATGACATTTCTTTACCATAAAGAAACCAGTTTGAGCAGCATAAGCATATTGTAATAAGGATTTCGAAAGTCTTTTGTCTAGAATTGGCTATTAATTTGAATTAACCATTAACCTTGTAGTATTCCTCATTCCAGCTATATAAAACTTGTGTTCCTTAATCAATACTCAATAATACTCACCTAATACTAAAAAAAAATAATGTAAATTTAGCAAACATATTTTTTTAAAGTAGACAATTTTGTTTTTTGTAAACTTTTTGTGTCGCAGATAATGATTTTTCACATGTAAAGCAACAAAATAACCTAAATTATGTATTACTTCATAAAAAGATAACCGAACAATATTAGAACAAGTCATATATCATGTTACTTCTTATACTTAGGATAATGGTATGACGTATGTGATTTACACAAATATCTACAACATTTATAACAAGTCGTGTTTGTTTTGTTGTTTCGATTGGAAGGGCAGAACTTGCACCAAGCTTTTTTGACTGTGCTGTTGGACCCCCATTTGATTTGTTAATGGCTAGCTCCTGAGTAGTAGTCACTACAGCAGCAGGGGTAGCGATTTATTAACAGCTTGCCCAGTTCTTCAAGGAATATTCTTTGGAACGGAACATTTTTGTTCCAATTTTAATTTTATATCACACTACAAAACAAACGCTGACATCCAAAATATAAAACACTATCATAGGCTATCTGTTTTCATGCGTACATACCAGTGATCCAGGGTATCAACTGCTCCTTTATAGAGTTGTAGGCAAGTATTATTTATAGTTTTTGTGTTCTCTATCACTCACTTGTTTATCATGATGTCATGTACTTATTAGAATGACGTTATTATGTTTCTTAGGATTATATGATACATCTGTAGTATTCTTGGTAAAACATAAACAGGAATTACATACATCTTTGTGTTCAACAGTTAGCTAGGTTTTTTTCTCACCATCCCCAACATCATAGGTTTTATTTTGAGAAAAATTTGACTTATACGATGTAAAAAAGTAACCACATCAAATTGTTGGCCAGTAACTCTATAAGTTAAATCTAAAGTAACTTCAATACATTTATTCTTTTCATATGCTTCGCTAGGTCGTTTTCCTGTGGATACTTCAGCTACTAGTGCATAAGCACCGGCACTAAGTACCCATATTTTGCTGGTTTGAGTAGTATATATTGCTTGAAAGGACTGCGAACCCTAAAGGCATCCAGCTGCTCATCTACAATCATATTACTCCAGCATTGTATAATTTCTGTAATATTTCAACCCAGTTTATCCAAAAGCCTAATAGGTTCCAGCTTAATCTGCAGCCTTCTCTTTTACTGTTCTACCTTGTCATTGAACTGAAACAATGTGTGATTAACACAGGCATAATTATGTGAAAGAGACATCTCCTTGTTTCTGGATTTAACAAAGTTTTGGTACATTTACCATGTGACTCATATTTATTTGGATGCTTATCAATATCCAGTTTGTGCAGTTTTCCTATGTTCAACTGCACCAGCAAATAAATCCCTACATTTTGTTTATATTGTAGTGACTTTCCTTTGCACTGAAGTTGCTAATTATTTCTCATATTTTTTTTTATACTAAAAATGTATGACACTCTTCTTGGTTTTCTTCGTACACAGAGCCTTGATAGATAACTTAAGCAACATTATTTATATGATTTGTGTATATATTAACAACGTAAAAAGTCTCTACAAACATTGTACCTTATATGGTGAGTTAATCTCTGTGGAAGGAGGTATGAAACAGCAAAAGCATGGGACTTAGGCTTGTCTTTTCTTGCTCTTTTTCACCATGGCCATAGGTGACTTCACATGACAGAGCGAAATATCCTGTTCAGCTTTATTACAAGTTTTGTACAGTTTCCTTCTGATTGATCCAATATCAAATGTGATGTTATTATTAAATATGGACCCGCTATGTGTGCATAGCCTTCTGAGCATTTTTAGTGACAGATTGTTATCTATATAACTGAAAGAAAAGGAAGCCAAGTATATTATTTCCTAAAAGAACATAAGGATGATTGTTGCTCACTGTTTCTCTCTTTCTACACATTCTTCGTCAGTTTTCATGACCCCTGGTCCCTTCTCTTACACATATATTTTCTTTGTCCTTGTTATTCATATCATTATCACTAACAATATGATATGAATTTTCACAAAATAAACAGTTTTTCCATATATAAGATTTGAAATCAACAGGTGACAGTCGTTAGAATGGGTTAGGTTAGGTTAGGTTTGAATGTGAGTGGGCCATTCCGGTCCCTCCACCGCGACCATAAGGTCTATTGTGGCTCACGCCTAGGTTAGGTTAAGGTCTGTTTGTGAGTGGGCCATACCGGTCCCTCCACCGCGACCATAAGGTCTATTGAGGCTCACGCCTAGGTTAGGTTTAGGTTTGTTTGTGAGTGGGCCATACCGGTCCCTCCACCGCGACCATAAGGTCTATTGTGGCTCACGCCTAATAGTTATATTTCGCCCAACAAAGCCAGCCTCCTGCAGAGGTCGATAATCTTCATGGGCGAAAGTTGATCCAGATCCTCCGGAGCAACCTTTATCTTGCCAAAGAGCAGATATCTAGTCCTGCCCGTTGCCGGACAGGAACACAGCACGTGCTCTGCTGTCTCGTCGCTCTCCATACACAGCCGGCACTCGGTCTCCTGACCGACTCCAATACGGTGCATGTGGTGCCGCAAGCGGCATTGTCCTGTATACAGGCCGACTAGAGTACTCAGTTGTTGTCTGTTTAACTCTAGAAGTTTTTTAGCCCTTGACTCAGACAGGCCGACTAGAGTACTCAGTTGTTGTCTGTTTAACTCTAGAAGTTTTTTAGCCCTTGACTCAGACAGGCCATTTATGAAGGCCTTAGAGTGAGCTAATCCTGGAAGATTTTGCCAATATTGGATTGTCATTCTTTCTGTCCAGGTCTTTAAGGTGCGTTTGGCTGTGCAAGATGTTATCCCCAGCACCGGTTCTGGTCCGACAAAGTTTCTCTGCGCACCACTTCTGGCAAGCACATCGGCCACAACATTGCCATCATGGTCCGAGTGACCCGGTATCCAGACCAGCGACACCTCATTACAGCTGCCCAGTTCGTAAGGGCAGATTTACAACTCCATACCGTTTTTGAATTACACTGGTAGGAACCAAGAGCCTTTATTGCAGCCTGGTTATCTGCATATATCTTTATCGATTTGTGTTTGCACTGGTTTTTTATACTTTCCCTTGCACACATCTCGATGGCATACACTTCTGCCTGGTGTATGGTTGCGTACTTGCCGAGGCTAGCTGATAGTCTAGCATCAGTGCTGCCCCCATATGCGCCGGCTCCTTCTCTCATATTGGTTTTGGAGCCGTCAGAGTACCAGCAGAGATTGGCTCTCATTTCGTTCCCAGTCCTCCTTTTCCGGGAGGATTGTCTTGAAAGACAGATCTCTACTGATCTTTGTAGGCATCAAGTCTGAGACCATTCCCAGAATCCTGTGACCCCCTCAATGTCATCGAGGAGTCCGGACCCTCCCAGACTGATTTCCTTCGGCATACTGTCGGCCGTTTGTTTTAGTCTGTACGTTGTCCACCTCGCCACCCTCTCCAACCATATGTGAAGAGGTGGAATACTAAGGAGGACCTCCTGAGGGGCTGATGGTGCGGTGCTTATCGCTCCCGTTATTATCAGACAAGCTTGTCTCTGTAGATAAGCCAGTTTGGCCCTCGCGATACCACGAAGTGCCTTAGGCCACCAAACTATGGCTCCATATGTTATCATTGGTCTGATAACCACTACATAGAGCTCACGCCTAATACGTTATGATAACAAACCATACATCATGACAATATTCCAGAGAACTTAAGCAAAATTTGTACCGCAGAGAACGAAGTTGTTTAAGAATAACAATGGGGAGCACTACTTTCTAGTGCAAACTGTAAAATGGTTATTAAACAGTGAGGAGTTTGTCTATTCAGACATATATGTCTCTATATTGACTATATTAAAGTATCCCATGTGTGCTTAAATATCGTATTTGTATGTATTTGCACGAAATTCATCAATTCTGAGTATTATAGCTTGAATTTGAATTCATTTGGTTGATCCAGTTTTGTATGAATGTTGGACTTATCTCGTTTGAATGAAATATGAATGTGTTGAGAGTTGATTTATGTGAGGACTTGCTTTATTTTGCTGAATCTGAATGCCTATATCAATAGGGGCCACCAACAAAGACAACCATAATCTGTGGTTAGTTCAAATGTCAATAAAATGTACTTACCTGGTTTTGCATGTTTGCTCATCAATTGGTGTTTTCCTTTTTGGGTTAATCTAACCTGAAGGAGTATTTGTGTAAGAAATATGCCCAGAATGCGACATTGCTGTTTAAAATCTTAACTATATAAACTAGAACAGTAAATCATAAAATACTAATCAAAAATACTGAGAAACAAGAATTTATGGAAGTGTTAATTCTATTTTGGTTCATATAGACCTGAGGAATACAACAGGGTTGAAGTTAGTATAACAGCAACAGTCTGCCAACACAAATTGTGTAAACTGAAGGGATGTTTTTTTTAAACTAAGCATTTAATTGTCAGCATGATAATATTTAATTGCCTTGTAAAACAAAGCCACTTCACAAGATACTTCATATCTGAAATGTACCTATATCCAACAATGATTAAATTGAGGAAAGAAATTCAAGCTTCCACTCCTCATTTTTCACACACTGCCTATTAAGAATGTTAATTTATACACCATAGTTTTGTGTGTTAATATTTTTGCAGTTGAAACTCCGCAACTTTAATGGAAAACAAGCAAAATTCTTTATTAAAAAATATATAATTTTGACATAAACAAATAATTTGATGTTTGGAGTTTATTTATGATAGGCAGAGCCAGCAATTGTTTGATATGCATTTCACTCACCATGGCCAAACCTAAATTCAAGACTTTAGAGACACCTGTATCTAATACATGACAATGCAATTACTATTTAGTAGGAAATATACAGTGAGGTTTAAACATAAGTTATTCCTAATTTAAAATTTTACCAGTGTATTTTATTTTTGTTTTCAATAGTTTGCTGTATATTGCTTTTTATTATCATAATTTTCTCTATTAAACTCATTTGAAAGTGTACATATAAAATATCTAGAACTATTCCAATCCTATTTTTGTTACTGTCTTAAGTAAATTAATTTTCAGTCTTTACTTTATTAGTTTAATACTAGTCATTATGGTTAACACTTGAGGTAAAATATTAATGGGTGGGTTATCAGAGATATGTACACTTTTTAATGTAGTTTGTTTGTTTTTTACCTGATTTTCATTCCACTTATGAGTTGAAGTCGGAATGAGTTGTAGATTCGTAAAATAATTTTGAGTTTTTTTGACTTGTACAATTTTGAGATGGATACCTGTATTTGCTTTAAATAATGCAATAAAGAGATTTTTCTGAGTCAAACCATAATTTAATTCGGTGATTACTAAATATAACAGGCAGTATTTGAGAGGTATCATTTCAAACGCTTATTTATAGGCAATACAGGTATTCAGTAAGGTAAATGAATATCTGTATACAATTTGTATATAAGATTTGTAAGTATATGAGGTGTGAATATATATAATTTTACCATAGCTATATGGCAATTTTAGATATATGTCACATGTTGGAACAAAAGTACCTAACTTGACCTTTTACATTAAAGTGAAATACTTGGCTAGAATAAAAGTATGTTTTAATTAATACTTGTAGTTTTATTCTTTTTCCTGCAGAAAATCATTTTAGTAAAAAACTCTACTGAGCTGTTATTTTTAATAATTTGTGATGTTCACCACCAATGAGTCCAGGCTTTTAAAATGGGCAATATCAATAACCTAAAGTCGTACATATATCATAGATAAAATGTATTTAAAATAAATAATATCGTTAATAAGAAAAGTAGTACTTCAGTTACAAATAAAATCTGCAAGCATAGACACACTTATTTCGAGAACAATAACGAAAGGATTTATTGTCAGTTGAGTCACAAACAGCATCATATTTTAAAATAGCTGGATTATCTCAACAGCTGTGTTTGTTAAAGATACGAGGCCACAGATGGACCTAACTTTGGTATGAGCGTGCCAAATTCCGATCAATGGGAAACAAAATACTGGTCACATGAACCTAGGTAACCAATATGAAAGAGGTGGTTTCAGTCGGAGCGCCGCTGGTTTCCAACTGGTTGCTACCAGTTGCACAACTTTAGCAAGCAACATGGGGAATGGTGTTCTCTCTATTGACATGACGATTATGTGTTATCTAACCTATTGCATTATAGTCAGTACTCTACTGTTAAGCTTCAAGTAATTGAAGTATATCATTTGTCTCTGTGCCAAGTGCCTTGCTGATTGTTAGCGAATAAATCTCTACCCCTATAGTTAATTAGGGTGAGTACATAAAGCTAGTTTTTTTTCTCACAAACATAAAAATAATTGTTTCATTTCAATAGTGTTTGGGTTATGGGTATTATTTCGGGTTCTGGATATTATTCTGGCTTTGGGTATTAATTCTGATTCGAGTTTTGGATATTTGGGTCTGGATCAAAACTTGATGGATATTTTTAATTGGGATGTGACTAAAATCAAAGCCTGATTTTATGGTGTTAGTACTCTATACCAATGGCTGTTGTCAATTTCTTACAGACTACCTGCTGCTTCCCAGAAAGAGTCTACCAGTCCGAGCTGCGGGAGGCTAATCCCAATTTGGTCTGTTTATCTTAAAAGTTTTTTTTGTGTTTTTGAGGAAATCATTGTTTGTAATTAATAATACATGTTTAATAAGTTATTGCAAAAAAAATGTTTTCGGATTTTTGTGAAACAAAATTTTTGCAAGTTTTGTCAAAAAGCTTTTTGTGAATAATTATATCTTGGTAGGTGGGTAAATAGCTTGAAGTTCGTTGGACATATAAATCGGACCAGAATACAAAACTCCATATTCAGATTACTATAGTACGATTACAAAAAGACAGAAACAACTATGGCAAATAAATTATACATCTGATAAAGCTGGGGAAATGTATAAGCGTATTCAGCCGGAACTCCCCTCTAAACCATGGTTTTATTATGGAAACTTCTCAAAAGAGGAAATAAAAAATATATGTCGTTTAAGAACTAATCATGCATTATGTCCAGCCTATTTGTTTAAAATTAGATTAAAAGACAGTCCACATTGTGAGTGTATGGAATATGGAGATATCGAACATGTCATGTATATTAAGAAAGGACGAAATAGAAACATTTTCGTTAATTATCCAAAAACTTTCTGTAAATAAACCCTTTAACCTAGCTCAACTATTAGCCACAAATGATATAGAAATATTTAAAGCTTTAAACAAACATATCAAAAATATGAAAATCAAAGTATAGATTAGAAACCTAGCGGCAACTTTCCGAAATTTGGAAGTAGTATTTTCTTTGTCCCAGTACTTAGCGACTTTTAATTCCATTCTTAAATTTAATACAAATAATAATAGACATACTTATATTAAGTAAAGCCTGTAAAGTGGAATTGTAATTAGTTAATAGTGAATATTACCTCTAGATAGTTAATAAGTTCCTATTGTTTTTCCTAGTGTTTGACACCTTTCTTATAGCGGCTCAGTCTGTGATGTTGAAAGCTCTGAAGAGCCCCAGTAGCGTATACGTATCCCTGTAGTCAACCATCTCCTCACAATCCTTTTATTTATTTAATAGAAAAAAGGCTCTTGAAGGAAAAAAAGAAAAGAAAAAAAAAGAAATAAAAAGATTGCAACATAAAAAAAAAGAAATAAAAAAAAAGAGAGAAATAAAAAAAGTCCTAAGAGAAATAAAAGATTGCAGCAAAAAAAAAACAAAAGAAAAAAACAAAAAAAAACCTATATAATCAAGGATGAATACTTGTATTTAGAAGTAGCATAGAATAAATTTAAGTATGTATATTCATATACAAAAAGAAAAGTGTAAAGGTGATCTAACGACTTTAGGATAGGGTAGCAGAGGCGGGTCATAATGTGCTAATGGCTGATCAAAGCCACAGCCAGTAAACCAAACACACACACACACATAAATCGGACCAGTTTTTCGGGAGCATTTTAAGTGTAGTTTCAGAAAATCTTTGTTCTTTTTCAAATAAAGTTATTTTGAGGAAATATGGTACATTCCACTTTCAAGGTTATATTGATAACAAAATTGGATGCCTGGTTTCATTGAAAAAAGACATATTTGCTATTAAAACATTTTTATGAAACTTCACTACCATAATGGACCGGCTATGTCCAGACTTTTTTTGTATTGCATAATCGTTTCTGCTTTTATATTAACAATAAATATATACTGCCATAGATGCATTAATATACCTAAAAGAGAGACACCTCGAACTATTCCCGAATGTTGGCATACTATTTAAAATATGAATTACTGTTCCTGTGACAACGGCTTCAAACGAAAGAATATTTTTAAATTAAGAAGGTTGAAAACGTATGTGAAGAACACAACATGAGAGGATACGCTAAATGGTTTAGCACTTCTCAACATTTGCAGAGACATTTCTGTTGGTATTGATAAAGTAATAGATGAATTGGCTAAATGAAATTAAAAAAAAAACGGATGGATTTTATTTTGTAGAAATTTCATTTCTTTTATTATACGATCTATGATGGATCCTTTTGTGAACTGTGGTTGTGACATTTTGGTTAATTTTGTTCCTTTTTTTTTAAAAGCAAAGTTATGTCTAGTATGTATTTGGTTTGTATGCATGTAGTTTTTCATATTTGATAAATTTATTCGTACTAACAATTTTTCAATTCATACATTTACTTCCACATCGTCACCACATGTGGAAGTATCACATCGGCGACAAAAATTTCTTTTTCCGCTTAAACATAAAAAGTATGAAAACAAACCATGATTTGGGAACCAAATTTTTTTTCGTCTGCGGTCTGTATGTTTGTAGCCACAATAACTTTAGAACGAATTGAGATATCATCTTCACATTTGTTATAGTTAGCACTCTATTTTTCTTTCCCTAAAAATCTTATTCGGACTATTACAAAAATTTAAAAAATAAAATTAGCCAATCAGTTCAGCAGTTTTCAAGTGACACACTTACTAACGAACATCATTGAACTTTTAGTTATATAGATGACATCGAACGTGTATAGGTCTCTATCCTGCGTTTAACGACGTACTGGTCCCGTGGGACCGCACAATAGTAACGAACTATTAATTCAGTGCGTTACAGGTCTTGGGGAGTGGTAACATTCTTCAGTACAGGCACCAGGCAGGGAATTGACTTCCCCGCAGTACGCTCCAACTGGCTCGTTTACCCCGTCACAATTCCTTCTTAAACTCCCTTATGGCAGTCCTGAATTCGTCCCAGGCTGCTTCACTTGATTCTCGGACGGCTCGGTTTAAGGCCCTCCGAGTCCGCTCGCGTAGTACGGCGAGATCCCTGTTCCACCTAAGTGGTGACGCAGTCTCGTAGGCTGCCATTATTTTACCTTCTAGGGCCCCGACCTCACTATCTAATGCCACTGTAGTCTTCTCCCCTCTGGGCTCCTTTGCGACCCTCCAAGGCCTGTTACATAGGCATCCCAGTCGGTCTTCCTCGGATTTCTCCTGGGGGGAGTGCTCTCACGGTCTACATCCAATTCAAAGCTGATCATACGATGATCAGACATTGATATGTGTTCCGTCACCCTCCAGTTGGACATATCCTCTGTTATTCCTCTGATTGCTGACGTATTGTCGATCACCTCCCTTCGGATACGATTGACAAACGTTGGAGCTGTACCTCTATTTAATACCTCTAGGTTCGTTGTAGCCAAGTACTCTGTCCGAAGGCGGAGTTTGCTCCGAGTGAAGCTATAAGTACAGTTTTTGAAACTATTCTTGTAAAAGCAGGTACTGTCAAAAGACATTAATTTGGTCTACAGTTTATTAGTGGCTACAGCATATACATATAAGAGTACACATCACAAATATACATATACCAAATTAAATTTAATAACAAGTTATACATCATAATATGTAACATTATTGAACCTACAGGATTAACTATCTGACAAAACTGTCTTTTGTTTATTATTTAGCCTTACCTCATTAAATTTGGTTACATTTGTCTTACTTTTAACACATTCGAGGGATAATCAAGGGATTAACTAAAAAATATAAAATTAAATCTACTCTTAAATGATATGCTTGTTGGTTACATAGTACGTAATAAAAACAGGTAAACGAATGACTTTAAATGCAAGCAATGTCTGAAAGGTACACTAAAGCGGATGATTCAATATACACTTAATATTATTTAAATTTTTATATACTGGGTGTTCCAGCAACGTTGTTTTATAACTTTTTTTTAACACATTCGCTGCCAACTACACCTATAGGTGGTTAATATACCTTCAATTTATTCTCACTCTCTTGCAACTGGCACTTTAAGTAAACATTTTAATATCCATGAGGCATGTTGATTGAAGTCTATATTATTGATGTGTAATGTTGGTTGCTTGCAGCAAGCCATCGAATTGCGAATTTGGGGGATGTAATACGGGTGGCCTGATATTGACATAAGTCTTTATAATTGGTTAGATAAACGTCACATAAACAAAGTATCCGTTATTTGTGGCAAAGTTTATTGTTTTATTATTAAACAATGTTTCTTTCCACATGGAAAGTCAACCAGGACCTTCTAGTAATAATAGAAAATTTATAAACTGGAAGCGTATTCGTCCACTGTAGGTAGAAGAAATACAACATATTTTAGAGTCGGAAAGAGATGATAACTTTTTTAAACATAGTGATGAAGGACATCCAACAGACAGTGCCGAGTGATAGTGATGATGACTATGGAATTGATTGATTGTTGTTGCCCTAACTTGGTGAAACTGGTCCATATTACATACAGACTTGGAGAATACTTCTCTGGCTTCACTGTTGGGTTTTATTTCTGTAAGTGAAGGGCGCAGCCAGCGCGTAAGCTAACTGGGCCTCTTGCTTCAGTTAGCTTACACGCTGGCTACGCCCTTCCCTTACATAAACGAAACCCAACAGTAAAGCCAGAGAAGTAGTCTCCAAGTCTGTATGGACTATGGAATTGACGACATACAGAACACAATAACACGTCTAATGACAAAAAAACAACATGGAGTAGTGAAGGAGCTGTAAAGAAAATTAAGTTTGAGGGAACTCTACCATTATTTCCAAATATGACTGTACAAGATCCTGTGAACTTTTTTAGTTTGTTTTTCGATCAAGAAATAACAAATCTTATTGTCGAACAAACAATCGAATATGCTGTCAACCTTTCTCTTGGAGAACAAACATGTGCACAATCACGTATTATATAGTGGAAAAATCTGACAATTGAGGACATTTATTGACCTGCTGATGCTCACAGAGGTAGTTCAGTATCCTAGACTATCGGACTACTGTAAGAAACACAGATTCTACAGAAGTTGTTTCAGCAAATAGATTTCTACTGATATTGAGATGTTTGGAATTTTCGCCTCTTGAAGTAAATAACGAAGATCATTTAGCCATAATACGTCCCATCATGACCACTTCAATAATAAAATGCAAGCTATTTACAGTCCTGGAAAATAATTTTCCCTTGATGATTCCATGGTGTTATGGAGATCACATTTAGTTTTCCGTCAATATGCCAAAAACAAGACATAAATATGGAGTAAAACCATATAAACAGAATGCAGAATGTCCCTGGTGCAGCCCGTCTTGTAACAAATATTGAACTCCTTTTAGTATATGGCCAGTTCCGCCCAATACATCCGTTGAGCCACTATAAGTTATAAAATTTTCTACCAAATCCGTTGGGTTCCTTCAACATATATTACAATAGTTATGAGTTAGCATTAGACCTTTTACAAAAGAAAACTTACTGCACTGGAACCTTAAATGTAAGTAGAAAAAGTAATCCACGAGTCATTCAGCAAGCAAAATTGAAACCATGAGAGACCAAATCCTAATTTTTTGCGGTGCTATCGGGGCGGCAAGGCCGCGGACGAGCCCTGAGGGAACAAAAAAAAAATCCTTATTTTGTAATGGCGTGCACATTGGTAAATGGAGATCCAACATGATGTATATAACAAATGAATATGGAAACGAAATGGCTGAATCCAGGAATAAAAGAGACCAGGTAACATTGATCAACATGATCAAATGCAGGCATATTACCCAATATCCGAAAAACACTGCGCTGGTACAAAAAATATTTGTGCATATATTACAAATGAGTGTAATAAATTCGGCTATTCTGTTTAACAAATACTCACGGTAAACAAAGAACATCTATGATTTTAGATTATCCTTTTTAGAATCACTCTTACCACCAAAAGTTGGTTCCAAAGCTACCGTGATCTAACACGAATTACAAAAAGTAGTTAAAACTACACAGGAAGAATATAAAGCATCTGATCACACAGTCAACAAGATGAAAAGAGTAGCAAGAGTGTAAAGTTTGTAGAACTCAAAAGAAGAGGACAGCAACAATGTATGTGTGTAATGCTTGTGAAGGTTCACCAGGATTTTGCGTTAAATGTTTCTTTATTTTTGGAATTATAAATATTGGTTTAAATTCAATATCACCTATAGGTGTAATCGGCACTGAAAATGGAATTTTGATCAGACTACACATATAGGTGTTTTTTTAATATAACTAAAACTTGTATTTTTTGTATAGTAAAGTATAACAATAAATAGCATTTTTCTATTGATAAACCACTTTTTTACGATTTTATTCCACTTGTCACTTACTATATACGTTGGCGGTGAATGTGTTAAGAAGGGGACAGTGTTTTACTTCTAGGTATATTTTAGGACAAAAACTGAATTTATTTAACAGGTTTAAGACGTAGTACTACAGAAATATTTAACACCTTGTTTCATACAGCCCACTTCTTCCAATGTAACGCACCCATTTAATAACATCATGGTCCGAATAGTTGAGTTTAGGCTCAAAAACTTTCAAATACCTAACTTTGAAGCCGGATGGGGCAAATGGCACTTCGAAGTTCATGGAAATTGGTGGTCTAGTCCATTTCTTCTTAGTATCAGTTTCTAGCAGTTCGATTTCAGCAGACAGTTGAGTTTCTTTCATCCCAGCCATGCGCTTAATTCTGAAAAATTAAAAACAGTAAGAAAATCAGAAACAATTTAGAATAAGCAGCAATTAATGTACTGAGAAAAATAAAAACAATAATTAAAAATAAGTAATAACAGAGGTTCTAGCATGCACCCTTGCAGCAAATCATAGCAAATGGTACTACTTACTTCCAGACTATGGCATTCTCTGAAGCCTTATATTTGGCCTTTCCCTTCAAACAAATTAGCTGTACACCAGAAGTATTCAAAGGTGTTGGAATCTTAACTTCAATTTTCTGACCGAGCAAGGACGGTTTAAAGTTACTTTTCAGGACAACTTTAACTTCCATTTTAGTGCGACCAACTTCTCGAACTAGAGGAATCACACGGAATGGCAAAGAAATGTCCTTTGTTGTTCGATATCTGTTAACAAAAAGATTTTGAGCAGTCTGAGTTAATACTTTCAGCTTTATTTTTCTACCTCATCAATTCAAATTCACCATCAGGTGGTATAAAACTTATGGAATGTTCCGTTTCAAATTTGCTGAGCTTGACACACTGATGGAACTGGCAGTCATCAATGACAACCACAGGTTTCCCTGAACGAGCTGGATCAGAATCTGAAGTGGAACCAAGTCCACCTTTCCCTTTAGCTTCCATTACGATTTTATCATTTATGCCAAACTTGCATTCTGGCATTCCAGAGAGATAGGATTTCATAACTACTTTACCAGCTACATGAGCAGAGAGCACTTGACCTATAAATTTACAATTATCAATATAAGACAAAAATTAAACATAAAGATAAATGTACCTTGTGGTGACATAAGCAAGTTTACATACTCCAAAACATCTAGGAATAATTCATTACGGCGATATTTTATACCTTCTCTTCTCCACCCAATTTGTCCCGTAACTTGCGATGTTATTTGAGCTTGTTCTTCCTTTGTTGCAGATTTTATTCCTTGCTGGGTTATAAACATTTTTAATACACCAGTATCTGTATTTTGGGGATAACCAAAATCGAGGATTTCTAATGGACAAAAAAAGAAACATGTACTTTTAACAACAGCAAACCGAATAAAAACACGACAAATCTGTGTTTAGTTTTGAAAGAACAATGATTGTTTTATCAAAATATTTACCATCTAGTAATTCATAGATAAGGACAAAGTTATTCTTGATGTTTTCTTCAGATATTTTTCCAAAATAAGATTGCATTACTTCGATAATTTTGAGAAGAAACTCAAATACCATAGCTGCGTTGACATTCTGCTTGGTCACAGCTGCAATCCATATGTTTGCTCTCTATAAAATAAAATAAAAATTAAAAATATCTCATAGAAGTACAATTTTTAAGCTGACACATTTATCAATGTTCTAACAGAACTATTAAAAAATATTTACTGGCGGTGGGAAAGTACAGGACAAACAAGTTCGGGATAGTTACTTTAGAAAAACAAAAAGCACTAGACAAACCTTGATAGTAGTAAATACAGGTCTAGAAAAGTCCAGTAATTCACTTATGTGGGACTCTTTATGCATATTCCAAACATTTCAAGTATTTTTAGTAGAACTTGGTTTCCAATTTAAAAAAAAAGGGTCAATGCTGCCTTCGTCAGGCGCCAACATAAATAGTTGATTTAACATATGCATTTACCAATACCGCAGACTTTCAGCTTGAACTACAATGTGGCCAATTACTCAAAGCAGGATTAAGTTTCACTGACCAACTGAACATAATGCTGGAGCTTATATGGTTAAGTCGTCACACGCTGTTCTGACTGTCTATTTTCATGGGTATCTTTGTGATTCTCAATTCATGGAAAGTTGCTTGGGGCATTCTAAAATGGGTATGAAAATCATTTGGAGTTTATTGGTATTATATTCTGGTAATAATATTCATTTCTCATTGGTTTGGTTCTTGTAGGTGGCATTATATCTACTGAACAAGCTAATTTTCTATCGCCAGTCCTATCACATTAAAATCAAGTGGATCATCAGCTAATTTCATCAGAATGGGGTTTGTAAGTTGATCCACATTTTCATTATTCATTTTAGATTTTGAAACTCTTTTTAAATTTTGCTTTCGTTGATTTCGGCTTATCACTATAGACTATAGAGTGCAGTTTTAAAATTATAGACAAATGTTTACATTTACAATACAATACATACAATTTACAAAAAATACCATTTAATATCCATGGCTAACGGATAATATCAGGAATATTATGAAACAGCGTGATAAAGCTTATAATAGGTTCAAAGATAGTCGCGATCCCATTGATTGGCAAAATTATAAACTAATTAGAAACCGAACTACAAATGCCATAAAAAAAGAAAAACTTGCATTTGCGGAGCGTATGCTGTCTGAAAGTAAAAATAATAGGACGGCCTGGTCTTTGGCTAATAGATTTGGCATTATTACAAAAAAAGACAATATGTTACCATCACATTTGAGTGACGCAAACAAAATAAATCAATACCTCACGTCTATTAACAGTAGTAAGGCTGATATTAGCGAATTAAAAACATATTACAATAGTAATATTTACAAAAATGCAAATAACTTCCATTTTAAACTTGTCAATGAGACAGATATTATGAGGCATATAGCCTCAATAAAAACAAAAGCTAAAGGCTTTGATGGTGTGAGTGTCGACATGATTCACCTATGTCTCCCGGAAATTCTCCCTCAGCTGCTTCATCTTGTAAACTTTTGTATTGAGACAAAGTGCTTTCCCAAAGTTTGGAAAGTTGCAAAGGTTTTCATGTTTCCAAAAGGAAATAATCCAACTGAGTTTAATCATTTAAGACCTATAAGCATTTTCCCAGTTCTTTCAAAGTTATTGGAGAAAGTGATGTCCGAGCAGATAACTGCTTACCTTGGGGACAACAACATCTTGCCAAATGTACAGTCCGGATTTGTTAGGGGCAGGTCCACCACAACAGCATTAGCAAATATTAATGATGACATCCTCACAGCTAACGATAAAAATCAAGTTACAGCTTTGGTATTGCTAGACTACAGTAAAGCTTTTGATACGATCAGTCATGAACTATTGTGCTCGAAGTTACAATATATTGGTTTCAATCATGACGCCGTTCAGTTTATAGAAAGTTACTTTTCAGATAGGGCACAGAGGGTTGTCTGCGGGTCGGATGTATCGGATTCTTTGAGTTTATTAAAGGGGGTTCCACAGGGCTCTATCTTGGGCCCCCTTTTATTCAATATTTATACGTTTGATTTTCAAGAACAAATTATCTCGAGTAAAATACACTTCTATGCCGATGATACCCAGCTTTACAAATCCTTTCCTGTCGAAAATGCCTTAGACGCTATAACAAGTTTAAATGCAGACCTTGATAGGTTAGTCAGGACAGCAAAGAAGCATGATCTTGCGATAAATGTCAATAAGTGTTGCGTACTTTATTTTGGCAGGAAAGTCAGTAGGAATAGGGTTTGTTCTCGAAATATTGATATTTTGATAGATGGGAGTCGCTTGGAAGCAAAACAATCTGCAAGGAATCTTGGCCTCATAATAGATAACAATTTAAAATTTTCTGATCACGTCACTAATCTTCGTAGAGCTAGCTTTGGCCTATTGAAATCTTTTTATAGCCACCGAAATTGCCTTCCAGTGAAAGTAAAAGCTCTCTTGGTAAACTCGATGATTCTCTCGCGCTTTAACCATGCTGATGTTGTGTATGGACCTGCCCTTGACAGTTGGGATCGGCAAAGAATAGAAAAGGTTCAGAAGTCATGTTTACGGTTCATCTTTAATCTAAAAAGAACAGATCGTGTTTCCTATAAGTTAAAAGAACTAGATTGGCTGAATATGAAGAATCGCTGGAAAGTACATCTTCTTTGCTTGACTCACAAGATTGTCCTCGGGGCGGGGCCTGATTACCTACAACAGAAGCTCTGTTTTCGGAGACAAATACATTCGCTCAATACAAGACTCGATCACTTGTTTGCCATACCTAAATATTATACGAGCCAATATCGGGGGTCTTTTTCCTATGTTGCACCACATCTGTATAATAAAATACCTTTTAAACATACTTTATGTTCTCTGCCAGAGTTTCGGAGATATGTTACAGATTTTTATAAAAATAGTCAGTTTGCGTAGTGTAGTTATAATAAATCATATTCATATTTAGGAATTCCTTTCTTTCAGCTAAATTTAAGGCGCACAATTGTCAATGTTTTGTTGTTTTGGATACTAAGGCATTTATGATTTGTTTATTTTATAATTTGTTTATTTTGTAATTCCTACATTTTAAGTTATCTTTTAAGGGTTAAGTGGAAGAAAATTGTAAAATTAACTTCGCCCTAATAAAGACCTCTTATTATTATTATTATTATTAATATAATCAACGGAAATAATTTTATTGTTAACAATCCTCTATTGAACAACTTTATGCTTTAGAAGCATTAAATTATCATTATGGAGATCTTAAATCACAATTCCTGTCCTCTAATAGTAAAACAAGGAAGAAAAACTTACAAATTCCGCTCAGATTCAAAACTCTTAGTAGTAAAAATAGTCCAGCTAAAGCAATTCGACTATTTAATAATTTACCTAATAATTTACAAATTGTACAGGGTGATTCTTTATAATGTCGCCCCCCTTTAACTTTGTTATTTTAAGTGTCCCAAAAAAATGGAAAGTATGGTTATGTAGGTGCTAAAAATACTTTTTTTCTACGTATAAAAAAATTTGAAAAATGATCAGTATACAGGGAAAACCAAAAATTTCATTTTTTTTTCAATGGATCACCCTATATATGAATTTATTTTTCGATTCCTCGTAAAATTCTAAGCATAATTTATATAACATACCGTGTACTTAAAATGAATAGTTTTTGAAATATTCGCAATTGAAGCGTTATCATCAAATATTTTATTAAACAACTGTTACAAATCACGAAGTCCTACGATACCACGCTTTTAATTGAAAACAAATAACTGACAGTGGCATTCTGTCAATATTGTTGTAGTTGTATTGGTTAGTAAGTAAAAATGCCGTACTTAGACAGAGAAAGAAGAATTATTATTTTAAAAATAATCTAAATTGTCACGCTGCCATTAGACATATGATAGAAGATAATGCCGGTATGCATGTCCCAACTCGAAAAACGTTGACATCTATATATAGGAAGTTTCAAGAAACGTCAAATTTACAAAGGAGAAAAAGAACTGCTGTGAAAGTAGATGAAAATGCAGAATTGAATATTTTACTTGCTATAGAAGGGAATCCAAACAATTCCATAAGAAACATTTCAAAGACATTACGAGCAACACAAGAAAATATTCAGCGAACTTCATACAGTAAAGTCCAAAGAACGTTAAGAAAATGGAATCTAAAGCCATATAAGATTAAACCCACTACAAAGCTTAGCCAAATGCAAAAAGATGATCGGTCGCATTTTGTCAACTGATTCTAGACAGAATAAACATAAATAACAATTTTTTGAAAACAGTTCTATGGACTGACGAGTCTACCTTTTCTACTAGTGGCCTGTGTAACTGAAAAAATACCAGACAATGGGCAAGAGCGAATCCACATTCTTTTAGGGAATTTAAGTTTTAAGGTCGACAATCCGTGAATGTGTGGTGTGGTATCCTGGGCGATCGAGTTATCGGTCTTTATTTTTTTGATACTGTTTTAAATGGAGGCCGCTATTTAGATTTCTTGGAAAACGAGTTTGAAGAATATTTAGACGATTTGCCTTTAAATATATTACAAAATATAATTTTTCAACAGGATGGAGCACCCCCTGCTGTGTGTAATTACCTAAGTGAAAGGTTTCCTGAATGGATCGGTAGATCAATTAAATGGCTTGCAAACAGCCCCGATTGGACACCTATAGATGCGTTTCTTTGGGGTTATATAAAAAACCGTGTACATGACCACCAAATTGAAAACCTTGATCATCTTAAAGATTTGATACGGAATGAAATTATTAGTTTAAATGAAAATAACCCAGCATTCATAACAGATTCATTAGAGAAAATGCGAAGAACCCTTATACAATGTGTTGAAGAAGATGGAGGCCCAGTAGAGCATCTTTATATTTAATTAGAAACTGTTTTCCTTATATTATTTATTGTTATATTTCTTGATTTGTAACAGTTGTTTTGGTTTAATAAAATTTGTGATGATAACGTTTCAAATGCGAATATTTCAAAAACTATTCATTTTAAATATACGGTATGTTATATAAATTATGCTTAGAATTTTACGAGGAATCGAAAAATAAATTCATATATAGGGTGATCCATTGAAAAAAAATGAACTTTTTGGTTTTCCCTGTATAATGATCATTTTTCAAAATTTTTTTATTCGTAGAAAAAAAGTATTTTTTAGCACCTACATAACCATACTTTCAATTTTTTTTGGGACACTTAAAATAACAAAGTTAAAGTTAAAAGAATGGATGAAGTTTTTGAGTATATGCTTGTTTATTTGTTTTTTAGATTTAAGAGTGTATTTGAAAGACAGATTGAACTTGTGGACTGTTGTTGTTCGCATGTACAGTTTTATGTTTGGTTATTTTAATTTTAAGTTTTACTTTGTAACCAGTCCCACCAACAGATAACTATGTATTGCTCTGTGGGAGTTACATGGATTATATAAACTTTGTAGCTGTTATTATACTGGTTAATAAATAAATAGATAAATAAATAAATAAATAAATAAATAAATAAATGAATATATGAATAAATGAATAAATGAATGAATAAATAAATAAATAAATAAATGTCGCAAAATAGTGCTTGTAGTCAACAATGCATTTATAAAATTTCCAACCACTAAATTGTAACAATAGTCAACAAATGAGCACTTAAACTCAGCTGTTGGTGCCTGATGAATGCAGTAATAGTCACAAAAGAGCCTCTTAGATCACATAATCTAGCCACGTATGGGATTTCTAACCATTTTAAATGAGGTTGAGAGTAGGCACCAAAGATAACATTTTAATAGAGGTAAGTAAAGACAGAAAGTCGCATTTCTTTCTGTGTGTAAATGAGGTTGAGAGAGGGCGGCAAAAAAATTCAAAACAGATCAGTAAAGACAGAAAGTCACATTTTATTTCTGTGTAACAACTTTGCAATAGATGCTTACCTCTAGCCAACGCTTTTTACATTTTTTTATCACCCCTGGAAATAGTATTTTCTCCCAGTGATACTGAACTCTAATAAATATGTTAATTATTGTCAAAACATAAAGGTGACGTTAGGTTGTCTTATCGCTATAACCATGACTATCTTCAGCATTCAATTATGTCGAATTTTTCAACAGTTTAAGCTCTGATAATTTATAAATAAAATAACTTATGTGCTACGCAGAAATAGGTTCAACAGGCCGAAATACATTATACAACTCGGTAATCTGGCGTTGTACTCATCTAAAAAGTAAACAAAGGACCCGGTCGATTAGGAAGGCAAAATGACAGTGCGTTGGTGTGCATTGTTGCCAGATATATATTACCAAGTGTTAAATAAAGAAGGAAATCGAGGGGTGAAAAAATGTTTTTATAATATAAATAAGAAATGATAATATTACGTTATCTACATACATCGATATTTGACATATATTACCGAAAACAGCAGGAAACCGATAATGTAAATACTAAATTTTAAGCCTCGGTGGTCCAGTGGTAAGAATGTGTTCCTCTGGACCCAAGGGTACTGGGTTCAATTCTCAGGTTTTCCCTCTCATCTTTTCAGTAACATCAACAGAGGTTGTGGCATTGTGTTTGAGCAAGTTAATGACTGCACGTTCAGCCCTTCGGAGGAGGCCCAAAGCCGTCGGTCCCGTGTACCATGCTATTCTGGGCACGTTAAAGATACCTACCCCTATACATAAATAATAAATTGATATGACGTCATCTACATACATTGATATTTGACATATATTACAGAAAACAACAGGAAAACGATAATGTAAATAGTAAATTTTGAGCCTCAGTGGTCCGGTGGTAAGAACGTGTTCCCCTGGACCCAAGGTTACTGGGTTCGATTCCTATGTTTCACCTTTTCAGTAACATCAACAGAGGTTGTGGCACTGTATTTGAGCAAGTTACTGACTGCATGTGCAGCCCTTCGGAGGGGACGCAAAGCCGTTCGGCCCGTGTACCATACTATGCTGGGCACGTTGAACATCCCTATCCTTTTTACAGAAAGGCAGTGGTTCATCAGCAATTCGCAACAGAAATTGCTTCATTGACTTTTGTTATGTGCTCATTCCCGGTTTAAATGTCTTTTAGATGTAATGCGGCCAATTTAATGTCTCAGAATATGTATATATGCCTGCAAGTGTATTGGTTTGAAACTGTAACATATATTTCATATCTGGCAATAGCCAGTCAAAAATCAACATCCAGGAAAATTAGCTGAACCACTGCCTTTCTGTATAGAAGGCAGGGATCTTCAACGTGCCCAGCATAGCATGGTACACGGGACCGACGGCTTTACGCCCCCTCCGAAGGGCGGAACGTGCAGTCACTAACTTGCTCAAGCACCACGCCACAACCTCTGTTGATGTTACTGAAAAGGTGAGAGGGGAAACCTGGGAATCGAACCCTGGTTCCAGATGCACACGTTCTTACCACTGGACCACTGAGGCTCAATATTTACTATTTACATGATCGTTTTCCGTAATATATGTCAAGCGATGTATGTAGAGGATGTCATATTATAATTTATCATTTGTATTATAAAAATATTTGTTCACCCCTTGATTTCCTTCTTTATTTAAAATGACACTTGGTAATATTCATCCGGCAACAGTGAACATCGTCGCGTGTTCATTTCGTCTCTCAAATCGACCTGATCATTTGTTTACCTCTTAGATTAGTACAAAAAAAGATTACCTAAAACTCTTATAATCTGTAACTCATTTATTAAAAATGTGGAAACAGTCGACTTAACGTCAATCACAAATGACAAAAATGGCGCACACCACAAGAAAGCATATGTAACATAGAGCAATAATAAGAAGAAAAACTTGCAGGAAATCCATTTATAAAAGATGAAATGAGAATTGAAAGTTATCAAAAACACACGATTTGTACGTTTCAAACTGTCAATATTCTGAAACGCTGCCACATTTAAGTGGCAAGGAGAGCGTCCCTAAGAGCTTTTTGCCGTTTGGACGAAATAAAAGACCTTCTGAAGTGTTGTTTACACACAATCCTGCCAACTGACCTTCCTGACATCGTTTGCCTAACTAAAAGCTAAAAGAAGGAAACCCAACCCTACCATAGAGTTCAGCAGAATAGAGTTCACTAAAACGAAGAAAGATTGTCCCCAGAAATAGCAACATAACTTCGAATCTGACAACATCGCCTAACTGCAGCAGATATGTCAATGAAACAACAGCCATAACCACCTCAGGTTAAATATACTTTTTGTTGCAATTCGAAATGTTTTAAGTGCTGTTATCATTGAAAACTTATGAACGAAATCTACCACACTTTTCAACTTTATGAAGGTCTTTACCAGTGATTTTAGGCTATATTCTGTAATAATTTTGTTAATATGAAGTTGATGTTGTCGACCGTACCCAAATTTTTTTGAAAAATCATAGATTTAAAGCAACTTAATAGAAGTATACACTGCATTTTTTTGGCATTAAACAGGTATGTTCATTGACCCATTAGCTAGCTAGTTTGTTTATTTTTCCTCTTCTGTTAACCCTACTTATCACCATAAAACCCAGCCAGAGTGGGACTTGAAACTCCCACCCAGCGGTCCAAGTGACACAGTCAAAGCTGACAGAACACCTTGGCTATTAAACTGGCATATATAGCATTTTATTAAAACAACAAGAGACAGCTTGCATTTGTAGTAGTGATGGGCACTATCGATAGTTTTTACTATCGACAGTCAAATGTACTATCGAATAATCGTTCTATATTTTTCATTCGTTAAAATATATTTGGTAAATTTTTTAGTTAATTTATTTAAGTTAATTTACATTAGCAATATTAAAATGCACAAAGCATGAATATATTTTAGTAGTGAGATTCACATAATTAAACAGGGTTCCCACTCGTCTTGAAAACCGGTCAGGAAATTTGTAGAAGAAAAAATGTTGTCAGGGAAATCAGGGAAAAATTTGAAAAAATTGTGAAAATTAACTAAGTCAGGGAATTTTTGCCCATGGCAGGGAAAAATTATTTGTTTCTTTTTTATAATAAATAATTGAAACAATGTGTTTGATTTTTGTGTGTGTTATTTAATGATTTATTTTTCCACAAAGGCACAATAATTGTTTTTTTAAATTTTGCATTCATTGGTCGCTTTGTATGACACGAAGAGCTACTGTATTCTGTAGTAGTGTATTACACATGTTGGGGATAAATTGTAGAAGATTGAAGTCAGGTAAATAGATTTTGGCATGTCAGGGAAAAGTCAGGGAAATTGATATCTTGTTTTTAGTGGGAACCCTCTTAAATTTTAAAACATAAATGTTATAAGTTGTATATTGAACTATATACCATATACATGTAAGTAAATTAACCACAAAAGGCATAGTCATATGGTGAGTGGAATAACATTACATGAATTGTCACTTTAAGGTTTTAATTCGGTTTGCTTATTTATGGCATATAATAGTGCAGCGGCTAAACCAGCTCATGCATGCATATATGTACAGGGCTTTTATTAATTCCCGAACCCCACGTGACCGGATTATGCCTCTCTCTTAGTGGAATATGATTTTAGGAGTTGGCAGTCCAAAAAGTAACCAAAAAAACCACTAGACTAGGGACCCCAAAGTTACTAAATCAATTGACAATTGACAGTTCAGTCCATTGGCGCTCAATTCCTTTTGACAGCTATTTTGTATGTATATTGTGCATTTTGCAAGTTCGACCAGTGTTTACCTTCTTCAAATAATTTTCTATCTGTTGGACAATAAAAATAAACAGTTTTTATCAAAACTTAGCATTTTCATTCTGTTCTTACGTAAGTTAAAAGTGTAGGTATGTTAAAGTTATGTTGTTGACGATATTCAACATCGCATGGAACGAAGCCCAACCAAATCTGTTCGTCGGTAATCTACCCAAACAGGTACATATTTGTTCAATGTTGCACAATACACATTCTTAAAACCGTAAATTAGAAGTTTAAATAATCGGACCTCAATTTGTTTAAGTACATTACAAAATTTTGATATCTATACATAATACTTGTATTATGTATAATATTTTATTGTTTTTAACAATCAATAACAGTAAACCATACATGAACAGACTTGCTGTTAAAAATACTAAATAATAAATACATTTAAGACATTTACTGTTTCACCTTATGATTTTTATATTTTTTTATAAAACCCCAAACGAAATATGAGACAACACTGGCATATTATAGGGATCTCATTAATTCAGGTTGTACAACCATGTTAGCCGGGTTGTCTAACTTAAGCGGTCACGTGGGGTTCGGGAATTAATGAAGGCCCTGTACTATTGTCCAGTTATATTTATTATATGATACTTCCACTTGGTTATTCGAATGTATCTCATCTTTTATTCTGTGATAATTACTCTGGTTGTAGGAAGTACATAGTAATTTCACTGTCAATAGTTATTTACATTCGATAAAGTTCGATATAATTTTATTCTCACAAGGCAAATAGTACCTACTATTTCACTATCGATAGTGATTTTCGTTCATTGAAAATATTCATTCGATAGCTACTTGCAATGGTAAAAACTATCGAATAAATCATTCGTTTTCATTCAATAGTGCCCATCACTAATTTGTAGCAAGAACTGCAATAACACTGGAAAATTCTCGTTGAAAAAACTGTTTATCACATGATTTTAGTTTATCAAAAGTTACCAGAGAGCAAATACATTTTAACTGCTACTCAGAGAGCATAACATATTTGCCATCACCATGCATGACATTAAGCATTAATAAGTGAATTAAAATAGTAAGGTATGTTTACCTTAATGTGAAAAAATGAAGTCCGTGCTATGTTGGTAACAGGTGATCTGACTTGTTGTCGAGCATGGATTACGTTTACTCTGAATGCATCTAAAGCGTTCCTACCAATGTCATCTCTGTAGACTCTGGAGATCAGCACTTCACCCTTATGGTTGTACACAAACAACCCCCCTATCATTGTGCTGACCTCTTATCTAACTTGATGACCTATGAAACATTAAACGATCAATATAGCTTTTTATATAACGTATGTAAAATAAATATATTTGTAAATGTTCTTAAACTAAAAGCATAATCTAAGTATTGCAAATCAAATGTATTCTGCGATCATTTAAGATGGAGCCTAAAGAAAGGCTAATAATTTAAAAATATTATGGTCTTAAAGGCTTCTCACAAATAATATGCCTTCTACAATGCTAGGTGCTTCACTTACCTCAAAATTAAATCATTAATGAAAATCCCAAGATTATTCCTATTTTATAAGAAAATCCTAATTTGAACACCGATGATTGACGTATTCAGCGATCGCGACACCCACTTTTTTTGACACATCCAAGACATCTGTCATCTGTCAAATTATCTTTTGTATGGTAATGGTACCAATAGTTACGTTCTTTCTCCATTTTAAAGAGAATAAAAACTTTAAAAAACTAGAATAATATCGATGTGTGTATATTTAAGTTTTCTGACTTTTACACGATATCAGCAGCACACTAAAAATGCTTAGCCATACTATTTTAACGTTTTTTTCAGATGGGATGCTTGACTTAAATTTTATATAATTGAGTTCAGTGGATTTGACACTGACAACAACCTTGGAATTTGATTAGACATTAAACACTGACATTGGACACTGACAACATGATTCCTAATTCTTCAAATAATTAGGAGAGTTATTTCGTTTTAATAATAAAACAATTCAGCGTATGCTTTTGCGCTCACTAACAACTTAAGTGTGATTGTTGAAATTTATTGTGTACATGCAATCTAATATATAGTTAACTGTAAGTGTCTGTTCCATGTACGATAATGTCTTCTCCCACTGAGGAATTTGACCAGAACACTAATGTTTTGAGAGAAGATATGGTATGATTCTTAATTAATACCTAACCAAATATTTAAAAGTAATGTTGATCTTCTTTTTATAGGTAGAGACAGCTGTAAAATTTCTTCAAAATCCCAAAGTTTTGAAATCCCCATTAGTGCAAAAACAAAACTTCTTGAAGAGAAAAGGTTTGAATGATGATGAAATAAGGCTGGCGTGCGAAAGGTCCGGTGCTTATGCGCTCCATGAACAACATAATAAAACTCAGATAATACCACCATCAACACACCCTTTAGCAACAAATTTACAGACTTATTCCTATAGCCCACATGGCACTTTACAGTTAAGTTTCTTGGACAGGGTGCGAGAAGTGATACATAATATGGCAGCATTTAGTTTTATAGCCTATATTATTTACAAGTTTTACGAGGTAATGTAAAATATTAAAATAACTAATAATCTTGAATTTTAAATGAGACATACCTATTAAAGTTTCTGACCTTGTGACTTTGACCTGATGGAAATCATTTGTTTATACATTGCTTTGGTTTGCCTAATTAAATGCTTAGATGTGCTTTAGGTCCACACTTAAATTATTCTAAATAATGCTGGCTATTTCTAAATTGCACTTAAGTTTAAAACTTGAATGTATCTTTAGTTTTTTCTGTAGTTGTTATTAGTGGTTTTCTTTTAGAAAAGAAAAATGGTTATAAACATGATGGGGTTTAAGTCTTATTAGGTATGTAACCTAGATAGGATTCGGTTTTTCATAGAATCCTTGTGTATAAATCAAGTCTGGTCATTGGCAAATAAGTTGATAATATATGTAAAATAAAATCATAAAGTTTGTTCTGCTCCCCTGAGAGTCGAAGTCACTAGCAGCCACATCAAAGCTGCCTTGGTATTTAGTTTACAAACTGAGCTCGCAGGTAATATTTTAATAGCTGTTTAAAAAAAAAATATTTGAGCTTTCTGTAAAAACTTTGTTAGAGAAGCATTTTAAGGTAAAATATCTCAAAATTGAAAAGAAAGTAAGCCCATCAATGACAAAAATGGTAAGTATAAATATAGTTAAACAATTGCAAGAGAAGTACTGTTTTTATGTTAAAGCAGACAAAGGTAATATGCTTGTGATGTTAGGCAAAAATTATTATAAAGATATAAGCATGCTATACATGCAGGGCTGTATCAAAAAACTAAATAGAAATCCTTTCCCAAAAATTATTTCTGAAGTTAAAAATAACAGCAATTAAATAAATATAGTTTAACGATTACAAGAGAAAGAATCTTTTTATGTTAAAGCAGACAAAGGTCATAAGTACTAAGTGAGTGGTGGACGTGCCGCCACCTAGTTGCGAAACCAAGTAGTATGTTGTCATGCCAGCTCCAAATAACACAAAGTGTTAAAAAAATAGAGACTGTATACAACTAACCAACAATTTAGTAAATTGTTAGCCCTGGCCCATTTATACCCTAATATAGGGACAAAGTATGTAAGGTTAGATGCATTCTCGCAACAATTAGAACCAACATACTACAACTTGTTTGATCATATAAAAAACTAAATAGAAATCCTTCGCCAAAAATTATTTCTCATCTTAAATACAATTTATAGATATGTCACAACTGTATTACAAAAGATTTGTGAAGAAAGTTACAAGATTCAAAGCCAAAAGTCCTTAGTATTGTGGGATTGGTGAGACCTATTGTTTCAGTTACAGATTCCCCGATATATACCATATAGCAAAATAAAAGGCTGAGGTGGAAACTGCAACAAAAAGCAGAATCACCCCAAAAATCACAAAAATAATGTATCTAAACAGTTTAGCGACAGCTACTGATGAAGACAAATTCATTGTCGAAATAGGCATTTAGTGCATAACTATCTGTTATTATTTTTGGGGTGATTCTGCTTTTTATTTCATATAGAAAAATGGTTAACAAATGAATTTAAAGCCTTGCCTGTCAACCAAAAAAAGTTTTTCCATTTTGAATTAACTTGAATTGACGAATAAAGTTTAAAATATTAAATTGGTTCAAGACGAGGGTTTAATATTATTTCATGTGACCTCAGTATTTCCTAGTTTCCCCATAAATCTAACTAACATATTTAGAACATTTGTTAAAGATGAACAACGTAGATGAAGAGGTGTGTGAAGAATATATAAATGAGACAGACCTTGCAAATGAAAATTACTATTCTTAAAGAGTATAGTTTTGTTATGTAGATAGTATCTTCGAATGTTTTAATACAAAACTTTGCAAAGTAGACGATTGTATTGCTAGATAACATTAAACATTTTTGATTAATTTAAGGTTTTCTATATATGTGGTGATTATTATCGCAAATATATCAGGTGACACATAATCTATCTACAATCTATCTACAAATCTGGGGCCACTATTCCTATTATTTATCAATGATTTGGACAGTAGTTTAAGTGTGCTGAGACTTTTCTATGCAGATGACTTGAAGCTGCTTATGAGAGTGACGTCGCTGGATGATTGCGTTAGATTGCAGGAAGATCTAGACTTGCTCTATGAGTGGTGCTTACAGAATGGATTGGAACTAAATGTGAGTAAATGTAAGATCATGACTTTCACACGTAAAGCTTTCTCTGTTCAGTTTGAGTACACTGTGGGTCGGTTGGTGGTCGATCGTGTGGAGACTGTGAAGGACTTGGGGGTCCACTTTGATAAGAAACTGTCGTTTGACATTCACATCAATACCATAGTAAACGAGGGTAACAGGTTTTTGGGATTTATAGTGCGGAACTGTGGGTCGTTTATATGTTTTGGTGCTCTCAAAGCTTTGTATTGTGCTTTTGTTCTTTCCAAGTTACGATATGCATCTCTTGTTTGGGGCCCATATTATGGTGTGCATATAAGCTCACTCGAATCTGTCCAGAGAAGGTTCCTAAAATATATGTGGTTTAAGGAAACTGGGCGTTATCCGGAGAGGGGGTTTCGATCATTCTGTTTAGCTTAGGCACTTTGAATTCATCAGTTTGTGTAAGCTAAGAAGAGTTGACTCAATCAAGTTTTTATATAAACTGATACACAATGTCATTGATTGTCCGGAATTATTGGCGCAGATAAATTTCCATGTTCCCAGGATGAGTGAACAGTACAATATGTTATTTTATAATAATCAGGCTAGGACTGTTGTTATGTTAAGATCTCCAATATATGTAATGTGTGAAGCTTTTAATATCATTTGTTCACGTAGTGATATATTTAGAGACAGTTTCTGTACATTGTTGCATAGAGCTATTGAAATGTTGTAGTTTTAGGTTTGTTTTTGGATTAATATTTTGTTACTGTTAATTTATGGTAATCTCACTCGCTAATTAGTTTGTAAGTGTCCTGTAATTGGTCCTGTACTTGGTCTGTTGGACATAATAAATTATTATTATTATTATTATTATTATTATTATTATTATTATTATTATTATTATTATTATACTGTATCTAAATGTCCCTTAAATTTAGTTTCAATAAATCTTTTAGTTTGCCTAATGTATTTAAGATCACAATCTTTACAAGATATTTTATAGACCCTCCACATTTGGTGGCTTATGCTCATCTTTTGGGTTACCTAACAAATTGTTAAGGTATTTTCTGTTAAGAATGTTAGTTGCAAATTAGCTTTGTTAAAAATGTGACCGAAACCCCTCGTTATTTACGGTACATATGTTAAGCAGATAAAGTTTTTGTCAGCTTTCTCTTTTCTGAAAGTTGTTGTTTTCGCCAACATTTTCTTTGTTTCTCCACTAGGCAAACAGAGTCTGTTATATTCAGCCACATTCGGAATGTACTCTTAATTCTTTGCTATATATATATATATATATATATATATATATATATATATATATATATATATATATATATATATATATATATATATATATATATATATATTTACATAGAGAAAAATGTATGTATTAACCTATTTACTTCCTAAGTAGCCCACGGGTAAATTCCTGGCTGGTGAGTGAGTGCCGAGACGAGACGAGCGACCTGGCTGGGCAGAATGAGGTGACCCTCATCTGGGTGCCGGGTCACTCGGGGTCAAAGGCAATGAAGAAGCTGACAGTCTCGCGAAGAGAGGGTCAGCAGAACCATTTATGGGACCAGAACCGGCTCTGGGCGTGTCAAAGAGCACTGCCAGGGGAGCCATTAAGTCCTGGGTCAGAAACCAACACAAGGTGTACTGGGCGGACTGTCCAGGGCTCAGACATGGGAAGTCAATAATTGACGGACCCAGTTCAAAGAGAGCTGTGGAGCTGCTAAACCTTAGCAGAGGACAGCTCAGAAACACAACAGGTCTCTTGACGGGACACATGGCCGTCAAGAAACACCTACATAAAATGGGGCGGTTCGAAGGGGACCTCGCATGCAGACTCTGCGGCGAGGGGGAGGAATCAGCCCAGCACATCTTGTGTGAGTGTATAGCTCTGGACCGGAAAAGACAACTGATCTACGGTCACTCTAGACCGGAGACAGAGCAATATAAAACTTCACCCTACCAATCGCTGTGCAGACTAGTTCAAGGCATAGTGATTTTGGAATGGGTGGAGTAAGACTAGGGGTATGCACAATCAACCAAGGGTTGCGGAGCTATCGGGGCGGCAAGGCCGCGGACGAGCCCTGAGGGAACAAAACAAAAAAAAACCTATTTACTTAAAAATTCAGACCAGCCATTTATTGTATGAACATATGTGAGTTACTCAGAATATAACTTGGACGGGTGGTCTCCTTCCCGATATTGAATTCTAAAAAAATTCTTAATTTTTGGTAACTAATACATCTAGAAAAGGTGGTTTATTATTAATTTCTAATTCTTGAGTGAATTTTATTGAGTAAGATTTACTGTTTAGTATATAGCAATAAAATGATCTACTTTGCATATGATTGTGTTGAACATTGCGAAAATATCATTCACATGATGAAACTATACTCTAGGAAAATACTTACCTACACCTGCTAGATGCGTTTCAAATCTACTCATCAAAAGGTCTGCAATAAGTGGAGATACAGGGTTGCACAGTTTTTTTTACATGCAAGATAATATTGTTTATATATACTAGTAATAGTAATATTTATTGTTAGTAATTTTAAAGCACATCATTTGACAAATAAGTCTTAGGCTTGTTCTAGCACAAGATGTAATTTTGATGGCACAGCTCCAAACATTATATATTGTAACTTTATTTTTATGTATTGTGTATTGAAATCATTTTATTGCTTTTAGAAATTTATTGCTCCATTTTTGTTCGGCAAAAGAAAGAAGAGTGTTGAAGAATCTTTACATGATTTGGATAAGAATGTGAAGTCATCATTAAATAATTTGCAAACTGACTTACAAATCGTGAGAGTTGAAGTAGACAAACTTAGCCATACCAGTGGAATTAACACATACCAGCAATTGCATGAATTAAAAGCTGAAATTTCTACAGTTAAAGGTCTTTTATTAAGCAGGTAATTTGTGCACTATCTCTTTCCCGCCTTTTTAGTGAATTTTCATAGAAAAAATTCACTATTGGGGAGATCCAGACTTGAATTTTGAAATTTTTTTTGCAAATGAGCGGGAACTAGGACCCCTAGAACCCATATCCGGGGTCAGTTTCAATTCATATATATATATATATATATATATATATATATATATATATATATATATATATATATATATATATATATATATATATATCACACTGATTACTCAAAAAATAATGGATCGATTTCGATCAAATTTGGCATGTACCGTCCTTTTGTAAGTGGCTTGGATAAGTTCGTTAGCCAGGAAAATCGGACCAGGTTTTCCGGGAAAATTTTGAATTTTTATTTCGAAAAAACATTTTATCTCAAAAAATAAACAAGCTATGTTAACCAAATCTGGTAGGTAGGCTTATGATATAAAAAGTAAACCATATACCAAAATTTACATTTATATGTTACAAGAAAAAAAGTTATAATAAACTATTTGGTGCAAGATCATTTCTATGAAAATTCACTACCATAACGCACTTGCTGCGTCCAGACTTTTTACTACTATCCTGAGATATGACTTTATTAAGTAATTAATGTCACTAAAAGACAGCTACGCCAGATTTAATGCTTTTGTTTGATTTTGATGTCTTGAATATATTTTGAGGTCTGCCTCCTAAAGTACAGTATTTTTATTGTTAATTTTATTTTAATTATTTAAACTTTAGTGCTGCAATCACAGTTGTTCAATGGAAGAGTGTTGGCAGACAAAAGCTTGAGCCTTGAATTGGAAATTTCACAAACTCATATAGTTATTTTAAAGAATCTTTCTTGTGGTATTAACTAGTGCTGGGAATTTATCTGTTTGTGTATTCGAATATTCGTTCAGAAAGCTTCACGACTATTCGAATTATTCGAGTATTCGAATATTCGTGGAGTATTCGAATATTCGTGGAGTATTCGAATATTCGCACAGTATTCGAATATTCGCACAATAAAAAACACTCCCCTAAGCCCATGAATGTGTCTCGTTATCATTTTTTGAATCTGCCTCTGTTTCCTAAAAAATTAGCTATTTAATTCTTAACTTTCAAATAATTCCGGAAATTTTTCATTGTTTATTTTAGAAAAATTAATGACGATTATATTGTTGGTATATTATATTATAATGTAGGTTGCAAGACGAACTTGTAATCATTGTCGTGCTGTTAGTATATCTAAGAATCTCTTGCATTTCTATTTTCGTATTTATAATCCTCTATGTGTTAAAGGGTAAATTCATGTTTGTTTTTATTGCATAATTCGAATGCGATATGGATAACCACCAGTCGATTTGTTACAACATACAATACAATAACTCTAATATCATATTTTGATTACATTTTGGTGTTTATGAACTTCTATGCGCCGCCTATGAGTAAAGGACAAATACAGCTTTCGACTTACTCAAGTGTTTTTAACTAACTTTAAAGAAACTATACCTCAATCTGGAAACCCAAATAATTTATCGCTTTCAACTCGATAAAAGCGCCCTACAATTCAAAGTTTCAAAATGTGTTGCGACACCTTCTACTTAGTAATCCGACATATGCTGTTTCTCTGCAGATTTTTATTGGCTCATGAAGGCGTGAAGAAACTGAAAGATTCATAGAAATACTCTACAAAATTATATGGTTCTTAGAAATATTTAGTTGAAACCAAGCAAAGAGAGCCTACAATGAGAATACAGTGCAAAGCTAGCAAATTATTCATAATCACTTATTTGAAGGATCTACTTTTTTCTCCTAGTGCTCCCTGCGGTGAGTGCTTCTAAGAATCTTCTGGCGATCATTCCTAGCCATAATATATATATATATATATATATATATATATATATATATATATATATATATATATATTCGAATATTTAAATATTCGAATACACTTTCGTTGAAATAATTCGTATTCGAGTACTCGAATATTCGAACTATTCGTATTCGATTCCCAGCCCTAGTATTAACTGTTACCTAAGATCTAAGTCAATGAGATTTTGCTTAACCCTTTTGGTCATAGCGTATTCAATTAAATACATGAAAATTATAATTTTTTTTTAAGCGTGATATCTGCAGAGCTCTATCCATTTAATAGTTTTCTATTTGTTAGTAGATCCCTTTACGTCAAGTTTTCAAAAGTGGTACCATCTATGAGTTATGTTGTTAACTTGAACCATATTGGAGCATTGCAGAACACTGTGTGTATGTCAGGGGCACAGATCAAGTTTTTTGCTGCTCTAATTTTTTGAATTAGTGACTAGTTTTTTGCACAATATATACAAATTGTAGTGTCTAACACATTCTATTTGCGAATGCCATAAGTGATTTGTGCTGTGTTGTCATAGTTTTTCATATAAAGGTGCCCAAACATTCGTGTATTCAATTGAATACATCGTGATTTATAGGAACTGTTGACGATGGTAAGTCTGACATCACTTTTTAGTTTTTGTTGGGTAATTTTTTGTAAATATTGGTTTAGGCTGCCAAATACGATAGGAAAAAGCCACTTACACATGCAGAATTATTAGAACTCATCGAATCCGGCCTCTCAGACATTGAAAATTTGAGCGACGATGATGTTGACCAAAATGGGTGGGGGAGCAGTCAGAGAAGGAGAGTGGCGATGAAAATTTGGAAAATATCCATATGGATCTAGAAGAGCATATACAAGAGGTGGAAAATAATGTAGAACTTATGGAAGTAGATGTTACAGAAATGCAGTCAGCCAATAGTGCAGGTGTAAGAATCCCGGTTGTAAAGGCCAGAGTCGTGTAATTTGTCTGAAATGTAACATACATTTATGCTTATCAAAATATAAGAACTGTTTTATGCAATAAAATATAATATAAATCAAGTAAATTTGTGTATTTCGATTTGTTTCAGCCTCCATTGGTACCTTTACGTTATAATGTTTTCAATTGAATACATCATATAACTCAAAAACCTTTTACCCAAGAAAAACTTTGCACAAGCTTAACACATTACAGAAATTATACGCTTTCATGTTACGAATTATTGGAATTTTCATTGACAAAAAAAAAAGTCGTGACCGAAAGGGTTAAGTAGGTTTAATGTGTGTTGGATGAAAATTCCAGGTGATGTGTTGAAACTGCTACTTGGCTTTAGTGATTGACTGCAGGCCTTGCTAACGACTTCCATTAAATCGCTAGGATTTATCATTAGAAACTCCAGAGACTTCATATCTGTAGACACAATAGTGCTTTATAATAACTTGAGTATGCTAATATATGTTGGTTGCCGTTTTATTCGTGCCATTTAGTCCTCAAATCAGTGCAACACAGATATCTTAAATACCTGACTTACTTTGAAGACAGACACTCCTAAAAGAGGTATTCCACAAGATTTATCAATCATTTCAGCCTTAAATCCCTTGATGAAAGGACATAATTTTTATATAAGGTTATTCATGGAGAGGTGGACTGTCTAGAGGTCCCAGATTCACAGCTGCCATTTTGCACATTGCAGTTTTTGTTCCGTACACGCTGTTGTGACACTTTTTCACTTCCCATCCCTAAAACAAAGATCCTTTTTAAATCTTCCATTTACTTTATGTATTCAGCTTGTAATAAAACGGTTAGCGATATTTTCATAAACTACAGCTGTGTGGCTTCCTTCTTGAGACATCTTAATGAACCACTCTGTACCTGATAATTATTCAACCTTGTATTTTTGTTTTTGTTATGACATATATTGAATATTTTGTAGTTGGGCTTATGCCTGTTGAAATAAGTATATAAAAAAAGTACATATAGATGCAGAAATAGGTTGATCTAAATTAAAAAAATATTATAATTGAATTCACCGGGTTGGTAAAACTCTGTATATGGTATAGTTATGAAATGAAGGCCTAATGTTTTGTTACAAATTTAGGAAGCAATTTCCGGCAGTGTCATCCCAAAGTCCAGTAGTCCCACCATCTATACCAGCATGGCAACTCTCCAGTGTTCCAGATGCAGAAGATCATGATCATGACGGAAAGTCTGAAGAGATGGAAGTTGGTTCTGGATCTGGTTCTTCAGAACCAGAACACTCTACCCATAAAAGTGATTCCAGTTTAGAAATTATGTAAGTTTAAAATGATGCAGATTCTAAAGCGTTTCTATCTGTGCTATGTAGTGTGTCCGTATGACATTGTTTTTGTGGGGTATCACAGTTATAAATATAGCTAGAAGGTTGCAGTTTTCACAGCACTGTTCTACTTTTTTTTTGGTGAAACTAGCAATGCCGAAACCAAAACTAACACGGCACTCCGTGTTTTTGAGCTACAGGTGATTTTGAAATTTTGTCTTTTTTAGGCACCCCATGTACCTTCTTTATGTTACGCGATGATAAAACTGTGAAAACTAATTATATTTCTGTCTACTGGTCATTACATTTATTTTTTGAGAGTATTGTATATATATTTTTAAATTTCAACAACACACCATGAGGCCTTCAGCCTAAATACTATCGTACCGTGGGTGTTGACAAGGAGGAAAGAGGCAACTTGTTAATTCTGGACTTGAAGGTTTGGAGGTTCGGAGGAGAAGGAAAAACATGTGTCGGGAAGGAATTCCACAACTTGGAAGTCCTCGGGACAAAAGAGCGGGCATAACAAGATGTTCTATGTCTGGTGACCTGGACAGTAAAAGGGTGCATTCGCTCTGTTCCCCTGGTAGATCTGTTGGGGGCAGCAGGTGGGGGAACTATGGAGGAAAGCTCCTCTGAGCGGTGTCCGTGCAGATATCTATAGAATAGAGAGAGGTCACCAACAGCACGTCGGTGGGCAAGGGATGGCAGCCTTTGGGTGAGGGTAGGGTCACCGATGAGACGTATAGCTCTCTTTTGAATGGAGTCCAGGATAGCGAGTGTAGAAGCGGCAGCTGCACCCCAGATGTGGGAGCAGTATTCGAGGTTTGGCCATATTTGTGAAGTATATAAGGTATAGGGATTATTTGGTAAAAAGTATTTGCGAGCCCGAAAGAGGAAACCTAATTTCTTAGCAGCCGCTTCTGCAATTGATGTGACATGTTGGTACCAATTAAGATTTCGATCCACAGAAATGCCAACAAGTGAAAAGGACTCATTACTTTGAATAACTTGGTTGTTCACTGTGATGGGTCTAGGGCTGGTGTATCTCTTATGAGATAGAAAGACTGTGATTTGGTGGGGTTGAATTGTACAAGATTTCTACTTCCCCAGTCTAATATTTTTTGGAGATCCACAGAGACAGAACCCTCCATGAGTCTGCGATCCTCATCTAATTGGGCTCAAGAGACAGGCTTAGAATATTGTATATTTGAGTGGAGGGTGCTGTCGTCCGCGTAACTGTGAACTGGGTTGGATGTGCTAGAGAGGAGGTCATTGATGTGGAGAAGAAACAAAATAGGGGCTAAAGCTGAACCTTGAGGAACTCCTGCATTAATTGGATACAGTTTAGAGGAATGGCCATCCACAACAACAGAAATGCTCCTGTTGGAGAGGAAATTAGCTGTCTAGGTACAAAGTTTTGGTGGTAGGCCATAAGCCGGAAGTTTATTAAGCAGCGCTGCGTGCCAGACCTGGTCGAATGCTTTGGATATGTCTAGAGCGACAATCTGGGATTCACCGTGTAGTTCCATAGACTTCTTCCAAGAATGGGTGACAAAAGAAAGGAGGTCGGCAGTCGATCTGCGCTGACGGAATACATACTGCCTGTCATGGATTAGACTGTGTTTTTCAAGAAATTTTAGTAATTCGGTGTTTATACACTTTTCCATCACTTTAGAGACGACTGAAAGGAGAGAAATAGGCCTGTAGTTGCTAGGAAGCGCTTTGGATCCTTTCTTGGGGATGGGTTGTACTCGAGCAGTAGGGAATATGCCTTTATTGTAAGATATCTGAAATAGACGAGTCAGGATAGGAGCAAGTTCTGGTGCGCATTTTTTTAGAACAATTGCTGGATATTTGGAATTCTCACCCAATGAGGATTTTTATCTACTGTTTTGTCTGTTTACAGTATTTTTACACCTGAAAAAATATTTTTTATGAAATGTGGGTTTCTCTGTAAAGTTAGCATGAGCTATTGAAAGAATAGCAGTTTATGGCCGAAAACATCATCCTAGTTCTTGAATAGATTGAATCTTGTATGGGTGATACTTGTTGAAATGCATAATTTCACTTGCAGATCTTCTTCCAATCTGAAATTCACGAGCATGTTGTTGAACGCCTGAGATTGAATTTTTGACAACCATAGAATTTAGACTTGTGTTCTCTGACATTGAAGGCTGTCCACCCTGAGGACGATTAACATACATAACCTATTTCATTGAAATGCGTTATTTTGTAAGACTTCGTACGTGGTATTGCAAGATGATCTGGATTAATTTCATGGCAAAGACAGAAAAGTTATTATCCTATCTTATTTATATGTTTTTTTTACTTAATATTTTAGTGCATTTTTCTAGACAGTTACTAGTTACACCAGCAGTTAATTGGGAATTAAAGGTGGCATGATATTGAAACGGGTAGCTGTATAGTTTGAAATGGTTCGTTGCATACTGGGAATACCATGACTGTCCATTTAATGTGTACAGCCGAAAAGATTGGTCCAAGTCCGGTCATGAGTCTGGTCTGGGTTGGCTAAGAGAATGCCCACTTTAGACATTAGCAACAAGAATGATTGTGATAAAATTCATCCAAATAAGACTGGTGTGAAACTCTTATAGAAATTACCTTTGAGACTAAATAAAAACCTATAGGGGGTTTGAATAAAAAAAAGTTTGTGGCTTTTGTGAGGTCTGACAATAATGCTGATGTGAAAATCAAATTTGTCATATTTTGAAACGCCACTACAGACGATCTCGTGGTGCAGGCTGCTAGTGTCAGCATACATAGTGAGGGGTCCCGGGTTCGATTCCCGGGTGAAATCTGACCAACGGAACCCAAGTAATGGCTTTTTTCAAACTTTATGGATTGTATACAGGGTGTCCACCTAGTGTGGGGGTGGAAGATGCCTCAGTTATTTTCAAAGATAGAGAAAAAATTTAAAGAATCGCTGCTCTTAATTTCTGAACGTCTACAAAACTAAAATATTGCAGTGTATACAGGTGTCCCAAATTTCTTGTACCGACATAAACTTCATTTTTTTTAAATTGCAGCTCCTACTTTTATAACATTTTTAGATCCCTGGCAAAAAATAAAGGGTATGCTGTCATACAATTTTTCTTCGAAATCCCAATAGTTTTCGAGTTATTAGAAAAGTCATGTGAAAAATACAATTTTTATTGCTCTACAAAAATATCAATTGTAGTTTTATAAAGACCAGTATTGAGTTAATTTTCTGAGGAATTCGTGTCAGATAGTGGCTCAATCAAGATATGATGTCAAAATCTACGAAACTTATACCGGGTGTTCAGTAATTTATGTTTTTCTGGAAAAAATTCAAAGTTTAAAAGGTCGCTTCTTTCAAATGGAACACCCATTCGATTAGATCAGATACTGTCCTATAACTTTCATCAGGCATTCCCTATACCAAAAATCTACAGTTTCAGAAATATCACCACTTTCATGATACGATAGTTAGACATTGCCAGATTCCATGAAGTAGGCACTGCATGTACTTAAATGTACAATACAATTATACAATTACACAAAAGTGTGCTATGGGGGAATCCATACAAAACTAAAATGTTTATTGCTAATCATTAAACAAATAAGTCTAATAAAACAATAAATATTAATATACAATATTATAAAAATAGTTAGTTATAACATGTGTATCAACAATAAACTTATTTCAAGTCATCAAAGTCTATTTCAGATGTGCGAAATGACGTCTTTCTATCTGAATACACATTTGTATCTTATTTCAAAATTCCTGGCAAACTTTTTCCAACATTTCCGGAGTCACCCTCTGAAATGCAGTCCTAATTTTAAGTTTCAGGTCCTCTATGTCTCTCGGAGTTTCATAATAAACTTCTTTCTTTATGAATGTCCACAGCAAGAAATCCAGGCGTGTTAAATCTGGTGATCTTGCTGGTCACTGAACTGCCCCACCTCTTCCATTCTTTATCTTAATTGGGATAAAATATGTCCAATTGTTGTTTCACCTGAAGAAAAGGAATTAGAAACTAGGTGTACTGTTTTCTCGTAATTTGTTGAAAACCGTTCGGGAGCTGATCTGCAAATTTACCGAATCTTCATTAAATCCTTCAAATTTCAATAACTCAATTTGCTATTAAGGTAAGCTTTGTTGGTTAGAAAACCAACATTTAAGTTTATTTTCGGAAAATTTTTGTATATTTTCAAACCATAAGTAATTTTGATAAAATATAGTACATTGTTTCTACTACACAGGCTATACCGGTAATCAGATTGATGCCTGCTCGCATTTGCTATTAAAAACATTTTTATGGAAATTCACTTCCATAACACATTTGCTGCATCTAGACTTTTGAAAAATGTTTATATATTTTCAAACAATAAATTTATTTCGATGAAATATGGTACATTGTTTCTACTATATAGGCAACCAAGTTTGATGCCTGCTTTCATCAAAGAAAGACATTTGCTATTAAAAATATTTTAAAGAAAATTCGCTTCCATAATGCACTTGCTGCGTCCAGATATATATATTGCATACAGAGCAGGATTCTCAACAGAAACAGCACTGCACCAACTGGTGCTGAAACTGGAGAATACGCTGGAGAACAAGGAGGTGGCGCTGGGGGCCTTCCTAGACATAGAGGGGGCCTTTAGCAACACCTCGTTCGGATCGGTTCTGGCAGCTGCCCGGGAGCGTGGAATAGAGGAGACCTGCTGCAGGTGGATCGGTTCCATGCTCAGGGACAGGGCGGTGTTCACCTCACTCGCGGGAGGGACTCTGCTGGCGGGGGTCGCGGCGGGGTGTCCGCAGGGGAGCGTTCTGTCTCCCTTGCTCTGGTGTCTAGTCGTGGACGGCCTGCTGGGGAGGCTCTCGGGAGGGGGGTATGAGGTACAGGGCTATGCGGACGACATTGTCATCATAGTCCGAGGAAAGGTCACACAGGCAGTGTGGGAGCGTATGCAGACTGCACTGAAAGTGGTGGAAGGGTGGACGGTTGATCAAGGGCTCGGGGTGAGCCCCGAGAAAGCAACCGTCGTGCCGTTTACGAGGAGGAGGAAGTGTGAAAGCCACAGAACTCTCACTCTATACGGTAGGAGCGTTCCAATGGCCAGGGAGGTAAAATATCTTGGGGTCGTATTGGACTCTAAGCTAACCTGGAATGGTCACATTGGAAAAATACTGCGTAAGGCAGTCATGACCTTAGCCGTCACTAGGCGGCTATATGGAAAAACGTGGGGACTAAGACCTAGTATGGCCCACTGGCTGTACACAAGGGTGGTCAGACCATCGTTAACATATGCGGCACTGGTCTGGTGGCCTAAGGTGACACAATCCAGTGCCAAACAAAAACTAGGCAAGATCCAAAGGATGGCTTGCCTAGGCATCACAGGGGCCATGTCTTCAACCCCAACAGCCGCCATGGAGGTGTTGCTGGATCTACCCCCCCTACACTTCGTTATTATGGGAGAGGCCAGGCTAGGACTATACAGACTAGCCTGCAATGGTAGACTGAAGATCAACCCAGGCTTCAGGGGCCACTGCAAAATTCAGGAGATCGTGAAGGAACCCATGCTTGAAATGAGGTCAGACTTCGCGAGCCCGCGAATGTGCAGGGAAAACAACTTCACAGTGGAAATCCCTGATCGCGGGGCATGGCGGGAGGAGACACCGGGCATACCACGGGACGCGCTCGTCTGGTTCACGGACGGATCTGGCGGGGAGCGTGGGACGGGGGCAGGTGTTTACTCGGAAGGACCGAGGGTAAGTCACAGTATTTCCCTCGGAGCCCATGCAACGGTGTTTCAGGCCGAGATGTACGCCATCCTGCACTGTGTGCGGGAGAACAAGAGGAGGGGCTACACCAACAAGCGGATCCTCATAGCCACAGACAGCCAGGCAGCCCTTAAGGCACTAAGTAGCCCACGGGTAAATTCCTGGCTGGTGAGTGAGTGCCGAGACGAGACGAGCGACCTGGCTGGGCAGAATGAGGTGACCCTCATCTGGGTGCCGGGTCACTCGGGGGTCAAAGGCAATGAAGAAGCTGACAGTCTCGCAAAGAGGGGGTCAGCAGAACCATTTATGGGACCAGAACCGGCTCTGGGCGTGTCAAAGAGCACTGCCAGGGGAGCCATTAAGTCCTGGGTCAGAAACCAACACAAGGTGTACTGGGCGGACTGTCCAGGGCTCAGACATGGGAAGTCAATAATTGACGGACCCAGTTCAAAGAGAGCTGTGGAGCTGCTAAACCTTAGCAGAGGACAGCTCAGAAACACAACAGGTCTCTTGACGGGACACATGGCCGTCAAGAAACACCTACATAAAATGGGGCGGTTCGAAGGGGACCTCGCATGCAGACTCTGCGGCGAGGGGGAGGAATCAGCCCAGCACATCTTGTGCGAGTGTATAGCTCTGGACCGGAAAAGACAACTGATCTACGGTCACTCTAGACCGGAGACAGAGCAATATAAAACTTCACCCTACCAATCGCTGTGCAGACTAGTTCAAGGCACAGTGATTTTGGAATGGGTGGAGTAAGACTAGGGGTATGCACAATCAACCGAGGGTTGCGGTGCTATCGGGGCGGCAAGGCCGCGGACGAGCCCTGAGGGAACAAAAAAAAAAAAAAAAAAAGATATATATATATATATATATATATATATATATATATATATATATATATATATATATATATATATATATATATATATATATATATATATATATATATATATATATATATATATATATATATATATATATATATATATTTAATAAGGCTCTGTTTAGAGAACAATGCACTTTTAGAGCAGAAACCTAGTTGCAAAGAATTAATTTTAACTAATAATTGTATGTTACCTTTCCAAAGAATATCTCTTGTGTTTTATTAACGTTGATAAACCTCCCACAAAGCAAGTAGAGCAGTAAAGCTTATTAGACATACAATACAGCATAATTGTTGGCCACATGAGTAGGTCATTATTGGATTTGTTAATTTATTTTTGTTATGTATGTGTGTATTGATTTACATGATCAAACTAATAAACTGTTTTCTGTTTTAGATACTCAAATCCATCAGATAGTGAATCTTATCATAGAAAATCCTGTGATGAAACAGATAAGGACTAAAAAACAAATATGACATTGTAATAAAATTAGAGGAATTTATCTAGTGATTGTGGACATCCAAATAAAATAATTTTTATTTTAGTCTAGAGTATAAAACTGATTTTATAAAGTATATTAATTGTAGATAATATTCTGTACAATTCAGGTGATTCTACAATGTTTGTTTTTTTTATTAGGACAAATGTTTTTGTTGTTTTTTTATTAATATACAATTACTATTAAATTATTTTAAATACAAATGGCAGCTTGGTTTCACTTTCTAGATTGGTCTGTAGTGGAGGTGTGCGAACCCATGTTTTGTTCGAACCGAACTATGAACGAACCCAAGTAAATATGTTGCCTCGAACTTCGAACCTCTGAAATGGTATGTCTAAGGTTCACAGTCGTACTTCGATCTTCTTAGAAATTCAAAATTGAACATCGAACTATCCAAAATTCTTCAGTGTTCATATATCATTTCCTTCAATACAAAAACTAGTAATATTGTAACATACACTATTTAATATGTAAAATATTCTTATTCTTTTACAAAAAGGAAGGGTTCGACAAATTTGCAGGTTGATTGGCAGAGAAACAGACAGAAAACGCCTTCCGAGGCTGATCGTTGTGGAGATTGGTCAATGTTAAACCAAAAATAAAAAATATTTTAAACTTTTTTAGATTTCCAGATCTATAGATAAGCTCAATTATAAACATGTTATTGTATGGGATTGGCTGAGCAGTTTTAGCAAACCGATTGAGAAAATTCAAAGTGAGCATGATAGGTATAAAATAACCACTTAAAATTTGAACTGTCTCCTGATTGTGGATATTTCACTGTTTTGGCTTATTGTGAAATAAAGCATGTTGAAACCAGTGTTTTCCAAAGGCAATCTGCAATTATCCTCGTAAATTCTGAAAATTTACGTTACCGATCACCTTCGAACACCGCCATCATAATGTTACTGAAAAAGTTGTTGGGAGGCTACGATATATTAAAAAAAATTATTCTGTGATTGCAAAATGGCTCCGTCTTGTCTCAATGTGTCTCACCAACTGTCAAAAATATGCATGAGTTAAATCTCCTGAAATTACGCTATCGACTCAATGAGACCGATAACAAGTTTAATGGGGCCGCAACTTCGCTACCTTTGGCAGCATATAATGCCTGTAAGGTTAAATTTCGAAGTATTTTTGAGCAACGAAGTTCGCACTATTTTGGGGAATTACATATTTCGAACTTCGAACTACTTCAACATCGCTAGTGCGAACATATTTTTGAACCGAAGGTTCGAGTTCAGGTTCAGCTCGAAATTTCGAAGCTTCACACACCTTTAGCCTGTATTATTAAAATCGGTAACACCTTCTCTTTTTGTTGTTTTTGTTTAATTTACTTATTACTCTATGTTAAGGCGTCTCGTCTGGAGGATTAGACCTCTCAAATTTACATATTTCTCAGTAGACTTCATTGTTATGATCTTTACCATCTGTACAATGGAATTTTAAAGATGGTTAGGAATAACCCAACAAGGGTCATTTCTTTTCTTGTTTACAATTGGCAATACCTCTGCCATCCTATCTCAGATAGATAGGTAGGAAAACTCAATATTCATTCAAAGAGGTTCTTCTACAGACTCGACACAAGCAACACCACGCTTGTGATAGCATAATCACTAATCATTTCGTAGAGTTCTCATGAACTCTAAAGCATACCATACATAATATAAGTAATTTTGTATAAGTTTACAGTTTCTTATTAAACGTTAAGTTGTTACTAAAATCAGCGTTTAATTTAACAAAACATAATCAGGTCCTTCGAGCTATCAAGAAACAAAAACAAATAAAATGTGGTACATCAGTACAAAACGTAATTAAACACTCTATTAAGACATTAGAGTAATCTCTCTTCATATTATCATCATTATTTTTGTTGCTTCTACATATATCTGTTATGATTGTGTAATTTTAACAGAAATTGTGGTCTCAAGTGGTATATCAAATGTAGAATTTTTTTGTGACCGCTACACCGTTTTTAGATCTGATCGATCTCCTGCTGTGGCATCACATGGTGGGGGATCTCTGATAGCGGTGAAGAATATCCTCAACCCTGTTGAAGTTAACATCTCTGATTCTGTTCATGAATTTTTGCTTATAATTGACGTTTGCTGCTGCAAAATTCTTGTAAGTGGTTCAATATTTATATTATGGCAGTATATATACCATCTTCAATAGTACCTGTGTCTAACTCTCGGCTTGCATCTTTTTTTGATTACCGTAAAACGGGGTTACTTTGAACGGTTTTTTATTTTAAATCTATATCTCTCAAATAAGGCAGTGAGTAAAAAATAAATTAAAAAAATATGTCACTAGCATCAGTTAGAACTTTCTATTGACAAAAAATTAGATTGTAAAATGATCAATAACAAATTTTTTAAAATTAATTTATGGGTGTTCAAAGTTACACCACGGTCGGGGTTACTTTGAACGCCTATAATGAAACTACGCGATTTTAATGTAACCCCCTAGATAGTATTGCTTTGAACAACTAAACACTAGAAACTCCCTTGTTTTCGGGAAAAAAATTATGCAACAATAATACACAATTATTCACATAAAATAACATATTTTATTCATAAACATATGGTAAGGCACTTATTAAAACAAAACATAAATAAAAAACAGCAGTAGGTACCTACCTATTCTAACAAAACATAATATATATAAAACTAAACTAATATTTGGCAATAATTTTACAGCCTAAAAAAATAAGTGCACAGAAATTAATAAATGGAACTGAACTATCTATTGCAGACTTTTCAGATATGGGCGAATATGATTTGCACTACACAAGAAGGTCCCTCTTCTGTCTATCTGTGGGTCTGGCAGAGCTGTTAATAATTCAGAGATGGGTATAATTCCCTCGTCAGGTACTTGTGGCCAGTAAAATTTGTAATTAACTTTAGACTACATCCTTAAAAATGCCATTTCAAAATTTTGGTTTTCTAAGTCACCAGTGGAGATTACTTTTCCTAAATAGTGGTGAACTAGAGATTTTACTTTAAACTGAACCAAATAAAATTTATCTAGTTTTGTATTTCCAACATATTCTTCAGGTGCTTCATCTACATCAGACTCTAGTTCCTGTTATGATTCTTCAATTTCAAATCCTTCATTTCCAGTTTCTTCTTGAAGGACGTCTTCAACTGTGTTTGAATCATTCTGACTTTCTCTGAGGTCTACACAAATGCTTTTTCCTGGTTGAACATTAATCTTTTTTTTCTGTCTGTGTTGGCACGTCAGCACCGCGAAATTCTTTCAACACTTCAATTACAGCCGTAGACACATGTTCCCATACCGGTGCTTCATTTTGGTCAGGCTGATAGTCAGGTAAATGTTTTAGGGGATGCTGTGGGTCTAATTGATAAATTCCACATGCTTTAAAACCAGCCTGCATATTTGCTGACACTTCTCTTCCTTCTGGATACAATTTGGTGTATAACTTGAATAGTAATTTTGGAAATTCCTCTTTAGTGAGAGTTTGAGATTTACGCTGCACTTTCATTTTCCATTTATCTAATATCTGACGCCAATATCGTTTTAATGGTCCATAAAAAGCGACATCTAAGGGCTGAAGGAAATGTGTTGAATTGGCTGGCAGGCAACAAAATTTTATGTTGTATTCTTCGCACTCTGATAAAACTGACTCCGTAACGTGGCTGGACAAATTATCTCCTATTAGGACTTTGGTTCCTGGTAGTTTTTTGCAGCCGGTAGAAAAATCGTGGCAAACCAGTCATCAAATGCGAATGCATCAAACCACCCACTCTTTGTTCTACTATAACAGGTTTTTGCTGGACCGCCTTCCATCCATGTTGTCCACAAATTCTCAGATTTATAAACTACATATGCGGGTAACATTTGTGCCATTGCATTTCCACAAAACATGATAGATGTGGCACTTTTTGAAAAATCCCTAATTCTTTCAGGATATTTTACCCCACGTTTAAATAAAAATTTTTTTATTCCTGGATTGTCGGACAGGTTAGTCTCATCGTAGTTGAATATGTTTGTTGGCTCAACGCCCTGAATAGTTTCTTTCAAATTTACAAAAAAAAAAATCGACCATTTTGGCTGAAACGGCTGATCTGGCTTTTTTATATTTTGGCAATTTTGTAACGTTATTGCATTTTTGTGTCTCTTTAAAAATTGCAACGCGCATTCCTTTGACGGAAAATTATTCCTTCGAAATATAATAAAAGATTAATTTTCTCAGGTCCCTTAAATCCAACGGTAAACCCCACTCCCCCAGGATGTGAGCGTTTTTAACAATATTAATTTCCTCCTCTTCTGTGAGGGCAAGAGGGTGACCAATCTTATTGTCATGCTTTCCTCTTAGCTTGTGACAACGTCCCTAATGAAATTTCATATTTTTTAAATGCTTCACGCAAAGACATTTAAAAAAATTTATTTCATGAAGAGCTTTCTCTAAGACTTCTGGAGTAAAATTGGCATATTTTCTTGCAGCAGGTTTTCTTTTGTACAAACAGACCATTTTCTACAAGAAAAAACCGAGTTAATTTATAGCCTGGGGCTGCATTGAACGGGTTCAAAGTAACCCCAAAAAATGATGTCTAAGTGTGTTGTTTTGATAAAAAAATTATAATCAAAAAGTGTGTTTAAATATTTTAAATTTCTTTAACATAGCTTTGTTAGGATACCGTATTGTTACAGCAAATACATTTTGTAAACATGTGATGTATATACTTACGATTACAACAACAACATTTTGCACCCCTCTTCTAACGTCAGCTTTGTAGGTTAGAAATTACATGTCAAGTTTGTCAACCCCAGAAAAAATATTTACGACCAGTGTTGCCATACCATTCTTAAATGTGTGGTGAATTGAACTGTGAAAACTAGATGTCGCTAAACTGAATGGTTATTTCACTATCAGTCAATATAACAAAATTGATTTTTTGTTCAAAGTAGCCACACGGATCAAAGTAACCCCGTGTTACGGTACTTTGAATCTTGTGAATTTCTTAATGACCGCAATATGCTGGTAATTGGTTACTTTAATATTCTGGTATATGTCAACTATTGCAATTCCCTGGGAAATATCAGTCATAAATGCTCACTCCTCATCAACACCATTAATTTTTATAACTTGAGTTAATTCAATCAAATTACACTTTTGGATCTTGTGATATCCAACGTATATTACAATGTATTTCGGGATTCTCCTATTATGACTGAAGATACGTACCATCCTTCATTAAATGTTGATGTATGTTTGATGAATGATGCTAGACATCATGATTTTAATTATTCTAACTGCTCTAACTTTCATTTTTAGAGCAACTAACTTCCGTGGGCTTTATAATGCAATTCACAATATCAATCGGAGCTTTTTATATGCCTTTTCTAATGTTGATGAAGCATTATCGCTTTTTACAGTAAATTTTATGATGTCTTGGATATCTTTGTTCCCAAGAAGAAAATAACGGTCTCGCATTATCCGCCTTGGTACAACACTAAGGTTATTAAACAATTGGGGATGAAGCAGAGGCTTCATCAGAGATATAAAAGAACACTGCTTCAGGCTGATAATGAGGCTTACTCCCTTTGCAGGTTGGACTTTATGAGAAGATGTATGAATGCTTATAGACAGCACGTAGAAAAGAGAAAGACAAAGATCAAGAATGATCTTAGCACTTTTTGGTCATTTCTGCAACAAAACAAAAAGGCTCAAGAATACAGGCCACATGACTTACAATGGTACTCCTCTAGTATCTCCGGACGAAATAATGAATGCTTTTGCAGATTTCTTCTCTGACAGTTGGCCTGTCAGTGATTTTTATGTATGATGTAAATACTGTGCTTTATATTCAGGATCTGGATACTTATGATATCCAGCTAACAATTAAGAACTAAAATATCAGAAACCCCTTTGTTTTATATTTAACTTATCCTTAAAAACCAAAACATTTTCACAACTCTGGAAAATGTCCAGGGCCAGTCCTATTCATAAGGAAATTGCACTCTTATTCAAAATTACAGGCAAGTTGTAATAATGCCGAATTTTACTAAGGTTGTTAAATATTCTCTTGAAAGGTATTTATCACCACATGTATATCCATTTATCTCTCCCAGTCAGCACAGGTTTCTAAGAAATCGCTTCACAGTTACTAACCCCTGTACCTTTACTAAGTATGAACCTAATGTCCTTGACAAGAACATTCAGGTTGATGCTGTATATTTCCACATTAGCAAGGCTTTGGATTCCATTCCGCATGTGCTACTTTTGAATAAACTGAGTAACTTTGGCCTCTCCGCAAACTGTTTTGTCTCTGCGTCGATGCTTGCATGTTGATGTCCGTGCATGTTTGTGCGATAGACACACATGTAGGTTGTGATTTTTCAGTGAATTAGAAACCCAATTATTATTTCAGTAGAGGTGTGCAACCCCATGTTTTGTTCGAACCGAACTATGAATGAATCCAAGCAAATATGTTGCCTTGAACATCGAACCTCAGAAATAGTATGTCTAAGGTTCATAGCCAAAGCTCGACCTGCTGAGAAATTCAAAATCGAACTACCCCAAATTCTTCAGTGTAACATACAATATTTGATATGTAAAAGATTCCCATTCTTCTTACAAAAAGGAAGGGTGTGACAAAATTTGCAGGATGATTGGGTAAAAATGCCTTCCAGTGCTGATATTGTGGAGATAGGACGTTAAATCAAAAATAAAAAACAACATATTTTAAAGTTTTTTTAGATTTCTGGATCTATAGATAAGCTCAATTATAAATATGTTGTTGTTGTTTGGCATTGGATAGGCAGTTTTAGCAAACAGTTAGATTGACAGGGTTCAAAGTGAGCATGATAGGTATAAAATAACCACTTAAAATTTGAACTGTCTCCTGATTGTGAATATTTGACGGTTTTGGCTCATTGTGAAATAAAGCATGTTGAAACCAGTGTTTTATCCTCACAAATTCTAAAAATGTACGTTACCGATCGCCTTCGAATACCACGATCATACTCTTGTTACTGAAAAAGGTGTTGGGAGGCTAGCATATATATATATATATATATATATATATATATATATATATATATATATATATATATATATATATATATATATATATATATATATATATATATATAATTCTGTGATTCCTAAATGGCTTCATGGTGTCTCAATGTGTTCCAACAACTGTCAAATATATACATGAGTGAAATCTCCTGAAATTACCCTATTGACTCAATGAGACCGGGGGTCCGGACTCCTTGATGACAGTGATTGTCACAGGATTCTGGGAATGGTCTCGGACTTGATGCCTACAAAAATCAGCAGAGATCTGTCTTTCAAGACCGTCCTCCCGGAAAGGGAGGACTGGGACCGGAACCAATCGACCCTGTTGAGAGCGGACCTCTGCTGGTACTCTGACGGCTCCAAAACCAATATGGGAGTAGGAGCCGGCGCATATGGGGGCAGCACCGATGCTAGACTATCAGCTAGCCTCGGCAAGTACGCAACCATACACCAGGCAGAAGTTTATGCCATCGAGATGTGTGCAAAGGAAAGCTTAAAAGACCTATGCACAAACAAATCGATAAAGATATTTGCAGATAGCCAAGCTGCAATAAAGGCTCTTGGTTCCTACCGTTGCAATTCAAAGACGGTATGGAGTTGTAAATCTGCCCTTAACGAATTGGGCAGCTGTAATGAGGTGTCGCTGGTCTGGATACCGGGTCACTCGGACCATGATGGCAACGTTGCGGCAGACGCGCTTGCCAGGAGTGGTGCCCAGTGTGACTTTGTCGGACCAGAACCGGTGCTGGGAATAACATCTTGCACAGCAAAACGCACCTTAAACACCTGGACAGATAGAAGGACAATTCAATATTGGCAAAATCTTCCAGGATTAGCTCACTCTAAGGCCTTCATAAATGGCCTGTCTGAGTCAAGGGCTAAGAAACTTCTAGAGTTGAACAGACAACAACTGAGTACTCTAGTCGGCCTGTATACAGGACACTGTCGCTTGCGGCATCACATGCACCGTATTGGGATCGGTCAGGAGACCGAGTGCCGGCTGTGTATGGAGGATGACGAAACAGCAGAGCACGTGCTATGTTCCTGTCCGGCAGCGGATAGGACTAGACACCTGCTCTTTGGCAAGGTAAAGCTTGCTCCAGAGGATCTGGATCAACTTTCACCCGCAAAGGTTATCGACCTCTGTAGGAGGCTGGATTTGTTGGGCGAAATATAGACATTAGGCGTGAGCCACAATAGACCTTATGGTCGCGGTGGAGGGACCGATATGGACCACTCACAAACTAACCTAACCTAACCTAACCAATGAGACCGATGACTTTAAAGCGCCGCTACCGAGTTAACAGGACCGCAACTTCGCTACCTTTGGCAGCATTCAACGCCTATAAAGTTAAATTTCGAAATATTCTTGCGTTATGGGACCAGGAGTGAGTAGGGGTGTAGAATTTTTTTAGCTAATTTTCGTAGAAGAAATTCGTTAATGCATTTCTGCATTTTTTATCGAAATATGATGCGTTTGTAAGAAAAAAATCTGAACGCAGTAAGTGCGTTTTGATAGCGAATTTTCGGTAAATTTGCAGTTTAGCTCCCGAACGTTTTTCATAAACTGTTTTCAGAAACCTGCCCCCATCCCCCCTCCCCCACATGGATCCACAAACCTCAAGAAAAATTTCTTGTTCACACACCCCCAAGGAAGTTACGGGACCAGGAGTGAGTAGGGGTGCTGAGGGGGTAGGTAGTAAAAAGGAAATATGAGCAGAAAATTCGAATAAAGCGGGCTTGAAAGCTGTCTTTTTCACATCTTGAAGCCATATCCCGCTTAAACCCTGCCTACCCCGTACACCACCCCTATTCACACCCAGTCGCATAATTTCCTTGGGGGGTGTGAACAAGAAATTTTTCTTGTGGTTTGTGCATCCAGGTGGGGTCCTAGTAATGTTTCTGAAAACAATTTGTTGAAAACGTTCGGGAGCTAATCTGCAAATTTACCGAAATTTCATTAAATCCTTCCAATTTCAATAACTCAATTTGCTATTAACGTAACCTTGTTGGATAGAAAACCAACATTTAAGTTTATTTTCGGAAAATTTTTGTATATTTTCAAACCATAAGTAATTTTGATAAAATATAGTACATTGTTTCTACTATATAGGCTATACCGGTAATCAGATTGATGCCCGCTCGCATTTGCTATTAAAAACATTTTTATGGAAATTCACTTCCATAACACATTTGCTGCATCTAGACTTTTGAAAAATGTTTATATATTTTCAAACAATAAATTTATTTCAATGAAATATGGTACATTGTTTCTACTATATAGGCAACCAAGTTTGATGCCTGCTTTCATCAAAAGACATTTGCTATTAAAAATATTTTAAAGAAAATTCGCTACCATAACGCACTTGCTACCTCCAGAGATTTTTTGCTTCTAATATTTCCCTATTAAATAAAAAGCCAGCTTTCCGGCAACATTTGATGACACAAGCAGGTTAAACTTGTTTATATGCGTCGGCTATCCAGAGAATAACATACAATACAAATTTTTTTGGCCAATTCCGAAACGGAACTGCTCTGACATGTTCAATACTAGATTTCCTAAAACTTGTTTTCTGTAATGAACTTTCAAATTTATTATCACACCTTGGCCCATAGGAAGAGTGATGCATGTACTATTGGAGGAAAGAAGCATAGTTTTATATTTGAAAGATTAAAGTGAGGATGGCAAGCAGCGTTGTCTAAAAACATGAGAATCTTTTTATTACCTCGAAGCATTTTAATATTGAGTGCCTCCAAGCACTCTTCCATCAAGCTTGCAGTGATCCAAGCCTTTTCATTGGTCCACTGCACAGGAAGGTCACTGATTTCCAATTTCGGAAACACCTTGGTGTCACAGATTTACCAATGACAAGTGGCCTTTCGAGTCAGCGTGTCCACAAACTAAAATGGTCAAATGTTCTTTTGACTGTTTCCCACCGCCGCATTTTTATTTTTTTCAGTGCCATAGTCTTGCTTGCCAAGACCCGGAAGAAGAGGCCTGTTTCATCACAATTAGCGATATTGCTGGGATCATAATCTTTGATGATTTCAGCCAAATTACTCTTCCAACTTTCGACAGTCTGTAAATTGACATATTTTGCTTCACCACAAATTTGTTTGTACGAATTTGATGGCGATTTCTGAAAGTCTCCAACCCAGTATTTGAAGCTTTGAAAATCCTGGAGCTTGCGTCTAGGAACCATTCATCTAGAATTCTGTTAATTTGTTTGCTTCCAGTTTTCCAAATTTTTCCTTTTGAATGGAAATTCTCCCCGCATAGATAATTAATAATAATAATAATTTTTATTGGCCACCTTGGGTACAAGCAGTACATGTGACAGGTCATATGTATACATGAACAAAAATATAGTCCAGAACAAGTGATCAAGTAAAACAAAAACAAAGACTAATTAAAAAGTCAAATGTCTGTAAACAAAGACAAAACAAGTTAAAGTCTAAAACATCTACAAACAAAAAAAAGAAAACATATGTATAAATAAAAAACAGCATGTTAAGAACCTAAATACATATAAATAAAAACAAGATATATGTACTCAAAAATTCACAAATATGTCACTAAATAAAATATACAAACAAATAGTTTAATATAAACAACGATAAAATTCACACAAGCAAATCAAGATACCCCACAAATAATGAACCCTGAATCACCGACTAGCAAAATCCAGGAAATCTTCGTGGCTGTAAAATGCTTCCTCAACTAAAAATCGTTTAACTTCCCTGTTAAATGTATCAAAGGTTCTTATTTTTCTATATTCAGCTGGTAAAGCATTGAAAGACACAATACAGTTGTAATAGGGGCCATGTTTATACTTTGTTGTTCTGTGAAGCGGTATTCTTAATGAAGCCTGGTGACACATCTCTAATCATGATAGGAGGAGTTACAGGTAAACAGTTCCAAATTATTCCTTGCAAAACGGACATATTTTACGATGTAAATACATGGAACTGTAAAAAGGCTGTGATCTCGAAATACATTTCTACATGTTTCTGTTGGCCTTAGATTAAACATTAACCTCAGTAATCGCTTTTGAGATACAAAAACTCTGCTCACAGTCACCGCCCTACCCCAGAATATAATACCATAACTTATGTGAGGGTATGCCAAGGAGTAATACATGTTTATTATGCTCTGTAAGTTAACAGCGTTTTTCATCTGTAGTATTGCAAAATATGCTTTATTCAGGTTCTTGCAAACTATATCAATCTGATTCTGCCATGATAGACTGGCATCTAAATGTACACCTAAATACTTTACAGTGTCTACCAGAGTAATGCCGAAATTATTCAGGGACTTCCTGTTTATGAACTCTACATGTGCAGTTTTTCCAGTATTCACGATAAGTCTGTTTCTATCACACCAAGCCCGGAAATGGTCTATCACAGCGCCAACATCATGAAGAAGCTGCTCCTTAGTATCTGCGCAGACAGTAACACAAGTGTCATCAGCAAACACAGTCACCAGCCCCCCCAGTACATGCAATGGCATATCATTGATAAATAGTATGAATAGCAATGGGCCCAGCACTGGACCTTGTGGAACACCTAAGCCTATGTCATACTTATTAGAGATATTATTTTTAAAGTTTACTTTCAGTGACCTGCCACTCATAAATGACTTAATCCACTCCAAGAATGTTCCACGAATTCCCAAAGCAAACAATTTCTCACTCAATATGTTGACATCCACAGTGTCAAAAGCCTTGGTGAGGTCAAAGAACACAGTGACCACAAAGTTTCCCCGATCGATGTTTTCATACAGGCAATTCACCATTCTAAAACAAGCAGTTTCTGTAGATCTCTTCTCCTGAAAACCATGATGTCAAGTTGTCAAGAGGTTATTTGCCCTGACAAAATTCATTATTCTGCTGTGTGCCACCTTTTCTAAAATTTTCGAGAAGACACTCAGTAGGTGGATTTGACGATACTTATTTAGATCACTTTCATCTCCCTGCTTAAGTAAACCAATAACACTAGATACCTTTAGATGTTCTGGGAAGCAACCACTCTCAAATGACAAATTAACTATATGAAGCAAGGGTGACAGTAAACAATCAGTCAGTTGTTTCACCAGAGAGGACTGGATACCATCCATACCGGTTGAGCGCTTATTGTTCAAAGAGCCAATCACATCAATGAGCTCTGCCTCAGTCACTGGATAAAAATACAAAGAGTTGGAAGAATATTTCGAACATGTCGCTGGAAGTGAAAGGTTCTCACCAAAATAATCTGAAACAGCCATCTGAGCAGCATTCGAGAAGTAACGACCAAACTCATTGGCTATTTCCAAAGGACAGCTTACAGTTGTGCCCTTAATTTTAATTTGGGAAGCTTCACTCCTTTTGGTGTGCCTGTTGAGCTTTGAGTTTATTATCCTCCATAGCTCCCTCGGTTTATTCAATGAATTATTAACCCTGTTTTGATAATAGGCAGTTTTTGCCTCTTTAATTTTCAACATATAATTTAATCTTTCTTCCTTATAAACATTTCTCAAGTCACTGTCATTATATCTCAAACCTAACCAAAAAAGTTCTCTTAATCTCATGCTCTGAACAACAAGGTCCTCAGTTACCCACTCTCTCCTGACAGCATTATCACAAATCACAACTTTTTTTTGCGGGCAAAATTTATCAATATGCAAAGTTAAAATCTCATAAAAGTGTTTTTTTACTCTTTATTTTTCTCTATTAAGTCAATACAAGAGTTTTCCCACACTTAAACGTCACTGTTAGATCTTTAACGCGCAAACCATTTTCTTTGTGCTTGGTATTTTCAACCGAGAACGATGTTTGCCTGAACTCTTCATTTTATTTTCATGAAACAGTAATCAACTACCGACGTTTCATACTTCTTATTTGATAATAGACCAATATAGGCACAACCTCCCAATCACAATGGGATTATGAAAATAGAACTTGATATGTAGACACTTATGTAAATTTCAGTTTAATAAGAATAAGAGCTCATAAACAACAGTTATTCATGTGGAGTAGATTTACTAAGTGTCCTGATGGTGAGCCATTAACTGAGGTTTATTTTTATTTCTGTTGCCTTGCACTCTTGCAGAAAAAACCTGTCTTTCAATAGCCGGGATCCCTTTTAGAATTTCCTTCTAATACAGGTTCTACTTTATGGAGGTCGCCTTACATTGTTTCTTATGACATCAGTTCAGGACTATAAAAATGTTCCGTATTGAACAGTTTTCGATTTAGACTGGTTTCACTATATATATATATATATATATATATATATATATATATATATATATATATATATATATATATATATATATATCCATGATAGGCCCCCAGACGGTCTATGGTCGGACATGACAAGGCTCGATTCCGCCGCCGACCGGTGACCGCACGGGGGGGCAAATCAGAGCTCGTGCGACGGACGACGCTGACATCGGCCGCCTAATTAAGTCACATTGTTTTGAGCCTTTCGACTCCCGGAACTCATACAGGTATCGTTGCCACCTTTGCCTAGAAAGGATACAGCCTTAGAGGCGTTCAGGTATAATCCCACGGATGGTAGCTTCGCACCACCGCCCGCTCGAGCGAGTGCGTGAACCAAATGTCCATACCTGCGGTTCCTCTCGTACTGAGCAGGATTACTATCGCAACGACGAGTCGTCAGTAGGGTAAAACTAACCTGTCTCACGACGGTCTAAACCCAGCTTACGTTCCCTATGGGCGCGTTGGATAATCCGACGCTTGGCGAATTCTGCTTCGCAATGATAGGAAAAGCCGACATCGAAGGATCAAAAAGCAACATCGCTATGAACGCTTGGCCACCACAAGCCAGTTATCCCTGTGGCAACTTTTCTGACACATCTTGCTGAAAACTCTTCAAGCCAAAAGGATATATATATATATATATATATATATATATATATATATATATATATATATATATATATATATATATATATATATATTTATTTTTTTATTTATTGTGGAATGGTTATCAGTTTCTACATTGCTCTCTAAAACTTGTATATAATATATATATATATATATATATATATATATATATATATATATATATATATATATATATATATATTATATACAAGTTTTAGAGAGCAATGTAGAAACTGATAACCATTCCACAAGTAAATCCTAGAATCTGAAATGCACTGCTCACATTAACATAAATTTTGTTGGTAGAGAAAAGTTTTTGCAGTATATACATCTAATTTTTTTTAACCCAAAAACTGAAAGAGGCAAGCTTAAAATGTTATAAAAAAATACTCAAGACATATGTATTTTACACTTTATATTTATGAAATGACGTTTACATAGTATAGTACACACTAATTAAAAATTAAATTAAAGTAAAAAGAAATCTGTTCAGTATGAACAAGTTGTTAATACCAAGAGGTATGTTTTCAATGATTTAATTGTTTTTATGGTAGTATATATTGTACTGTTATCTAAACTATACAAAGTATAATTGAGCTTTAGAATATGTATAAATTATCTTTTAAATAAAATTCTTAATTAAAATCCAAACCAGAGAAATTTGATAAAATATCAGAAAAGGGAATTATAAAACCTAAATGTATATTGAATAATTTAATTAAAAAGGAGCTTACATAACACGTACATGTCATGTCACGTAAGAACAGCTAAATAGGTATAATGTAATAAAATTGGAAAAAAGAATAGAAAAATATTTAAAAACAAGTACAAATTCAATCACGAAATATTGAAGAATCAAAAGATGTACCAAGTTTCCAATAAACAGACCATGTCTCACTTACTGATTGATATTTCTCAGAAAAGGCTTATATAAAAAAGACAGATGGAAAATTTCTTCATATTTTGTGCATAAAAGGGTTCAACACATCCATGTATAATTAAAGCTGGTGTCAAAGAAATCACCAGGCTTAATCAACAAACAAATAGATTATGAGAAGTTTGATATTTAGACATAAATAGAATGCTTTGAGGGATAGTGTAGCAAATAACAATTGGGGAAAAATGAAATATCAATAAAAATAAGGAACTAGCAACAATTTAAAAATACAGTGCTTTAAACCTTAAAGAAAAAGTCTGGACGCAGCACGTGTGTTATGATAGTGAATTTTCATAGAAATGATCTGGCACAAAATATTTTATTATAACTTTTTTTCTTGTAACATAGAAATCTAAATTTTGGTGTATAGATTACTTTTTATATCGTAAACCTACCTACCAAATTTGGTTATCATAGCTTTTTTACTTTTTGATAAAAAATTTTTCGAATCAAAACTCAAAATTTTGCCGGAAAATCTATATATATATATATATATATATATATATATATATATATATATATATATATATATATATATATATATATATATATATATATATATATATATATATATATATATATATATATATATATATATATATATATATATATATATATATATAGATTTTCCGGCAAAATTTTGAGTTTTGATTCGAAAAATTTTTATATATATATATATATATATATATATATATATATATATATATATAAATTGAAACTGACCCCGGATATGGGTTCTAGGGGTCCTAATTAGCGCTCATTTGCAATTTTTTTTCAAAATTCAAAAGTCGGGATCTCCCCATGAGTGAATTTTTTCTACGAAAATTCACTAAAAACAAAATCGACATAACTAAAATCGTTAGATGCAACAATTTAACCAAGGCAAAGGCTTAAAAATAAAATGAATCGATTGTGAATGATCAATAATGGGACAGTAAAGGACTTTTTGCTATAAAATTAAATAATTATAGCGAGAAAAATAGACAATAAATGGAGAATTGAACTTTTTTGTGTAGAATTTAATTAGGTTATGTAATACGTTATTAAATTAAGGTGAAAATACATTAAAAGACACCTTAATTTATGAGGAAATTTTTGAAGTGAATAGAATTTAGGAAGATATTAGAAAAATCAAAATAATTAAAGAAAGATAAGCATAGCTTTAAAGAAACTCAAGACAGCCATTTTAATTTGCATAATTAGAATAAAGCAGATTTCAGAAGTGACTGTAATTAGTATGAAAAGAAAGCTTATTTCATGGAAAATACGTTACACATACTTAAAACCAAATGGAGTTAAAATTAAGTGAAAAATATTTATATCCAGCTGCCAAATAAATTAATTTGACCGAGATTTTGACAATAATTTCTAAGGAAAACCTTGATGTCTGATTGGTGGATTCATTTTAATATGTGTTAGATAACCAAGACACAGGGGGAGAGCAGGTTATTATAGAAGAATTTCCGAGTGTACCAGGTTGTGTTGTTAGCATGAGTGAACATCATATGGTTGCTACTTGAAAAACGCGATTGCTATCCAAGCGCATTTGTTTTAAAAATTATAACAAGAAGTTCAACTCAGAATTTTTTCATCCTCTGATGATGCTAACGTTGTTAGCGAAACGATCGTTAGGTCTTTTAAAATATGTGTTATGGTGATTTGGGTTCTTCAAGTGTACTTATCCGTATAATTACGAAGCATGTTTGTTTTAAAAGTAATAAAATGATATTGTAAACAGTTAACACAGGATGTTTAATGGATAACCGTGATATTTAATCCACAAATAAATTGTCCAGAAACAGATCTCAGTAAAAGTCAGTAAGATAATTGTAGTTTAATAACAAAGGTAAAAATAAAATTGGTGTAAGTGAACACGCAAGTGGAAAGTCATCAATCGTTCTTGTGAAACGATATTGGAGGAGTTCAACATTCGCAAAGGCAAAAGGTGCCTTAAAATGCAGAGGATAGGAGGAGATTGAAACTGAAAGAGTATTGCATTATGATTAATGCTATTAATGTAAGGTATTTATAAAATAAGCAATTAATATTTATATAAATTTAAAACGTGATCACGATATAAGTATGTACTAAAAGTGGGTAAACAAACAATTGATAATAAATAAGTTACATTGAAGATTTTAAATGGTATAAATTTATTTTTTGACCTAATTATAAGAAAGACCTATTCCAGAAACACCCCTAAGGGGGAATTTCATGCTAAAATTGATAATACAGTTGACCCACGGTAATCTGGCCCTTGCCTAATCTGGCACCACCTATAATCCAGCCCTTGCCTAATCTGGCACCACCTATAATCCAACATGCTTATAACAGTAGTGACTTATTCGCGGCACAGTGACTTTTGCTCGACACGTATTGTCTTAGTTTGATTGGGAATATATTGCAGTCGCATTGGACAACGCATATCTACACGTGTCGTAATGGCTTCTCAAACCCGGAAGCGAAAGCACAAAACATTAACAATTAAAGAAAAAAATGAGATTCTGGTCCGTCTAAATCACAGTGAACTTTTAGTAGCTTGGCAAGTGAATACGCCATAGGACATTCCACAATTTCATATTAAAAGGAACCGCGAGAACATTCAAAAGATCATGTCAACCACCGACTGTGGGCCAGGCAAGAGGCAACACTCAAGAAAACTGAAAATTCAGAGGTTGAAGTAGCTTTGTACATGTCGTTTCCTGATTTCTTCGGGAAAGAAACAGGCATACGCCTATTTCTGGGCCCATATTGGCCATCAAAGCAAGTTTCTTTACAAGGAGATAACAAAAAAAAGATGACTTTCTAGCTAGCAAGGGATGGTTGGAAGGCTTTAAAAGCCGTCATGGAATACGCATAAGAGAAAAACCCTTTAATGATGCATCATGCATAGATTCATTTAAATTGATATTTTTACAAAAAGTGAAAGATTTAGGCCTTTGCCCTTACCAGGTATACAATACAGATGAGTCAGGGCCTTTTGGCGTGTAACACCTAGCAAAACTTTTGTGTCACATAATGAGAAATCTGTACCTGGATGTAAGGTACAAAGTGGTTCGATGAATGCTTCATGCCAGAAGTTAGAAAATGGTTGAAAGATCATAATCTACCTCAAAAAGCATTACTGCTTTTTGGTAATGCTCCCGGTTATCCGTCCGAAGAACTAACAACACAGGATAAACACTGCGATGTTACTCACACCAAACTGCACTGCACTTATCCAATCAATGGATGAGCATATCATTCAGTTTGTCAAGCAAGACTACAAGAAAAAACTACTGACGGCGATATCAAAAGATCAACCTAGAGAAAAAACATTGGTTTTCTCCCTTTGTCAATCTTTAAATGCATTGCAATCATTAGCCATTACATCATCATTGATAAACTGATGGCCAGGAATTGTCACCACTTCCCGGCGCTCCTCAAATCAGTATTACTTCGGAAGTCATAGAGCATGTTGTTACCGAAACACAGATTAGTTCAGAAAATTTGGAAATCTGGTGTCATGGAATGGACGAAGAAGAAAGTGTGTTCCATCAAATGTGTGAAGGAGATTGCCAACCAAGTTTCTATTTCGATAATAAATTAAGATGATGACGAAGACATTGCAACTGCTAGACAAGTGTCAGCTAGAGATGCGATTAACGCATTTGTGCTGGGTATGCAATGGGCTGAAGAGAATGGTGCATTGTACAACAAACTCTTACGTCTAAAAAGACTGAGAGACAAGGCCTTACTCTCACGTTTAGCCAATGTAAAACAAAAAAATCATGCACCATAAATTTATATGTTTATCCATTTTGAAATTAAGATGATAGTACATATGTACCTTCGAAATACTTACCTGTTGTGTGTAATTATGTTTACGTTGTTATTTTTTTCCAAGTGCTATAGCATACGTCCCATATCGTATATTATGTAGTACATATAGATTTGATCTTACCATTTTTATAGTGTACATATGTAATTTGTCTCACTACACGGTACCCCTTTTCAAAAAAGTTCCGAACTACAAGAGGTCGGTACTGTGGCGTGGCGGGGAATGAGGTCGTGAATAATCTCGCAAGGCTTGGTTCCCGGCGGCCGTTCTGTGGCCTGGAGCCGGCCATAGGTATAAGTAGGAAGTCGGTCTCCGTCGCCTTAGACAGGTGGACCGAGGAAGCAATGAAGAGGCACTGGAGGTCGGTTGGTGGCTGCAGGCAGGCGAGGGACTTCATGGAGGGGCCAGACAGAGATCAAGCTGTCTGGCTACTCGGAAGGAGTCGACCTACGCTTCGCCGCATCCTTGGGGTGCTCACAGGCCACTGCACCCTTAGAAGACACCCTAATTTGATAGGCGTAGAGAGGCATCCTATTTGCCAGGAATGCGGCGAGGATGAGGAAACGTCCTACCACTACCTGTGCGAACGCGAGGCTTTTGGGCGTCTTCGAGCAGAATTGTTCGGATCGAGGACTCTGCAGAGGAATCAGGTAAGTACCGTCCAACTGAAGACCGTCACGGCCTTCATCTCGAGGTTGAGGCAGTTTGGCGACGGAACAGAGTAGAGCATGGTTGCTGGGTTTGGCAAAAAGGACCCATGGTGGCCTACTTGCTTGGCGTTGGCCTCCCCACCACTGCTACTACTACTACAAGAGGTCGGTGGCACTACTCTATAGTCTGACAAATTCGATCATCAGACACGGCCTTGCAAAACGTTTGTTGGATTACCGTGGGTCAACTGTAATGATATTTTAAAGCAACATTTCTTAAATAAAATATATTCAAACATAGTCAGGGAAATAAGTTTTAAAATCAGGGCACTACATATATGTAGGTACATTAGCAGATGTGACTGGAAAAATGGATGTCGCTCATACGGGGAAACTTGAATTGTCAGTAAGTAAAAAATGGTAGGTAAATTATAAGCCTTTTACATATAAATTTTCCATTATGTGAACAGTTACTTAATTTATCAATATATACATTTAATACAATATTGAATACAAATTAATGCTCAATTTTAAAATACATTTCTATGCTTTATTCCATATATTATATATACAATATATAATACCAAAAATATTTATAATTAGGCACCCAACGTAGTGGGGCATCGAACTCACACATTATACAGGGGGGTAACATATATACACAATATATCTACAGAATAAGTTGTTCAATACTTTCTACTCTTTTTTTTCTTCTCCTCAACTGTTTCCTACCCTATCAAGCCAGATATTACCACAGATGTTAGAGAGCAAAAAGAAGATCTCCAATAAAAATAAAGGTAGAAAAAATGACAAGGCATTATAAACTGTGATAAATGAAAAGCAGTTGGTTTTGAAAGGCAATGACAGATTACATTATTTTTCAAACCAAAAAATTTTAAATTACCTTTGAATATTTCCTTAAGCAAACTCAATACAATTAAAAATGATTACTTCATTTTTAAAATGAGATAAATTGATTTACATCTGTTGGACTATCAAGTAAGTTTATACAGGCGATCAAATATTAATTCACCACACTTCAATAGAAAAATGTATCGACTCATTGAATGATAATAAACTGGTATACATTTTACAAAAAATATTGAGCAGTAATACACCTATTAATCTTCTTTTTTTCGAGTTATGAGGCTTTTTATTTTCAAACTCCATCTGGGCAAAATAATATATATTCTCTTAGAGGTTAATCTAAAATTCAAGCAGTTTTAAATTTAATAAGCTTTCCTGCAAACAAGGTTAATCAAAATAAAAGTAACATCAGGAAAAAGAGAACATGCTATGGTTTGACAATCCTTTTTCGTTCACTGTTTTTAATTGTTTCCAATACAGCGAACCATCAAGCATTCATTTAAGTTTAAACTCAAAGTTGGCCATGAAATGTATTGATTTTATCACATGAGATGGTTCATTTGAAAGTTCACTTTGCTGAGAACTGTCACTTATAAACCTTATTTATTGCTCGCTCAATTATTTTCATGTGTGTTGCTAAAAAAATTGAACTCTCAGTGGACTCATTTGTGTTTTAATTTGACAGGTTCAAACAAGCCATGAAAAGAAGACATTTCTGTTAAGACAGTTATTTTTGAAATGGTGTACAAACTCAAGAAAACTGAACTTTTAATGCCCAAAGATGCCACTTCAAACTTCCATTATTTGGCATTATTACTTACCTTTTTTTGTTCCACCACACAGGACTAATGTGATCACATTCTCGTGCATTTGCTATGTCTATAGGTGGTATTCTAATTCCTACAGAGTTGATGTGATGGCCAACATTGAGTATGAATTTTAATGAAGGCTATCAAATTTGTTGGTAGAAACTTTTACTAGTGTATAAATAATATTGTCAAATAATAATTTACAAAATACTCATTTTTAGTTGAGCGTAACATTAGATAAGAAAAAATCTAGGTATTGTAATAAAACATATTCTATTATTGATAAGTTTAATGTTTATAAATAATCTATTAACTAAACATGCAAATTTTGTACTTAACCTTCAACTACAGAGGTCAGCTATTTCTAATTTTGTGATTTCAGTATATCCCCATTACTTACGCGTTTATGTACCCTCTTGACAGTCAGTATAACTGTGTTAGACAAAGTATGTACTGTGTTTCGTGAAAGTTCGCTGTTTTATCGTAACCGGTAAAAGTTACTGAATGTCTGTGTTTACGTAAGTTTTTTTCTATTCTCCTATAATAAAACTATAAAAGAAGATTTTTCTAGTATTATTTTGTGTTATTCTTTTTAGGATAAAGAAATGAACTATGAAATAATCCCGGGCCTTCAGAGAGGGCTAAATTTGCACAAACAAATTTTAAAGAAACACTGGGAAAATGGGCTGAAGAAATTTATTCTGACATAAGGGATTTAGAATCAGATGGTGACTATATACCATCAGACAATGACACTGAATCGGAAATAGAAGCAGAGGATGAAGACGTTGTCTCTGATGCTGCTGTAAATTCCAACTATTTTTGTGGCAAGAATCACATCAAATTGTCAAAAGATCCTGCGATGGACTGTTATAATCATGGAAAACAATTAGGTATAATGTTGGTGATGCTAGAAATAAAACACAGGTTTCAAAATGCCTATGTCCCTTGTGAAGTTAGGTTTTCCATGCAGCATATACTGCAAATAGAAACTCCATATTATAAAACGGTCCCAAGGCCAATAAGTCAAAAGAATGTGTAGAACGTGTCAGCCAAAAAGCAAGAGAAACAACTCATAGTTACATAATGTGCAAAACACTGATATGTTTGCAAGAAGTATGCATCTTGAATTTTATCACAAATTTGATCCTTGCACGTTTTTTCCCAAACGTTGAATTCTCGATGCAAATATAATTTTTTGCAACCACGGTTATTATATTTTGAGTTCATTTGCTGAAAAGAACCAAAGTTTTGTTGAAACGGCATTTATGAATGTTAATTCAAAACTGTTAAAAAGGTTTGAAAAAACTGTCTCTCAATATGGGTTTAGCAAAAAACTTGTGTTGCTGCATTAAAATCAATCGTTTAACCCTTTCTGCTAAATCTAAACACCCAAAATAAACCTATGAGGCACATGAAATATTAAGAGAAAGTTTCTTATATATAAATTGTTGCTTCTCAAATAACCGGTAAAAAATACCGGGGTCTGTTTAATGTTCCAATAACAGCATGTCTGTAGTTAAGGGTTAATAATAGAAATTCTGAACAAATGCTGAAGTTTGATGTTTAATTTTTGAATCAGAATCATAAATAATTTCAAAGTACACTATTCCTCAAAATTAAGGAACCTACTTATTTACCTATTTGTATCTTACACACGTATCTTAGTATGTCTTAACTTTTCTTCTGTCAAGCAGCAACAATCTAATCGGTGTATATAACTTTAAATACATATTATATCATGTCATGTAGTTTTTAAGCATATATTGTCAACATTATGTTGGTTATTTTCCCTCTTACACCGACTATGACAAAAAAGTACATTTAACTCTAGAAATAAAATTCGATATTTATTATTCGACCGTACTCTATGCATTGAAATATGTTTGCTTATCAGGTAATATCACTACACCTATTTTTACACAAGTTGGTTTATAATCACAATGTTGTTGAACCAGAAGACCCAAAAATTTTGAACCCGTAATTCTGTTGGACAGTGTACTAGATCTTCTATTTTTAGCATATTTTCTTATTTGTTTATGCTTCTGATTCACCAGGTGTATTTTCATCTTCTAGGATGGGTACGATCAGGTTGTCCCTGGACATAAGGTTGTACTTTGTGACAAACTGGGTGAAACGCTTACAGAGACATGTTTCATTTTCGAATTCATCAAATACTGAGCGATGGTGAAAATAAGCATGAGAGAAGATTCTATAAACTCTCCGACATACTGAACCTAGTTTGGCTACAGATGATTCTTTAATACTAACTCTGCAAAAATAAAACGAGAATGTATAAATAACAACAAGATCTGTATGTGTAATTATAACTGGGTCTACTTATATATTTTCCAGATTAGTTACATCCACTTTTTGTTCTATGTAGGCAATAAGATTAATAAAAATGCATCTGTTAATTTTTTATTACATATCTATGACTTTATTGCCTAACAGGCTTGCACCCAATTAAAGGACTAAGAAATTTACAGATCTTATGCATTAGTACAGTCACCACTTATCAGTTCATTAAAATTTTTTTAAGGACTACGAACAAAATGATTGTAGTCATAAGTAAAACTAAAAGGACTACAAACAAAAACTAGCACGGGCAACTCTAATGACCTCATTTATACCTAAGTATTTAATGCCACATATGTTAGTTACGGAGTTATGATTACGTAAAGTGGTATGAATAGGCAATTTTCTAAGCAGGTTAGTTCTGCTAGTTGGAATTTAGAAAGTATCACAGCTTCTAGCATTTATCCTAGATAGAATAAGTTTAATATGTCCAAGCAGTTCTGAGCAATCCAGCAAATTATTTAAAAGCTTATAAAGGAACCTTATCGAAGCAAGTTTTCTATCAGATTCAAGAGTATCAACACCATACACCTGAAGTAGTATCAAATGATGAAATACACGAGGAGGATATTCCCCTACAACTTTAAATCTCAAACCTCCTCTGTACTGACTCAAGGCAACACGTTTGAGAAGTATAAACTAAAGAAAAAGTTAGTGCTCCATATTCAAGCCTGGTAAATACAAGTGAAAAATAAGAGTTTTAAGTGCCATTTTATCATGGAACTTACTAAAGTTTTTAATTATGAAGCGAAGCATATGAAGCGGTGAACTTACCATTTCCTCTATGTGTAAGTTGAAAGATAATTTGTTGTCAAAGCTAATGCCCAGATTTTTTGTGATGCTACAACTAAGGATTAATGAGGCATCAATATTGTAATGATATTCAGTGCAAGATATTCTCTTTGAATTTGAGACCACCCTACACTTTGATAAATTCAGGTACAGTCTATTATCAGCACACCACTCGCCAACTCTTATCTATTGCACAATCATCAACTCCACTTATAAAAGAATAAATTTTAAGATCGTCAGCAAAAAGATGGTTGTTGTCTCGCAAAACAAAGCTCAGATCGTTGATGAAAAGTAAGAAGAGTAAAGGCCTGAGGGACACCTGAAGTTGTGTAATAATAAGTGGAAATCAAAACCACCCTAGGACACAAAATTTGGCCAGCTATTCAAATATGATCTGAAAAAGAGGCTGAGAAACCCAGAAATTCAAGTTTATCAAGTAATACTATATGATCAAGGTGATCAAATGCCTTGGCCAAGTCCATATAAATTACATCAACCTGACAAACACTCCTATCAAGAGTATTAGCAACAAACTGTGTGATGCAAGATAGATTGAAGACAGTAGACCTTTTTTCCACACTGCCATGTTAACATGGTGAAATCAAGGACCTATCGCCATTCTTCAAGATGGGAATAACCTTCGCTATCTTCCAAACATCGGGAAAGGTTACATATATGATGTTATATGGTAGAGGTGTGCGAACCCATGTTTTGTTCGAAACGAACTATGAACGAACCCAAGCAAATATGTTGCATCGAACTTCTGAAATAGTATGTCTAAGGTTCACAGTCGAACTTCGAACTTATTAGAAATTCAAAATCGAACATCGAACTACTCAAAATTCTTGAGTGTTCATATATCATTTCCTTAATACAGAATTTAGGAATATTGTAACATACAATATTTGATGTAAAAGATTCCCACTCTTTTTACAAAAAGGAAGGGTTCGCAGGTTGATTGGGTGAAAATGCCTTCCGCTGCTGATCGTTGTGGAGATGGGTCAACGTTAAATCAAAACCACAAAAACAAAAAAATTTTTAAACTTTTTTAGATTTATAGATCTATAGATAAGCTCAATTATAAACATGTTGTTGTTTGTTATTGACTAGGCAGTTTTAGCAAACAGATTGAGAGGGTTCAAAGTGAGCATGATAGGTATATAACAATAAAAATTTTCAAAAATAGTAAACAGACTTCATTAAGAATAACTCAAAAACTACTGGTCAGATCTTCATCAAATTTATATGGCACCACATGAGAAGCACCAGCTTTCAAATAAAAAAAGAATCACCACAATCGGTTAACCTAGAAAAAAGTTCTGAGGTAACACAGATAAAAAAAAAAGAGTCGAATTGAGAACCTCCTCCTTTTTTGAAGTCAGTTAAAAATAACCACTTACAAGTTTGAACTGTCTGCTGATTGTAAATATGTAACTGTTTTGGCTCACTGTGAAATAAAGCATGTTGAAACCAGTGTTTTCCAAAGGCAATCTGCAATTCTCTTCAAATTTTGAAAATTTATGTTACCGATCGCCTTCGAACACCGCCATCATAATGTTGTTACTAAAAAAGGTGTTGGGAGGCTAGGATATATAAGACCAATAATTCTGTGATTGCTAAATGGCTCCGTTGTGTCTCAATGTGTCCCACCTACTATCAAGAATATGCACGAGTGAAATCTCCTGAAATTACGCTATCGACTCAATGAAACCGATAACGAGTTTGAAGCGTCGCTACCGCGTTAAAGGGGCCGCAACTTCGCTACCTTTGGCAACATTCAATGTCTGTAAAGTAAAATTTCGAAGTATTTTTAAGCAACGAAGTTCGAACTATTTTGAAGAATCATATATTACGAACTTCGAACTACTTCAACATCGCTAGTGCGAACATATTTTCGAACCGAAGGTTCAGTTCGAGTTCGATTCGAAATTTCGCACACCTCTATTATATGGATATAACATCAGTTAACCTTGAAGCTTTCCAGCTTTCTCTACACATTTTCACGGATGCTTCTAAGAATTATTCACAATTTGGATGCTCCTACTATGTGCCAGTCCTTGGAATCATTCACTACAACTACAACATGCAACTATATTTAGTGACAGCAAAAGTAGTCTGGATAAATCAAAAAAATTTCTCAACCTGCAATTACTTAGTTGCAAATATAATTATAATTACCATAATTGATTTTACAAAATAAAGAAAAAACTGTTGGGTGAAGGTCGACTTTACCGCAACTACATTTATTTTATTTATTTATTTATTTATTCATACACCATCCAACAGCTCAAAGCCAAACAACGTGATTATAATAGAATATGGCCTAAAAACAGTTGTACATACCTTAATAAAGTTAAACAATGTGGTATATTTCGTTTTTAATAACATTTCAGTGATAAAAGCAATTAAAACGTTTACATTTACAATAAAAACGTATATTTTTGTACCAGAGGTTATCACTTGTTTTGTTGACATTTTTCATGCAGATAGGTGTTGTCAGTTTCGAATCTATTTCCTTATTACAGGGTAGTATTTGTCTTCTTTTTTCTTTAGGGAAATTTTATGTGGTAACTATGGCACAATGACTTATAAAACTTAAAACGGTTTTAGCTTTTATTTTGACAAGGTGGTGTCTTGTCAGGTCCAGAAAGTCAGGTCGGCAGGAGTGTGTGTAAAAAGCATTTAAGATCTTTTGTTGCGTTCAAGCGGCAAAACACTCTTGGAATTTAATATTAAATGTGGCAACGCTGTTGAAAAGTGACAGTTCTAAACTTGAAAATAGTGCATTTTTCATAACTTTAATTATCATTTATTCTGCTATTTATGGGTTTTCCGTAAATTTTGTCGCTGATTATTTATCTACGTTACGTACTTTCTTGTGGTGTGCGCCGTTTTGCTTGATTCCAGTTGCGGTAAAGTCGACCATCACCAAACTGTTGATATCAGCAGGAGGTAAACAAAATTTTAGCTGTGCCCTCTGAAGTCAGTTTTTAGGTGTGAAATTTATAATTTAAACTGGCTTAAACATATTGCATCTTATTTATGTTTAAAATGTAAATAAGCGTTCTGTTTATATTACTTTGAATAAATTAATTAATGGAAGACTAATGCCTATCTACTTCCAAGCTTAAAATACTATCTAAAATAATGAGAAATAAATGTGACAAAATCGAGCCTGGAATTGTGTTAAAGCTTCAATTTACATATTGCAACTAATTAGATGAAACTTTGGATGAAATATTTGGATTAAAATCAGTCATTTTTTTAGGTATTTGTTGTAGTAAAAAGATTTACCAGTATTTATGATTTAATCAGAACATTGTAACTATAATTAAGTTATTATTACACAAGGTTCGGTTTCCTTGTCATATACTCTTGAGTAATTATTTCTACCTACAAGTACAATAAATAATTAATGAATAATCACCTGCTAGGAAAATATTTATTGCTGTTGAGTAAACAAGCTGCTCCATCTAAAGTATGACGAGTATAATCAATTGCTGGGCATTCCTTTGGTGTTTTATGTGCAGCACAGAGGAAAATCCACTGTTCTGTTGCTGTCATCTGTGTACAAGTATCGGGATGGCATTCAGTTTGTAACCGAACTGCCAAACCATTCAGTTCCATACAAAACTGCCTGTAAATAAAGCACATGTACAGAGAAAGCAATTTTAAAAATGCAAAACCAAAGGTACCTTAAGTGTTCATATTTCCATACCCCTTCATCTTGAGTATCTGGCATCTTCAAAATCAAGTCAATGTTTGTTGGATCTTTTCGTATAAGTTGTTGTATGTATTGCTGTACGGCCAGCGTGCTGTCCATTTCTTCGAATGCTTCATCTGGCCAGCGACAGAAGTCCTAAAAATAAAGATATATAAAATGAAATGAAAAAACAATACCTACCAAAGTAGGAGTGAATCAGTGTTGACATGGATATTGATTTTTTGTGATGTAACGTTTGAAATTAATTATTTACGTAGAGATATTACTTTTATTATTGTTTATGGTCGCACAATATGTAGCTATTTTAATACCTTTGCTTTTGTCCCCGGCCGATTTCTTCGCAAAATAGTAGAGCCGTCAGCCATCTTCATCTTTGACATTAATAAATGACAGCCATGGGGAAAACGTGAAACGACAATAATAATATTATCCATAAACGTCAACCGCAATATCGCAACATTTAAACAAAATAAGTCCCTACGATGTTGTATTAGTCAATGATAGAGATATCCAGAAAACAGAAACGAAAAGTGGCATGGGATCGCCGAAAGGGGCTGCTTTCGTCCACTTTTAGATCAAATATGCAAAACCGATCTAACACATTGTTTTACATTAAAATTATTTAGTAAATAATTTACTATATTGAATATTTTGGGCACCAAACGTTCAGTGAAAACCAACATATTGGACTTGTTATGTTTTCCGAGTTTATAAGCCGTCTCAAAAACTTTGAGGTAGCGGTTGAAGTCAACATAAAGTATAAGACAACGGATACGGGTGCTAGGGGGTAGTTCGAAAATTTTGTTTCAAAGTTAAGAGTATAATCTACAAATTACCTATATTACCCTAACGATCAGAGCTACGAACAACAACTGCCAGCCTTAGAGATAAATGATGCGACAATAATGTTATGTTTTCACAAAATCAACGTACAGCGGCATCAAAATTTATAAAATTACTTTATAGATCTTGCACCGGCATGTCATACAGACGCCATATGTTTTATGTTTATCTGTCATGTGCCTGACCTTACATGATGTCTTTTTACACGTTTGCCATAGGCTTCCATCCATAGTAGAACGCTGAAATGTAATGTGAGTAACAGGGACAGCTTCGGTGATCCAATGGTAGGAATATGTGCCACTGGGTCCAAAAGCACTGGGTTTGATTCCCAGCAACGGAACATTTAACTTTTTCGGTACCTATATAATGTAAAATTAACATCAACCGAGGTTGTGGCATAGCTGCGTTCACCGGGCGCCGACAGTTGAATAATTGTCAAAGTATGCGTTCATCGGCTACGCCGAGTTTCTGCTGGACCTCAACTGTTGCCAATTTGTCAAAGCGGAATGATAGACAAACATAAGAAAATAATGCTTGAAGTCAATAGTTCGTTCATCAGCAGATGCGTACTTAAATGCAGCTGTTGGCGTCTGCTGAACTCAGCAATTGTGTTTGAGCAAGTTGAATATCTGAACGTTCCTCCCTTATAGGGGGGGACCTGAAGCAATCAGCCCTGTGTGTCATTCGATGTTGGGCACGTTAAAGATCCCTACCCTCTTTACTGAAAGACAGGGGATTCGGCGAAATTTCCGGGATAGTGACGTGAATTGACCATAGTCGCGGAAAGACACCGAGGTTAAAAATATGTTTTATTTTTCCGCAAGATTTTGAAGGATTCTCTAAAACGATTACATGATTGAATAGATAATTGAGTAGCCTTTCCAATGATATGTTAACCCACTTGACATTTGAAACTTTGAAGAGGGTAACTACCTCGTTCAGCGGGATGAAGTAGCCACTTCAACATTTGCGTGAAATGTGTCCGTTACAAGAACAAAATCAAACTGTTCGTGTGTTTTTCAGAGATAACTTTAAATATTCGAAAATCCGCTTGTATAGTTGTCGATGGACCAGGCTGTATATAATTTTGAAACGAAGTCTTAATATTTCAATTTAATTGATAATTTAAAATAACACATACACTGCATATTACGGGAAACAATGTAGGTTGCATTTTTATGTCACTATCACATTGGCACAGCATAAGAAACAATTGCTTATTATGCTGTGACACCTGATTCAAATATCTGTAAAAAAGGTAAAGGTAAAGCATGAGTCTCAAAACCTTATCTTGTTATACAGGAGTATAAAAAACTGGTTGATAAACGCACGAGATATCATTAGCTAACATTTTTTAGCAGCTTTCTTGCATCTCCGAGTGCAGGTTGAGTGTAAACAACGTACCTACCTACCAAATCTAATTAACTTTGTGTGTATAGTGTTTATGAAAAATTGAGGGCTGACTGTTCACAATATAAGAAGACTTAATTAAATTTGTTGGTTTATTTGTGTTTATAGTGCCATATAAAATTAGTTTTTTTTAAAGTTTTCCTGGTGCCACAGTAATAACGTTTTTTGCGCTATAAAATACGATTCTGATATTCAAATTCCTATCTGATATCAAGATACGCTTAATTCTCGTGTGTGCGTGTGTGTATGTGCAATCATCTGATTTTCCAGGCGTCATGTCTTTAGGGGTAAGTCGTAATCCCATTTATAAAATTCTTATTGTTAGAACTATTGTACCTGCAAGCGATAAAACAAAAACGGTTAGCTACTTAATCGCTCCTGATCTCCGTAAAATATATGCTCTAAGAAAGGCAATTCGTGATTCAGTTAAAACTATTATATTTGTTTTTTATTTCCGTTTCCTAAATATGTGTCCAAACAATTTAGAAAATTAAACCTTTTATTTTGTCAAATCTAAATGTAATTCTATGTTGTAAGTTAATATTTGGTAATTTTCAGATTATCTAACGGCAGCCTTCTAATTTAAAAAAACTTGATTGGAACCACAAGAATTGTTTCAACCCCCAAGAAAGTTACGGGACCCACAGAGAATGAGGAATTTGCACATTTTTTTATTCTCCTCTTATTCAATTCCCCACATTGTATAAAATCAATTGCCATATAAAATTTAAATTTTTAACTAATAGTTTTCCTGTAAAAGAACATAGAAAATCAAAATCATTGTCTCAGCGCCAAAACGCAGCCGTAAACAAAGACGGCCTACTGTGACGTCAGAATCCGGTATCGGCCAAACGAGTCTCGCATACTCACACAGAGATTCTCATCTCACCATTAGTGTTTATGCGACTTACGTGTGCCGGATAGTTATTGTTTTCCACTTATATTATTGTTAATATCTATATACTCGTATTAATTATTTTGAAAACTGTACAGTCTTATAGTATGGCTACAGAAGTTGGATTTGTCCAAGAACAATCTTATAATTTACCAAAAATGTATGTACTTACTAGCAATGTTTGCGTTTTTAGAAAACAACCCGAATTTCATGGGTGCTGAGCTAAAAGGAGTGAAAGCTGGGAGGTATGTGTCTGATATGAACATTATTTTATCCTATAAATATCTTTGTTGGATTTTATGTAGTAATTTCTTATAAAATATAATGTAAATAAAAGCATAACCTCAAAATGTTCTCTATTCAAATGATATACAAGAAAAATATACACCATTTCTTCTTGATTTTCTCATCCTTAGGTACATTAAATAATTATTTATTGGTGGTAGTTATTGTTGTGGAAGTACATTTGGGCACTATCCAACACTTATAATAATTATGTCCAGGCACTGTTATGTCTTTCGCATTCTCGTATTCTGATTCTGAATCTGTTGTCGCCATCACACAGTCACGCACTAAACTAGATTAAACACGACTTACTACTTTTGAACCTATATTATACAATAGACACCAAAACTACTTAAAATTATGATAAAACTGCTCAGAATTCGATGCAAACACAAACGAAAACAAGACAACGTTAAATGGCGTAAAACGCAGATGTACCGGATCGTCACGTCACAAACCCCTTCACCAATCAGATCGCGTTTTCGCCCACCCTGTCTTTTTGAATTATATTCAATATTTCAATAATTCATTACTAATTAGTGGTTCACTTTAAGGGGGGTTTACTTGTAGACATATATTTTTAGAGTATTTTGCTGTACTTTAAAAATACGTTTTTCATCAAAAGTTAATTATATGCAACTTCCTCATTAGGGTGCTGAGCGGGGAAAAAACTAAAAGAAAATATAAATGTAAATATGAAAACAGTAACTTATAGAAGCCCAAGCAAAAAAAACTCCTACTAACAGCCCCGCCTACTACCCGCTATTCGCTCCAGGTCCCGTGACTTTTTTGGGGGTTAACACCACAATATTTCTGTTGTGGTTTATGCATACAGAGGTGATTCTAAGCACTTTACTGGTGTCAAAATAAGCAGACTTCAAAATTCACGGTGTTTGTATATTTCCTTGCAAGTTATCTTTTGTAGGTAACGTTACATCTACGATTTGTTGAGAACTACCAGTGTTCTATGAAATATTTTGAACAATAAAAAATGGACTGTCTAAAAACCTATGTACTGTAAAAATTTGACGCAGTAGGTAGAATCAGTTGGCGAGCGGATCCTTGTATGCTAGTAGATCTTTGTAAAAGTGTGGATCTTTGCCCCTGTGTGGGTATCGTTTGTCCATACAACACTTTTTGCTTAGAGAATAAATTAAGTATAACTGTCGGTGCCGTATGCCGTATGCCGTATACCATCTAACGTCAGCTACGTTAAAGATCTTGCCTCGTAAGCAGAAGTGATTATATATATGCTATGCAAAATTTCTTGCAGAAACAAGTTAAAACCTGTTTCACAAAAATGTATCTTTGCAATCACGGGGGCATAAGGTATTAAAAGTACATTGAATCAATACAGGTGGCCCAACATACCGTAACTGGCAAGTAACTCCGTTATTTATAGATACACAAAAAAACTTATCTGTACAAATTTGAAGCGAATTATGTGGTGCATTACTTGGTAATACTATTATACATACAGGTTTTCCCATATAAGGGGACATATCAAACTTATATTTTAATGGGATACCTGTATGTTATTAAGAAATTTGATAGCACTTGTCAACATACACTAAAATATATGGATATATATGGATATATATATATATATATATATATATATATATATATATATATATATATATATATATATATATATATATATATATATATATATATATATATATATATACATATATATATATATATATATATATATATATATATATATATATATATATATATATATATATATATATATATATATATCTTAAAAAATGCAAATGAACGAGTTATTTGCAGAGATAACTTAAACTCTGTGGAATTTAAAATTTTAATGGTACGCCAACAATAAGGGTTGTAGTGCCGATTTACAGCCACCCCACCTCATTACCTGTCTAAAATCTCTACTCTGTCAAGTATTCTATAGGTTTGGGAGTATGTAGTCGATAGTACCAGATTTTGCGAACAAGGAGGATAGTTCAAAAATGTCACTGTTGATGGCATTGCTACAACTTATCTATGACTTGGTACATTGTCTTGCTGAAAGAGTACCACTTTCATCAACATGTAAAAACACTTTTTATGGCTTCAGGAACTTTAATTATTAAATTGATATAATACTCACGATTTGTTGTGAAACTTTTTTCAAAATAATGACACGTCGAGCATCTCAGAAAACATCTTTTCCGCAGAGGAGTGAACGCTACATATTCGAGGGTACAAGGAGCCCTTGTATCTCCATACCATACCCTGGAATTTCCCAAAAGGATCTGCAATTGAGGACTGCTCCCATTGAGTTCATGGGCACTTCTGGCTACTTGTAAAATGTAAACATGAGCGGCGGCTCTGCGGCGCAGTTTGAATATGTGTGGAAATTGCTTAATTGGAGTTGAGCAGCGCTAAACACGATCAGTTCCTGAATGGGTGACCGGTGTGTGATCTCGTACGGGTCTGATGCTTATAGAAAACTATATAAATATAAACAATGATTTTCTAATGACTTTTCGCGCAAAAAAATTATTACAAATTATCCAGGCAACATTTTTTAGTGACTTTTCACACTCTTTTAGTAAATTGGTTTAGCATATTTCTGTAGACTTTTCTAAAGGATTTTCATTAAAAAAATCCATGATTTTTACAGGATAAATTTTTTCATCGAACTTTTGTAGAAAAATTTTTGGCTGTTTTTTTTTGATACAGGGGGCAGAAATGCTGCATGCAGACCTCGTTCACAACACCGAAGTGCGTGGGAGTTTCGAGGTACTGTGAGACTCCTACTCACTAAAATTCCCTCCCAAAAAGTACCGGACCTTAGTCCATACCTCCGTCGGAAAGATTTCACACAATGACGTTTTGGTTTGAATGTTTCCGTTCTGTTTTTGCCGCGGGGACGTTAGCGGGTAAGTATAAGCTTTGGACGCTTATGCTTATGTGGAAGTTGCTCATTGTAGTCGGTGGCACTACGGAGAAGAGCATTTGTGTGAGAAGCGGCTTTTGCGAACTGAGTTGTGGATAGTTGAGATAAACTTAAGTATCGAAGGCATTTCCAGATCAGAGTAAATCTGACTGTTTCTGACAAACCATGGAGCTCCGGTAACCATTCTCAGAATTTTATTCTGGATGATTTGAAGGGTCTTGATGTGTGTTGCGGCCGCGGTGGCCCATGCAGGGGATGCATAGGTCATCGCTAGCCGGATGATGACTTTGTACATGAGCAATTTATTGTTCATGGACAATAAGGAATTTCTATTAAGAAGTGGGAACAGCTTCGAGAGGAACATCGAGGCTTTTCGTCGGGCGTGTTGGACATGGGGGCGCCATGTTAAGTGTTTGCCGAGGAAAACCCCGAGGTATTTGGCGGAATCTTGCCAGGAAAGTAGACGGTTGTCTAACGATACGTGTTCGTGAGGTGTGTGTCACCTCTTCGAAAATAGGACTGTTATTAGCCTCGGCTGAGTGGATCTGCTGAGGATGGTAGTGTCGTCTGCGTACAGTACGTATGCCACGTTTAGGGAGGCTGTTGGAATGTCTGCGACAAATATATTGTACAGCAGAGGGGAGATATCAGAACCCTGCGGAAGACCAGCCGTGGCTGGGTACGTTCTAGATCTGGCTCCCAGATGTTTGACCTGGTACTTCCTCTGTTGCAGGTATGACCTGATTAGCAGAATCAGAGAGAAAGGATAATTAAATGATAAAAGTTTATTTAGGAGGTCCGCATGCCAAACCCTATCAAAGGCTTGAGAAATGTCAAGAAATATTGCACCAGTTGACTTGTTTTTATTAAATCCTTCGGTGATGTTTTCCACCACACGAAGGACTTGGTCCGTGGTGGAGTGCTGGTGTCTGAAACCTAATTGCTTGTCTGGGAGGATATGATTTTCAGAGTGAATGAAGCTAGCCTTTTCTGAATCAGTTTTTCATCGATTTTGCCGATGACTGGTAGTAGGCTAATGGGCCTGTAGTTCTGAGGGAACAGCGGATCTTTGCTGGGTTTCGGGATGTTAATAATATCGGCAAGTTTCCACACGGAAGGAAAATGTTGAAATCGCAGCATGGCATTCATAATCGTAACTAGGAATAACACGGCTTTGCGGGGGAGGTTTTTCAGGGCTACGTTGGAGATTCAATCGTATCCCGGAGCTTTCCTATTTTTTAAATGATTTGATTATTTTGGAAACTTCTTCGAAGGTTGCGGGCTCGATAGTTAAGTCTGGGGTAGCGCGCAGCGCACTCCTGACATATCGGTGCGTTCTTGCTACGTGCGACAGATCAACGCTGTTATAATTCGGGCTGAATTGCAACTCCAGATGATCTGCGAATGCACTTGCTTTCTCCGCATCCGTGCATACGACACCGTTACGGCCGTGAAGTGGGGATATCGGAAGTTTTTGGGAGCGAAGGGCTTTTGCCATTCGCCAGATGGAATTGTCTTGGACAGACAGAGTTTGCAGGCGTTCTTCCCAACGGTTGTTGCGGACTTCTTGTAGGGCGGATGGTATTTGTTTGATGAGTCTGTTTGCGTCTCGTTTGTCGGTGGGGTTTCCGGTGCGTTGAGCTAGTCTACGCACGCGGTTCTTTTCGAGTATCATTTCTCTAATACTGGACGGAAATAGCGGCAGATTGCTTGGCGTGGGGTACGTCCTTGATGCATGTTCGATAGAACATAGAATTTTGGACTGTAGATTATCCACTGCACCCTCGAGTTCGGGGATGCTGCGAATACCCGGAATATTGCCGAGGGTGTTTTTAAGATGATCTGTGAAAACAGAGCACCTTTATCCTTGGGAGGTCGGGTTGGTCGTTGACATTTCCGTGCTGCAATATGACTGGGTTATGGTCCGACGAGAGGTCATTTAGGGTTGATATTTCATGGAGAAGGATGGTGTTCGACATGATTACTATGTCGATCACGTCGGGGCGACCCGCACTGCCGAAGTTTGTAGGTCTTTGAGGAGCGTCAACCATGCAGTTTGCATGGTTGTCGACATAGAATTGGAGGATTTTCCCATTTGTGTTGGCATTACTAGAATGCCAATTGGGGTGTTTGGAATTTAAATCTCCAGCAATTATAATAGTTGGTATCGAATTAGAGGTCTAGGTCGGCATCTAGAATTCTCTTTTGTAGAGGATTATATGCAGAAATGAGCTTTATTGGGCCTGCAGATGAAGTGTTGACTACGATTTGTGTAGCCACGATGTTTTGCAGGGCTGGCGTACTGAGACGGTGGTGGTCAATATTTGTTTTGACATACACTGCCGTGCCGCCACCTCTGGAAGTGGTGCGGTCATTGTGGTACAATGCATAGTTGGGGAGTTTCGGATTGGTTGGAAGACGCATCTTGGTTTCCTGGACTAGAATAGCGTCCAGTTTTAAGCGTTGGGCGAATTCTTGGAGCTCATTTATTTTGCAGGCTAGTCCGTTTGCATTCCAGGATGCAACCTGCAGGGATTGTGGTTTTCTTCGAGATGTCATTTACTTCTGGAAGATTGAAACGATTTCGCGGATTAGAGGGACGGCGAAAATGATCAGCGTCAGCAGATCAGGGGAGGTTGGGAGAATGTTAAGGACTTTCCCCGCGACCAACTTCAGCTGTGTGAAATTGATCGAGGTGATTACGAAAACTGCACTGGACAGGTCTAGGGCGGGAGCTGCATTTGCAGTGGAAGTTTCTCTTGCAGGGGGAGCTGGCTTCGGCGTGGAAGTGGCCGGTTTCGTGGTTGTTGCGGGTTGTACGGGGCGGCAAGGTGCAGCCGCATAAAAAAATTGTGGCTTCCGTTCGGAGGTCTGCTTGTTGGGTTTAGGGATTGTTTTTTGGGCTGGTGAAATAGCATTAAAATATCAATGTATAATAACTATGGGGTACCTATCGACCGATCTTCAATTATTATGTTCAAGGTGTGCCGTGTCCACGAGTTGTGTGGAGCTCAACTTTGTCTTTTTTTCGTTCGTACTAAAAAAGGACTAATAAGATAACATTATATCAAACCCAAACCTCTAATCTAAACCTAACTAATTAGTATTCCACTTTCTGTTTGCTTATTTGCATACGGAATATATATATATATATATATATATATATATATATATATATATATATATATATATATATATATATATCAACAGTGCGCAGGAAGCGATATTTGTTTGTCCTATGCGTATTCGAGAGCTTTATGGTGGCAAGGTTTTTCATGCCACTGCCTGTCATTAATTAGGGCACACTCAGCAACTATAGCTACTCTTAAAGAATTAATACCTGGGTGGCGAGTTTTGTATATTTTGTTCTTCAGGTCACCGCACAAGAAACAAAATGATAAGTGGCTAAATCAGGATAGCTTGGTGGCCAATTTATGGGCACCACCTTTACTAATCCAACGATTTGGAAATGAGTCGGAAATGTGCAGGACAGCCGTCTTGCCAGATCTCCTGATTTTGCCTGGTAACTTCATCTAGCGCAAGTCGCTCCTTCGTCATTAATAAATCTAAATAGTGGTCCGCATTTAAATTTTCCTCAATTTTAAATGGACCAATAATTTGGTTATTAAATATTCCGGCCCAGATACTAATATTTTGTGAATAGGAATAGCAATTCTCGGATTTTCCTCTGTGCCCAATGTCATATATTTTGGACATTTGGTTCGTTGTTTAAGGTAAAACCTGCACTCATCAGTAAAGCCCATGCATGACACGAAGCCACCATCGTTGTTCGCACGCTCTTGTATTTCGCAACAGAATGCGCTTCTTTTTTTTCACATCAGCAAATATTCCTGATGCCACTGGGGCTTATATGCATCATACTTGTACTTCTTAAGTACCCTCCACATCTGTGATTTGGAGAATCCTACTTCAAGTGGTATTTTCCTTCAACTTAATGATGGATCCACATTTATCATCACCAAAACGCGTTCTTCTAACCTATCCGCTATCTGCCGATTACGTACGGTATAATATTTTTCAATATCCTATTGTAGAAATTAAAATTTATCTTACTCACCATCTCTTCTTGTTCTGCAGAAATATTTGCATCTTTTTCAAAATTTTGTGCATACTTTTGATGGTACTTGTAGAAAGTACTGGTCTCATATCAAACTTTACCGCAAAGAAATCACGAACTACGTGCAAACTAACGACACCATAAAAGGTTTCTCCAATAAAAACCCTTTTTTGGTTTGTGTGATTACTCTTTTTTAGAGTATTATGCAAATTAATAAAAAAATATTGTGTGACAAGTCGAACAAAATTTCAAAATCAGAACATTTTAAATGAGTATTTCCAAATTAAAAAGTTTGGACGCAGCACGTGCGTTATGAAAGAGAATTTTCATTAAAATGTTGTGTACAATGTACGATATTTTATCAAAATAACTTATTGTCTGAAAATGTGCAAAATGTTTCCGAGAAAACTGGTTTCCTAACCATCTAACCTTAGGTTAATAGCAAATTGGGTTATTGAAATTTGAAGCATTTAATGAAAATTCGCTACCAAAACGCTTTTACTGCGTCTCGATTTTTTTTACAAACATGCATCGATGAAAAATGCAAAAATGCAACAATGCAAGGAATGTTCGAAAGAAAATTGTAGGTGTTACTAACGACTTATGGGCCACCGGTGATGGTCAAAATAATTTTATTAGATGCAGCTCAAGACACCCTATAATTAACGTATAAAATTTTTTCTCGTATCTTGCATAATAACAATTATATTGACCTTTACTGTAGAAATGCGTCACCCTGTACATATGTAAACAGATAAAATGCGCGGGGCGCAGCAAGTGCGTAATGGTAGTGAATTTTTATAAGAATAATATATTATAGTGATTTTGCCTTATATTGAAAGTTATAAAACATTACTTTATTTAATTAGGAACAGTAAAAATAGGGTAAAGAAGGGCCAGCAAAAGCATGATCTCTAACATAGGTATTTACACAGACACTTGGATACAAAACTTAAACAAAACAATTGATAAACAAATATACTCAAAAAAAAATACACCAGAAGGCTGAACATAAAAAAAATCCCTTGGTTCATGCATTGACGGTGAGTGTATGCATGCAGACTGGGAAGAAGAGGGTTTCCGACTCCTCGCCCAAAAACACGGAGGGTTCACCTTCCCGTTGTGCATGCATACAACTACCTTCACAGCATAAAGCACAAGAAAAATTTCTTGGGAGCAATCCCCAAGAAAGTTACTGGACCTGTGCGATTATGGGTGTTGTGCGGGGTAGATAGGGTTTAAAGGAGGTATTGCTGCAAAATGTGAAAAACGCATCATTTCAAAGTCCGACTAATTGTTTTTTTTAAGCATTTTCCGCTCATATTTCCTCCCCGCCCAGGACCCCTCTTCATTCTTGGTCTCTTAACTTTCTTGGGGGTTGTTTGAAACAAATTTGCCTTGTGCATCCAAGGAGGGTTCTAAGCATGTTTCTGAATTTTTTTTCTAAAAACCCTCCGTGCAGTAAACTGCTTGTTTACCGAAATTACAATCCACTTCGTCACCTATAATGCCTTTTTCAGACAATATCGAATACACCACTAAAGTATATAAATTCACTTGCTGTTTCACTTCTTTTTTATTTTTATATTACATATATATATATATATATATATATATATATATATATATATATATATATATATATATATATATATATATATATATACACAAGCTGGTCTTTGCAGAAGCCTCAGAGCCACCCTTACACCTTAGAATATCCTTTCTGGCTAATAAGTATTTAATAAAATTGAGAAGTAGAAACCCATCTATGATAAGCAGTTTATATTCACTTTTTATAGAAACACTTTGCAACAAATACTGGAGAATAAAGAATGATCCGCCTTTAGCCACCGCCTTTGAAAAAACTATGGTCTTTGAAGAAAATGTTAGAACATTTCTAATTCCACCACTGTATAAAATCGAATATGAGCAATTTCTGCAAAAGTTCGAAGTCTTAATACCATCCTACGCAGAACAAGATTCTCAGAACAAATCAATCTTTCAATCCTACTTGAGTACTTTTAAGAACAGTAATCACATTTACACAGATGGGTCAAAAACAGAAATTGGTGTAGGTGCTTCAGTTTATATTCAAAACCATAATATTAAATTAAAATTTGCTTTAGCTCCTCTATCATCAATATATACGGCAGAACTTTATGCCATAGCCGAAGCTTTAAAATGGATCCTGAATGCACAAGAAATAAACTCTGTTATTATAAGCGATTCACAGTCTGCGCTGAGGACTCTTCAAAATCTAGGAATGACTTATTTTCATAATGACATAATAAGACAAATCATAGAAATGAATGGTAGGATTAGGACATACGGGACAGTTAAGTACTTATGGGTAAAAGGCCATGCCGGTATTCACGGGAACGAAATAGCTGATTCGTTGGCCAAGCAGGCCGCTGAAGACAATGCGATCGATAGCTATGTTCCCTATGCTGATTTGTCTACGCACGCGGTTCTTTTCGAGTATCATTTCTCTAATACTGGACGGAAATAGCGGCAGATTGCTTGGCGTGGGGTACGTCCTTGATGCATGTTCGATAGAACATAGAATTTTGGACTGTAGATTATCCACTGCACCCTCGAGTTCGGGGATGCTGCGAATATCCGGAATATTGCCGAGGGTGTTTTTAAGATGATCTGTGAAAACTGACCAGAGCACCTTTATCCTTGGGAGGTCGGGTTGGTCGTTGACATTTCCGTGCTGCAATATGACTGGGTTATGGTCCGACGAGAGGTCATTTAGGGTTGATATTTCATGGAGAAGGGTGGTGTTCGACATGATTACTATGTCGATCACGTCGGGGCGACCCGCACTGCCGAAGTTTGTAGGTCTTTGAGGAGCGTCAACCATGCAGTTTGCATGGTTGTCGACATAGAATTGGAGGATTTTCCCATTTGTGTTGGCATTACTAGAATGCCAATTGGGGTGTTTGGAATTTAAATCTCCAGCAATTATAATAGTTGGTATCGAATTAGAGGTCTAGGTCGGCATCTAGAATTCTCTTTTGTAGAGGATTATATGCAGAAATGAGCTTTATTGGGCCTGCAGATGAAGTGTTGACTACGATTTGTGTAGCCACGATGTTTTGCAGGGCTGGCGTACTGAGACGGTGGTGGTCAATATTTGTTTTGACATACACTGCCGTGCCGCCACCTCTGGAAGTGGTGCGGTCATTGTGGTACAATGCATAGTTGGGGAGTTTCGGATTGGTTGGAAGACGCATCTTGGTTTCCTGGACTAGAATAGCGTCCAGTTTTAAGCGTTGGGCGAATTCTTGGAGCTCATTTATTTTGCAGGCTAGTCCGTTTGCATTCCAGGATGCAACCTGCAGGGATTGTGGTTTTCTTCGAGATGTCATTTACTTCTGGAAGATTGAAACGATTTCGCGGATTAGAGGGACGGCGAAAATGATCAGCGTCAGCAGATCAGGGGAGGTTGGGAGAATGTTAAGGACTTTCCCCGCGACCAACTTCAGCTGTGTGAAATTGATCGAGGTGATTACGAAAACTGCACTGGACAGGTCTAGGGCGGGAGCTGCATTTGCAGTGGAAGTTTCTCTTGCAGGGGGAGCTGGCTTCGGCGTGGAAGTGGCCGGTTTCGTGGTTGTTGCGGGTTGTACGGGGCGGCAAGGTGCAGCCGCATAAAAAAATTGTGGCTTCCGTTCGGAGGTCTGCTTGTTGGGTTTAGGGATTGTTTTTTGGGCTGGTGAAATAGCATTAAAATATCAATGTATAATAACTATGGGGTACCTATCGACCGATCTTCAATTATTATGTTCAAGGTGTGCCGTGTCCACGAGTTGTGTGGAGCTCAACTTTGTCTTTTTTTCGTTCGTACTAAAAAAGGACTAATAAGATAACATTATATCAAACCCAAACCTCTAATCTAAACCTAACTAATTAGTATTCCACTTTCTGTTTGCTCTTCAAAATCTAGGAATGACTTATTTTCATAATGACATAATAAGACAAATCATAGAAATGAATGGTAGGATTAGGACATACGGGACAGTTAAGTACTTATGGGTAAAAGGCCATGCCAGTATTCACGGGAACGAAATAGCTGATTCGTTGGCCAAGCAGGCCGCTGAAGACAATGCGATCGATAGCTATGTTCCCTATGCTGATTTGTTTAACCCACTAAAAGATCAGCTATTAAAAATGTGGGAAGAAAAATGGAAAAAATATACCGAAACATCCACTAATCATTATAGATTATTATATCCTACACTGCCTAAGAAAAAAAACCTAGAGATACAATGGGCTAGTCATAGCAGAAATATTAATATAATGTTAACTCGTATGAAATTCAACCATGGTAGATTTCAGTCACATCTACATCGAATTGGGATAGAAGCAAGTAATACCTGTGCTTGTGATGGACAAGCTGTCGCTGATTTAAACCATTTACTTTTTTCTTGCTCTTTCTTAAATACGCAAAGAAACCAACTATACATATCCTTAATTGCTCTGGGAGTGCAATTTCCATTAAATCTAACCCACATACTGGCTATAGTTAATGCACCGATAGCCAGATGCCTATTTAATTTTCTGAATCAATCTGGTATCACCCTATAACCATCATTATGTAAAAAAAAAGAAGGTTGTAAGCAGTAGTAGTATCTTGTTTGTAAATATTAAATTAAGTTATGTTAAATACACCAGTTGTAAATATGTTTATTTTAGATTTAAGTCCTATTAATTGTAAATAGTTAATATCCATCTGTCTCACCATCTGTTTACCCTCACCTAGCCGTGGCCCTCTTTGTGATGTCTAAGCCGTCTCGATAGGCCCCGAGACGCATAGTGTCCTAGTTTTATTTTCCCCCCAAAAAAAAAAAAGAGAAAAAAAAAACAGAAACAAAAGAAAGAAAAAGAAAAAAAAGAAAAAAAAAAGAAAAAAAAAACCATAATAGTACAATTAATTAAAAAAAAAACAAAAAAAAAACATAATAGCACAATTAATTTAACAGAAAAAAAAAACCAGCACAATTAATTTAGGAAGAAAAACTGACTAATAGTTTCCAATATATCTATACATGTAAAACACACATATTCGTTTCACCCGTCAGTAATTTAATTACAAAAACAATGAGCTAATAAGTTTAAAACTTTAGTATAGAGACTACAATTACTTTATTACCCACTTATTATTTTTACCATGTTTCTGCGTTTATGATTGTCTCTTAATATATGTGTATATGAGTCTACACTATACATTTCTATAATATGTAGAGAATTGAATTATATCTTTGGAATGTACTGTGGCCGGCTGAACTTGATTTCCGAGGCCATCCCTTCGTCGAACACAACAACAACAATATACACAAGCTGTAAGTATAATAACAGAGGACCCTTAATTAGCATTGCGGCTACACAAACTTAAAAGTAGAGAAGACATTTAGATCGTGTATAACCGTGTGTACACAAAAATTTGTAAAATACAATTATAAAATCTTATAAAAAACAACAGTTTCACGATATTATTTTAAATAAACCAATAGGCATGCGTTTCGCGGCGACTTCGCAATTCGCGAGGGTATGAGTCTAGGTTTTGTCTAAGACTACAGTGAAATTCAGTTGACGCCGCAAGCAAGCAGCTTGTAAATTAAGCTCGATAGGCTTGGACGGTTACAAACGTAGGTATGTCTAATTTTAAGTGGGAGACTGTACCTGTTTGAAACAACAATATGAGAAACACAGAAATACACTTTAAAGTGCCTATACTCTTACTATCACTACGTAATCCATTAGTTATTTTCCCCGCTTATAAAATAATATTAATGTCTATGGGGGTCCCGTTTTCGTGGCTCAATTAAGAAACATTTAAAACCAAGTGTTAACACTGCTCTTCGAATATGATTTACTGACATACTTACTTTCTATTTTACGCAAAATTGTAACTCACAATTTTAATTTATAACCATCGTCCAATATTTATTTTAAATATTTATATTCATGTTATTTTCATTAGTAAAGAAATGGGACAGGACTGACAATTTACAAAATTCATAGTTGATTGTACGCAGTCTCTATCTATAAAATTTTGTGTTAACTAGATACTACCTGGTTCTGCACCGAGATGGCGTCTCTGTCGTACATTTCACAATGTTCTACATTCTGACATCTTGCAATGATACTTCTAACTTTCATTGTTTAGATTTTTATCCACCATTTATTTAAATCGGATAGCAGTACAGGTAACGTCATCTGTCTTTGTCCAACATTGTAGATGTTGCATTACGGAATCTGAAGTGATGTCGAGGATTATTTTAATTTTAATTTCAAATAACTTTATTTTTATTTGATCAAAGGACTTTTAAGTTGTAGATCTTCGTTTCAATCACTTAAAGAATTTGAGAGATATTGCGTTTAAAAAAATATTTTTTAATTGTTTGTTAAGAAAAATTGGGCGTTAAGATCTGATGAACAAACTAATCCAAGCCATTAACAAAATAAGGGTAATTCCCAAATTTGGCCCAAATCAGTAAAGTATTTTTGAGTTATCGGTGGATACACAAACGCACACAAACACACACACACAGATATATATATATATATATATATATATATATATATATATATATATATATATATATATATATATATATATATATATATATATATATATATAAACTTCTTAACTGACCATGAAAATGGGTTCCAAGGGCCCTAATTCGCGCTCATTTGAAGAAGTTTTCCGAAAGTCTCACCATCGATACCTCTCTTTTAGTGAATTTTCTTAATGAAAATTCACTAAAACCTGAAACTAAACCCGGATATGGATTCTAGGGGGCCTAGTTTGTACTTATTTGAAGTAATCTTTTTAAAACTCAAAAGTCGCCGTCTCCTTCTGCGAAAATTAGTTAAAAATTATAGACCGTCAAACCATAAATTTAACTAAAACTACTGCCAAAGCATCAGAGAAAGGGTCTATTTGAAATGAATTTTCTGGAAATATTTTAGTAAAATGAAGGTCAATAATGGTTAAAGCTGAAATTTAAGGGTTATTGTACTCTCCTTGCAACATTTTTTTATATAATCCGTATTTGTTTCAGGTTATTTGCCTAAATGCTGCCAATTTTGACGTTTCAAATTGCGACTTTGACGTTTTGAGGAAAACCCCCATTTTTTAGTGAATTTTTATTAAAAAAAATTCACTAATAGAGAGGTATCGATGGTGAGACTTTGCAAAAATTCTTTGAAATGAGTGCGAACTAGGACCCCTAGAACCCATATCCGGGGTCAGTTTCAATTTTTATATGTTTATATATATATATATATATATATATATATATATATATATATATATATATATATATATATATATATATATATATATATATATATATATATATGTATGTATATATATATATATATATATATATATATATATATATATATATATATATATATATATATATATATATATATATATATATATATATATATATATATATATATATATATATATATATATATATATATGTATGTATCCAACCGCTAACTCAAAAAATAATTAACCGATTTCGATGAAACTTGGCAAGTGCCTTTATTTTATTAATGTCTTGGATGAGTTCGTTAGTCAGAAAAATCTGAAGGGGTTTTCCGGAAAAATTTTGAGTTTTCTTTCGAAATTTTGTTTTCTCTGAAAGTAACAAAGCTGTTTTAATGAAATTTAGTATATATGTTGCCTCAGGAGAGATTGTACTGCGTACCAAAATTGAACTGTCTAAGTTTAGAGAAAATTGAGTTATTCAAATTTTAAATTTTCTTTTGAAACAATTTTTTTTCTCCAAAAATTACAAAGTTATTTTAAAGAAATTTGGTAGATATCTTGCGCTAGGAAATATCTTACTACATACCAAAATTAACTTTCTAAGATTATAGAAAACTGAGTTAATCAAATTTTTATAGCTCACTGCAGTGTTAAAATCAATAGTATTTGCCTCACTATGTTAAACACGTGCCTGGGGGATTGACCGAATTCATTCTCAGTTGCTTTGTTCTACTCATATTCTCTGAACATGTTAAAAGACGTGGTATCTACTTCATTCCAAGTCACTATTAACCGACTATTTATGAAATCAAATAATTAATTGAATCGATTGTCATAAAATATGTAGTGTATTAAGACTGAGGGAAAAAGAAATAAAACATATATAACTGTGCACATTTTGATTATATTTTAGGGTGTGCGGCGCACACCTAGCTCACTAGGAGAAAGAGAGAGGTATTGTCACAGCATAATATCTTATATATATATATATATATATATATATATATATATATATATATATATATATATATATATATATATATACATACATATATATATATATATATATATATATATATATATATATATATATATATATATATATATATATATATATATATATAATATATATGTATCCGTCTGATAACTCAAAAATAATTAACCGATTTCGATGAAACTTGGCGAGTGCCTTTCTTTTATTAATGGCTTAGATGAGTTCGTTATCCAGAAAAATCGGACGGGGTTTTCCGCAAACATTTTGAGTTTTCTTTCAAGAAAAATTTTTTTCTCCGAAAGTAACAAAGCTTTTTTAATGAAATTTACTATATATGTTGCCTCAGGAGAGATCTTACTACGTACCAAAATTCAACTTTCTAAGCTTAGAGAAAATTTAGTTTTACAAATTTCAAAATTTCTTTCGAAAAAAATTTTTTTCTCCGAAAATTACAAAGTTATTTTAATGAAATTTTGTGGATATCTTGCCTTAGGAAAGACCTTACTACTTATTAAAATTAAACTCTCTAAGTTTATAGAAAACTGAGTTATTTAAATTTGAAGCATTTAATAAAAATTCACTACCATAACGCACTTGCTGCGTCCCGAGTTTTTTCTATAAACGCATATAACTTTTTTGCCTTTTAACTTACAGACCTGAATTTTGATACTTGGTCTACTTTTAATAATACAAACACGTCTACTTGGTATTTGGTTGCCGTTTCTTTGTTATTTCTGGAGATATAAAAAAATTTCAAAAGAAAACGCAAAATTTTCCGGAAAAACTTGGGCCTATTTTCTTGGCTAACGAACTCATCTAAGCCACTTGCAAAAGGGAGGCACTTACCAAATTGTATTAAAATTGGCCCATTATTTTTTGAGTTATCGATGTGATACATATGTACATACACATACACACACACACACACACACACACACACACACACACACACACACATATATATATATATATATATATATATATATATATATATATATATATATATATATATATATTTGTTGTTGTTATTTTATTTTCTGTTTCCTGTTCCTCTTTCTAAATGTATTTTTTTCCTCCAGTTTGTTTACCACTCGTTATAAATAGGTGAAGTGCGGAGCATAAGGATCAGACCGCGAATAATAATCTCCACGTAAATTGTGGGTGGATAATGTTTTGTGCCGGTAACGTTATTATGCCTAAATAAACGATGGAAAGGCTTAAAAAATTAAAAAGTTTCTGTTAGATTCTTCGAAAAAAGCCAAATTTTGTTGTATAGAGTAAGCTGTTTAGTACTTTTGGATGAATTATCTTTTAGGAGTTTATACCTAAAATAAAACAACTTAACCTTACTACACACAAAACATTTTCTCGGGCATTATAACGTGAGTCTTAAAAAACTCTGGACGCAGCAAGTGCGTTATGGTAGTGAATTTTCATAAAAATGTTTTTAATTGCAAATATATGTGTTTCCTTTTTAAGAAAGCAGGCATCAATTTTGGTTACCAGTATAACCTATATAGTAAAAACAATGTGCCATGTTTCATAAAAATAACTTTATTGTGTGAAAATGTACAAAAATTTCCAAAAGTAAACTTAAAGTGTTCCCGGAAAAACTCGTTTCTTGGTCAACCTTATAGGTTAATAGCAAATTGAGCTATTCAAATTTGAAGCATTTAATGAAAATTCGCTACCATAACGCACTTGCTGCGTCCCGAATTTCTTTTCTTACAAACATGCATCGCTGAAAAATTCACAAATGCAATAACATAAGGCGTGTTTGATTAAAAAAAAAAAGAAAATTTGTATCACCAACGACTTTTGGGCCATCCTGTGATTGTAGAAATATTTTTTTAAGATGTAGCTCAAGACACCCTATAAATAATATATACAAATTTTCTTCATATCTTGTATAATAACGGATATATTGAGCTTTATTGATTTTTTACGAAAATTCGACAAAAATTATATACCATTAAACGATAAACTCTAAAGCTAAGGCTACTGCCAAGCATCAGAGAAAGGGTCTATTTGAAATGAATTTTCTGGAAACATTTTAGTAAAATGAAGGACAATGACGGTTGAAACTAAGACTTCAGAGTTTGTAAAAGATCCTTCTTGAGACAGTTGATTTTCATATCCCGTATTAGATTCAAGTTCTTTGCCTAAATGTTGCCGATTTTGACGTTTTAAATCGCAACTTTGACGTTTTGAGGAAAACCCCAATTTATTTTTCTTTAAATGCCTATAACTTTTTTGTCTTTTGATATACATAGCTAAATTTTGTTAGGTGGCTTACCTATAAGGATATTAACTAGCGTACCAAATTTGGTTGCCCTTACTTTGTTAATTCCGGAGATATAAATTTTTTTCGAAAGAAAACACAAAATTTTCCGGGAAAACCTGGGCAGATTTTCCTGGCTAACGAACTTATCCAAGCCATTTGCAAAAGGATTTTTTCCACCAAATTTAGTCAAAATCGGCCTATTATTTTTTGAGTTATCGGTGTGATACATATATATATATATATATATATATATATATATATATATATATATATATATATATATATATATATATATATATATATATATATATATATATATATAAATATATAAATATATATATATATATATATATATATATATATATATATATATATATATAAACATATAAAAATTGAAACGGACCCCGGATATGTGTTCTAGGGGGCCTAGTTCGCGGTCATTTGAAGAAATTTTTTTAAAATTCAAAAGTCGGGATCTCCTCATTAGTGAATTTTTTTTAAGAAAATTCACTAAAATGTCACCAGAAATGAATCAAATCTTGAGCAAAAGTATCGATTATCATCATGTTTATAAAATTCCCTGGGGTAGTAAGAAAAACATCGAAAGCGTTTGGTGACTTGGGATTGTATAGGATATTTTTAGAATGAAGCGAAGAACGTTGGAGAATGCTCTTGGATGTAACCCTAAAAAGGGAAAATATACTTATGCGTATCGCCCACGTTTATGTAGTATTTCTTCGCTTGGAAGTGTCGATTCTAATTTATTTTGAGGCCTCTAATGTGTCATACAATTAGATGTTACGACGTCAGACTAAAAATTGTTTGCCTGGTAGTGTAGATATTATATGGAAGTTGAATTTAATAGCGTTACATTCAAACATTGTTTAACAAAAGCTCACAGCATAAAATAAGTATTTAGCCTTCTGGCACCAACGTCTAAATATTTATATTCATATTCACAATAATGTTGTGCCAGTGATTTTCATTCTTGCTAAAAAGTAACCTAGTACCATCAAAAAGCCTTTTACCGAAGTTTCGTAGAAAGAAATGCTTATGAGGAAATGGCGACTTTTAAATTTTGAAAAACTTTCTTCAAATGAGCGTGAACTAGGCTCCCTTGAATCCAGATTCGGGAACAGTTTCAAATGTATAAATATAGCTTTAATATTAATATACATTTCTTAATATACAGGGTGATTCATTAACAATGGGAAATCTGAAAGTTGGAGATACTAAACGTCAAACTGTAACCATTGGCGCAAATATACTTTATCCGAAAGTTGAGAGTTTCGTAAATACAGGGTGTTGAATGCTAAAATTTTAATCGTTTTGGCATTTATAGTTAATAACTTTTCAGCCTGGACTATGTTCTATGGCGGATATTATTGCAGATAATTCCACCGTGTCGAAAGGCTTTTGGAAATCAACGAATATCAGAACGAGTGGCTTGTTGTATTCTATGGACTTCTCGATTAGTGTTTTTATAACCAAGAGGTGGTCGTTTGTTTCAAACCTGCTGCTGCAGCTGATAGAAATCACGTTTCCTCGCGATTCTCCTAGTGATAATTTTCAAAAACCAAAATTTGTCGATTTCTTGTTTCTTCAATACCTAGTAGGGGTTGATCTGACATGTCTAGGCCTTGCACATTATCAGGACACTTTTTGCAGAGTAATTTGTTTGTGATATTCTCAACTTTGGATTGTCATTTGTTTTTGAGCTACAGGTATCAACGTTTGTTTCTATTATTGCAGCCACATTGAATTTTTTGCTCATGTGATAGCTTGTGAAAAGAGATTTCCAATGATGTACAAAATGCTTGAGAAATCTCATGCTCCTTCCAAATATGACTACTTTTTGCCCTGCCTCTCTTCGTTTTTGAGTTATTTTGAAAAAAAAATCAAAATTTGTCGATTTCTTTTTTCTTCGATATCTAAGTAGGCGTTGATCTGACATGTCTAAGACTTGCACATTATCAGGACACTTTTTATAGCGTAATCTTTTTGTGCTATTCTCAACTTTGGATTGCTTTTGAGCTACATGTATCAACGTTTGTTTTTATTATAGCAGCCACATTGAATTTTTTGCTCATGTGATAGCTTGTGAAAAGAGATTTCCAATGATGTACAAAATGCTTGAGAAATCTCATGCTCCTTCCAAATATGACTACTTTTTGCCCTGCCTCTCTTCGTTTTTGAGTTATTTTGAAAAAAAAATCAAAATTTGTCGATTTCTTTTTTCTTCGATATCTAAGTAGGCGTTGATCTGACATGTCTAAGACTTGCACATTATCAGGACACTTTTTATAGCGTAATCTTTTTGTGCTATTCTCAACTTTGGATTGCTTTTGAGCTACATGTATCAACGTTTGTTTTTATTATAGCAGCCACATTGTATTTTTTGCTCATGTGATAGCTTGTGAAAAGAGCTTTCCAATGATGTACAACATGCTTGAGAAATCTTATAATTGCACTGACAATTTTGAGAAAAACCGGTTTGAGGATAGTAGGCTATGAAATCCAATAGTAGAAAACAAATGACAAAAAAGTGTTCAAAAAGCAGTAGGCCATGTAGTCTACTTTTAACATAATTTTCCGTAATGCTTCAAGATAAAAAAATATTGTGATTTAATTTACAATACTTAATTAGGTAATGCTAGGTAATATTATGTGAAACAGTTTAATAACAAAACCCGGCAATAACAAATAGAAACTTAAACTCCACAAAACAACACAATTAGAAACGGAACTCAACAGATAATAAAATATAAACTTAAAAATACACTAAATAGGAAATTGTTCAATATGGCCACCGTTTTGTTCAATGCACTTTATACACCTTTTTGAAACATACCTGCAAAATCTGGTGAGGGTGTTCCCGTGATTCTGTTTCGTAATTCATTGATATTTTGTGGTGGATCGAATTTATACACCATTCTTCAGAGTACCCCAAAAATAAAAATCCATGGGTGTTATATCAGGACTTCGAGCACACCAATGAACTGGCCCATTGTTACAAATGACACGATTATTAAAATTTTGGTAAAAACATTCTTTGACGATCTTAGCATTGTGAGCTGGACAACCATCTTGTTGGTACCAAATCGCGTCTAAATTATCATGAACTATTCTAATTGTTGGTAAAATGTCATTTCTCAATAGATTAAGATACCTTTCCCCAGTTTGAGAAAAAGGAAAATTTGTATCACCACAGACTTATGAGGCAGCCTGTTATTGTCAAAATAATTGTATAAGATACAGGTTAGGACACCCTATAATTAACGTACATTTTTTCTCGTATCTTGTATAATAACGGATATATTGAGCTTTACCGTAAAAATGCATCACCCTCTATATACGTAAATAGATAAAAACTAAAACTAACCCCTGACATGGGCTCTAGGGGGTCTAGTTTGCCCAAATTTAGAAAATTCTTTTTAAAATTCAATTTTTTCTTCTACGAAAATAACAAAGAATTATCGACTATTAAACCATAAACTCTATAGGCAACTGAAACTATTGCCAAAGCATCCGCGAAAGGGTCTATTTGAAATGAATTTTTTGGAAATATTTTAGTAAAATGAAAGGCGATGACGGTTGAAGCAGGACCTACTGGTTTGTAAAACACTCTTCTTGCGAATTTTTTTTCTTTCTTCTCGCTTCAACTCGCAACTTTGACGATCTAAGAGGAAAACCACACAAATGTTTTTTTAAATGCCTATAACTTTTTATCTTTTAGCTTACAGATCTATTTTGGTACGTAGCTTATCTTTTACGTCCTAAAATTGCCTACCAAATTTGGTTGCCATAACTTTGTTATTTCCGGGGATATAAAATTTCTCTGAAAGAAAGGATAACAATTTTCCGGGAAAAACTAGGCCGATTTTCTTGGCCAAAGACCTTATCTAAGACACTTGCAGAACGAAGGTGCTCAGCAAAGTTCATCAAAATCAGCGCATTATTTTTTTAGAGCTATCGGTGTGATATATATATATATATATATATATATATATATATATATATATATATATATATATATATATATATATATATATATATATATATATATATATATATATATTGATATGATAAAATGTCTCAAATAATATTTAGAGTTTGCACGAAATATGTATGTATTTTTTTGTAAATTGTATTTTATGTCAGTGAATATCCAAAGCCATTCCAATACAAATCATCCATATTACACGATGCTAGCCACGTGAAAACCATAAATAACACATTCTCACCAGGCATATTCTTTGCTGCTGTTATTTAGTGCTGAATACATGTGATATGAATAAGCTAAAAATTAATAATATATAACCTATATAATAGGAAACAATTTTAGTAAACAGTAATAAGATACATACCTAAAGGTGTATGAATAGAGTGAAGCTTAAAAACAGGTTAAATTATAAACCAAATAAATAGTGTCAAAAGATTTAATCACATAATTTAAAAACATGTATTGAAAACACTCTGTATAATAATAAGTGGTGAAATGAACACTAACAAAGACAGCAGTGGTTATATTGAAAAGACTTCCAAAGCAAGAATGAACAATTTAAAAGTGTTTTTAGTTGTATTAAAAATCATAATTTATATATGTAATAAGTTAGGTTATTCAAATGTCATGTCTTGATTTAGAAATTTTATGTTTGTAAATGACATTTTAGTGAAGGATTTGAATTTGGCGGGTATCAAATTCAAACTCGCCTGTCAAAGAGCCAAAACAACGATAATTTTCGATGCTATGCTGGTTGTCGATGTTATGCAGCTGAGGAACAAAAACACGAGAAATAAGAAACGTTGAAATAAATTTCCAAACAGTTTGCCATGAATTATGACACCGGAAAAGGAAATAGGGTTCCAGATTATTTTTAGAAGATATCCGTTTGAGAAGAGGAGAGATGGTTAATGAACGCCGAGAAAGGTACCAGCGTCATTTTTACCTTCCAGGTATATTATGGAATTTTAAGTGAATTTGTGCGTGAATAGCATTTAATGTGTTCAACAAGCAAACACACAACCCAGTAGATGTTCCAGACTATACAATCACGACGAGAAATGAATGCACAGGTAATAAACAGCAAAATATTACCTGGACCTACTATCAGCAGACCCTAAAGGTACATCACAATTCACATAACTAATAAATTACAATAAAAGCAAGTTTCCTATATGCAGTAATCTAGATAAACGATCAATCTATTATTGGGAAAAAATGTTAAGATCATAATAACAGATTTCATCAACATATCTGAAATTTAAACCAAATTCCCATAGTGTTTTACAAGCAAACCCATAGAGGGCGGATAGAGTATCAAAGTTAAATCAGAAGAAATAAGTTTTGGCCATGTTTGTTATGAAATTAAAAACAATTGTAAATCCTGTCACTAACATAAATAAAAATTTGTTATTAATCTTAAAACAATAGAGGATCAAGTGAGCAAAATTCTAGAATTTCCAATTAAATTTAAATAAAAATATTTGTTTCATTTATAAAGTTTTTGACGTAGTTTATTTGGGGGTATATTTGTTATATAATTATTTGGGGAATTAATAACATATAGCACCATTTATCAATTAGAACCGACTAACTCAGATAGAGTCAAGAATGCTGAGCAGCAGGAAAAGCATCAATTAAAGGGCAAGTATAATATTTATATTTATATCTGTGTTTATTGCTAATATAACAGAGGCTAAGTGTATACCACCAACAATTCAGACATCAGATTTAAAGTAGACAGCAAAATCCGAATCATTTAGTTATTTCTTTATTGACACATCAACAAAAAAATTAACATAAAGTTACATAAAATAGACATGTGCATTCAGTGTAACCTGTAGGTATTATTCTCAAAATCAATTAAAATACTATATACATAGAAAACAAACTAGAAATCTAAAACAAACATATTAAACTATTCATAATCTAACAATAATAATATACATACATCCTAAAACAAAAAAATATACAAAAATAAAAATATATACAATATAAAACTTGTATAAACATATATAAATATACTATATACTACAATACTATTATAGAATATTATATATATATATATATATATATATATATATATATATATATATATATATATATATATATATATAAACAAATAAAAATTTTAACTGACCCCGGATATGTATTCTAGGGGCTTAGTTTCCACTCTTTTGAAGAACTTTCTTCTAGATTCCAGAGTCACGATCTCCTCCTTAGTGAATTTTTAAAGAAAATTCAAGATAATTCAGTAGCATATAAAATCCCTACATTCGCCTTTTAGGACGGACAGATGGTATATATATATATATATATATATATATATATATATATATATATATATATATATATATATATATATATATATATATATATTGGAATATTGCACTACGCTGTAATCACTTTTAAATATACACTGTATTTGTTTGCTGTACGTTTGTGATTTCTTATTGGTTTGCGTGGACTGCAGTTTCGAACCGTCCCGGTTCATCAGTAGTGTGCTGATGATGAACCAGGACGGTTCGAAACTGCAGTCCACGCAAACCAATAAGAAATCACAAACGTACAGCAAACAAATACAGTGTATATATATATATATATATATATATATATATATATATATATATATATATATATATATATATATATATATATATATATATATATATATATATATATATGGCGGTGGTTCCGATATATATATATATATATATATATATATATATATATATATATATATATATATATATATATATATATGGCGGTGGTTCCGACCGCTGTGTTTCTGCGTTAATACTCTTGACAGATAAAAGTTACGTTATGCGACAGCCAGCTGTCAAGAACTACGGCAACTATAAGAGACACTAGGCGATCTCTCTCCTTCTCCTCTCTACCAACCGCTACAGTGAACAAACGTCCTCCACGCTCGGTCAGTTATTTGCTATGTACTCGTGTACTGTTGTAATTGTTATTATATCATACAGTTTATTATAGTTAAATGTATCATAAAGTTTAACCAAGTGAAGTAATAAAGTTATATTAAATGTTTACGTATGGATTTAATATCAACAAGTGCAATTAACATCCAGAATATATATATATATATATATATATATATATATATATATATATATATATATATTTGTTGTTATTTTATTTTCTTTTTCTTGTTCCTCTTTCTAAACGTATTTTTTACCACTTGTTATAAATATGTCAAGTGCGGACCATAAGGATCAGACCGCGTATAATAATCTCCACGTAAATTGTATGTGGATGATGTTTTGTGCCGGTAACGTTATTATGCCTAAATAAACAATGGAAAAGCTTAAAAAATTTAAAAGTCTCTGTTTGATTCTTCGAAAAAAGCCAAATTTTGTTGTATAGAGTAAGCTGTTTAGTACTCTTGGATGAATTTTCTTTTAGGAGTTTATACCTAAAATAAAACAACTTAACCTTACTACACACAAAACATTTTCGCGGGCATTATAACATGAACCTTAAAAATGTCACCAGAAATGAATCAAATCTTGAGCAAAAGTATCGATAATCATCATGTTTATAAAATTCCCTGGGGTAGTAAGAAAAACATCGAAAGCGTTTGGTGACTTGGGATTGTATAGGATATTTTTAGAATGAAGCGAAGAACGTTGGAGAATGCTCTTGGATGTAACCCTAAAAAGGGAAAATATACTTATGCGTATCGCCCACGTTCCTGTAGTATTTCTTCGCTTGGAAGTGTCGATTCTAATTTATTTTGAGGCCTCTAATGTGTCATACAATTAAATGTTACGACGTCAGACTAAAAATCGTTTGCCTGGTAGTGTAGATATTATATAGAAGTTGAATTTAATAGCGTTACATTCAAACATTATTTAACAAAAGCTCACAGCATAAATTAAGTATTTAGCTTTCTGACGCCAACGTCTAAATATTTATATTCATATTCACAATAATTGTGCCAGTGATTTTCATTCTTGCTAAAAAGTAACATAGTACCATCAAAAAGCCTTTTACCGAAGTTTCGTAGAAAGAAATGCTTATGAGGAAATGGCGACTTTTAAATTTTGAAAAACTTTCTTCAAATGAGCGTGAACTAGGCTCCCTTGAATCCATATTCGGGATCAGTTTCAAATGTATAAATATAGCATTAATATTAATATACATTTCTTAATATACAAGGTGATTCATTAACTACGGGAAATCTGAAAGCTGGAGATACTACACGTCAAACTGTGACCATTGGCGCAAATATACTTTATCCGAAAGTTGAGAGTTTCGTAAATACAGGGTGTTGAATGCTAAAATTTTAATTGTTTTGGCATTTATAGTTAATAACTTTACAGCCTGGACTATGTTCTATGGCGGATATTATTGCAGATAATTCCACCGTGTCGAAAGGCTTTTGGAAATCAACGAATATCAGAACGAGTGGCTTGTTGTATTCTATGGACTTCTCGATTAGTGTTTTTATAACCAAGAGGTGGTCGTTTGTTTCAAACCTGCTGCTGCAGCTGATAGAAATCACGTTTCCTCGCGATTCTCCTAGTGATAATTCTCAAAAACCAAAATTTGTCGATTTCTTGTTTCTTCAATATCTAAGTAGGCGTTGATCTGACATGTCTAAGACTTGCACATTATCAGGACACTTTTTACAGAGTAATCTTTTTGTGCTATTCTCAACTTTGAATTGTCATTTGTTTTTGAGCTACAGATATCAACGTTTGTTTTTATTATAGCAGCCACATCGGATTTTTCGCTCATGTGATAGCATAAAAGAGCTTTCCAATGATGTACAACATGCTTGAGAAATCTTATAATTGCACTGACAATTTTGATAAAAACCGGTTTGAGGATAGTAGGCTATGAAATCCAATACCAGAAAACAAATGACAAAAAAAAGTGTTCAAAAAGCAGTAGGTCATGGAGTCTAACAACAGACTTCTACTTTTAACATAATTTTACGTAATGATTCACGATAAAAAAAAGGAACTTTGAGCACACCAATGAATCGGCCTATTATTACAAATGATATTTTACATTACGACATTATCCTAAAAAATGGTTATAATGTAATTAAATAGGTCAACCTAGTAGATAACTAAATTTACTAAGAGAACTCAATAAAAAGCAGATTAATGATTTACGAAGAGGCCTTTGAAAATTGTTCGATTGTTTAAACGTAAGTCAACTGAACAAGAACAGAAGAAAGGTTGCTATGGATATAAAAGTATCGCGACAATTAAGAATACTGTCATTCTTAATTTTCTGAACAATTTGAGCTTGCTTAAAATTTTGTACTAAATAGTTTGTTTCCTGTTTATTTTAAATATTATTCAACAATATGTTCAGTAATGATGAATATTTTGACATGTTGGAAAGTTATATTCGTTCTAACCGAAATACTGAGGCAGCTGCAAATTCATATCAAAACAACAAACCAGAAAGACGACAACCAAACACCAAAATATTTCGCAGGATAGTGACCCATCTATTGAACGACGGTAGCTTCCACGCAAAGAAACTACCAATGCCTAGAAATGAAGAAAGAAATAATGCTGTCTTACAGGTTTCAAACGAAAACCCTCCGCAATCTGTTCGGTTCTATAGTAAACAAATTGACGTTCCAAAAAGTACGGTACACCGTGTATTAAAAGACAGTCATTACCATCCATACAAACCTACAATCGTACAAGGCTTAAACGTTGGCGATTACCCTAAGCGACTTCAATTCTGCAGATTGTATCAAGGACAATGTCAGCAAGATGAACATTTTCATTTGAAAATAATATGGATTGATCAATCCAGATTTACAAATTGTGGTGTGCATAATCGCCATAAGAGGCATTATTGGGAAAATGAAAATCCCCATCTAAAGGAAGAAAGACGATTGCAAGACAGATTCGGTATTAATGTTTGGTGCGGCTTATTAGGTAAAAAACTGCTATTTTTATTTGTAGATTAGACTGTTAATTAAAAAAAAATTCAGGTAACTTCATTGTTGTTCCGTTCTTTTTTTGAAAATAATTTAACTGGGGAAAGGTATCTTAGTCTATTGAGAAATGATATGTTACCAACAATTAGAAGAGTTCATGATAATTTAGACGAGATTTGGTACCAGCAAAATGGTTGTCCAGCTCACAATGCTAGGATCGTCAAATAATTTTTGTACCAAAATTTTAATAATCGTGTCATTTGTAACAATGGGCCGGTTCATTGGTGTGCTCGAAGTCCTGATATAACACCCATGGATTTTTATTTTTTGGGGTACTCTGAAGAAGGGTGTATAAATTCTATCCACCACAAAATACCAATGAATTACAAAACAGAATCACGGAACCTATAAATCATATTAACCAAAACACCCTCACCAGATTTTGCAGGCATGTTTCAAAAAGGTGTATGAAGTGCATTGAACAAAACG